>JBAMHW010000008.1:16980742-17006365 GCA_037177495.1 Rhadinocentrus ornatus
CCCCCCCCCCCCCCCCCCCCCCCCCCCCCCCCCCCCCCCCCCCCCCCCCCCCCCCCCCCCCCCCCCCCCCCCAACTATGCTATATTATGTATGCACTTTCTTTCCTTTTGCATTGACATTTTAGTGCATTTGACTTAAATGAAATGCACCTCGACATGTACATTTTCATCATGCCATGCAATAAGATGTCCCTCTGCAAAGGCAAACAAGCTGAGAGAGGACAAAGGGGGAGGTGGGGGCTTATGTGAGCCGTATGTTTGAGTGAAAAGAGTGCTACATGGCATAGTACAGAGCTGACTACAGTCTTCTCTGTGCAACACAGCTCCGTCATGTGAAACCCAGGTGCCCCTGTTTCATGAAGCACCCCACTGTCTCTCCAGCCCTCTTAATTAGCAGCTTCTATCAGCTGGCACACAGGCCTACAAGCATCAGTCACTGGCCTCTGCTGCTGAAGGAATCTAGTTCCTAATTCCAGATCTTCTGCTTCACTTAGAAATGGATGAACTAAGACAGAAAACATCTTCATCAAATGTTTTACGTAAACTAGTAAGTCATCAGTGAATTTTCTAGTATTTTAATGCAAGAAGGAAGACAAATTACTACTGTAAGCTTTACTCAATGTATCTCTTGGTTTTGTTAAAGAAGGCCAACTGCAAAAAAATAAGGCCCTCAGTTTCTGTCTCAGCTGCAGATACGCTGTAACAAGACATTGATGATTTTTGTATGATGAAGTCAAATATAGATAAAAGGTTTCACCAGGATGGGAACGTAGCTTTTTTTCCTGGTGCAGTATCATAGCAGCGCTGTAACAATAGTCTCCTCTAATGACATTCCCCTAGTAACTTCTTGCCTCTATGAATCTCAGGGGGAATAGCTACAAAAAGTGATAATTACATGAAATATACATAGAGAATAAAGAGAGCATGTTTACATAACCAGGCCCATAAATATCTGACTGAGGAGACATTGTTCTCCAACTCCTTTTAAGCTGATCTCCGAGGGATGCCATTTTAATGACATGATGGTTTAAAGAGATGCTGCTCCATCTCGTTCCATATTTAATTAACTTTTGCTTTTCTGACGCAGAGGAAAAACAGAATAAAGAACGTGTGATAGAGACAAATACACACACGATAGCGAGGAGACAATAACAAATAGCTGGGAGAACAGAGACGGAGGCTGGGGGAACATGTGCAGAGACCTTGTCATGCTTTTGTGAGCTGTTTACAATACAAAAGATGCAAAAGGAGAGGAGGAGCCGTGGAGCTGTAACAGCAAGGAAGACTGACGTGGGTGATAGTAAAGGTAGCAATAGATGAGAAACAGCAGAGGGGAAGGCCCCAAATTAGTCAAATAGAGGGATTTTAGGAGAAAAAAGAGAAAGAGGTGGGAGCAAGCATGAGACAATAGTTCATTTGTGTTTTTTTGGTTATCACCAGCATATGAGTGTGTTTGAAATCACACTTTGGTCTTCTTTATAGACACATAAAATGTTTTCATTTCATTGAATGATACAAAGACATGTTTGCACATATATCCCTGTACACTGTGGATACCAAGAACTCAATTCAGAAATTCAGTTATCCCTCCTCTCTCTCAGACAGTGTGTTTTCCATTTTTACCTTCAGCTGTTTACAGCATACTCTGCATTATTGATTGTTTCTTTTCTCCTCTTGTTACACTCTTCCCTTGTCCTCTTCTCTCGCACCAGCCACATTGGTTTTATGAAGTCATAAGAGTTGCAGAAAATGTGACCCCACCTGGTCTATATTTTATTGCTTGGTGTTTAATACATTTTTGAAAATCCTCCCCCCCATCCAGTTACACACACTCTGAAAAAAAGTGGTTTGTCTATTTCAGGTGTCTGTCTTAGTGAGGCAGAGGGAGATGACTGCAGGGGGATACTCACCTTCAGTTCTCCCAGTACAGGAGACATGAGGATCATTAGAGGAGGCAGTGGAGGAAAGAAAGTGAATGTGTTTGCCCATGCACTGCGTTGTAATAGATTACAAGGAATTGGGATTACATACAAAGATATTATAATTAGCCCAGAATAAGTGTAAAGAAATATATAATTACACTGTCTGGAATGATTTGCATACTTTTTGATTACAAAGGTAATCAAAAGAGACATTATTATACTCCTTTATCACAGTTTGATACAATTTCCTGATTTCTTCATTAAATATCTTTGACATAATTGGTAAATACACCAGAGGATTGCAGTGCCATCTTGGTAGCTTTTCACAATCACTCATCAATTAGTGGTAGGTTTTGGCACAAATAACACTCAATAACCCTTAATTATTATGTAAGAGAACAAATACACCTTAACTAGAAGCTCAAACTAGCACACACAGCAAACAGAGCTCAGATTATCACACACCAAACTAAGAGAAGAATTATTGACTGGCAAATTCATTGTCAGATATTTCCCTCATCTGCAGTTTGTCTATGGGACGTCAGACTTTAGTGTTTATCTTGTATTTGGTGGAAGTTCCTCACCCTGTCATGAATTTAAGAACAACCGATCATTAAATGTTCATGTAACCACTTTTGGACTAAAACCTGCAAATCTAAAAAATGTCAACATTTTATTATTTAATTATTATTCTGATATTTTCAGTCCGAAATCAAATATATTATCTGTCTGTCTGTTTTAATTTCTGATAAATTAATATAATCTGGGCGTTAAAAAAACTACAACATATGTTTAAATATGCAGGTGTAATAAATTCAGTACATCTTGCCAAAGCAGTAAAAATGTGAAAACAGTTAAAAATATGAGGAAGTATATTTATTTATTATAAGAATAATAAAATGTACAAATAAACTTTACTGGATCTGATGGCAGATATACTCTGACACATCAGGAAAGAGTGAACAGTCCTGAATGTCGGACACTGGGACTGATTATCAGAACAACAAATTATCACAATCTGGTGAAGGACAGTGCACATGGTGGCCAATAGCCCTTTCTACATGAATTCTCAGGTGTACCACCTCACCTGCTCTTTCATTATCTTGTTAATAGCTGACACTTTGTAAATGCAGCCATCTTAACTTCTGCACACAGAAAGCCCAAATGTCCAAACCACGGTCAACCAAAACCACGTCACCTTGTTTATACAAAAGTCCACTGTTCTCTGTGTTTATTTACCGTATTTACTGCACTGCGCCAAGACCGAAACGGAGGATGAAAATCTGCTGGTTAATTTCCCTTTTGTGTGCTGATCATAAAGCTGCTGCTGCAGTCCAGTACACAACTTTGGGAGAAAATGATAAGATACTCGTCAGAAATTCTGAATAAGAAGGAGATTAAACAGACAGGAGTCGCTGCTGAACCGATGTAAACAGGTACTCCCAAAATGGTAAATACTCCCACAATTCTGTGCTTTGATGACGTTGATGCGCATTTTCAAACTGGAACATATTTGTGGGTGTTACGCAAGGCAAAATGATGTTTAACTCACCACATCCAACATTAAATGTTTTATTAAATGTAATATTAATTTTGTTTTGTAATGTTGAAATTTTGTGTGCCTATTACTTGATTTTATATGAATGGGAAGACTGGGAAAAACAATAAGAAAACGGAAGACACTGTACACTTACAAAGGAAACAGTTAAGATCTCACTGTAAAGACTTCTTTTATCCAAATAAAAATTTTGATGGAAGAAAATATTGCACAAAGTTCTGTTAGATAATTATTAGTTAATTTCTTTCTAAAGAAAAATAGATGCTGATCAGAATTTTCTGTTAAAATCAAAGCAAAAACTAAAAGAGTTGTAATTTCCCACTTCTGACCTGTTTACTTTAATGTTAGCTGGAATGAAGCAAAGAACACACACTTCCTGACTGTTTTGCAGGACTTAATCCCAGACTCATTGTTCCAGCTGACTTTCAGTCTTTTTCTAATTATTAATGTTACAATATGACACATGGAGCTTTTGTTGATTTAATCTGCTTTCCTCTCATGGCTGTTAAGAGAAATGGTAGATTCTCTTCACATCTTCTTTGGAGTCTGTTAAGATATCTAATGTTGCAAACATCAAACACTGGGTGTACTCATCAACATTTAACTAAATGGTACACATTTCTGTTTGCTTAATAGTTGCTATTTTCCTATTTACATAAATGTTAGGTCAGAAACTGCTACTTATCTGCTAGCCTAAAAAATCATGCATTGAAAGAGTTCAGGCTGAACAATGAAGCCCAAAAATATAGCAGTGTGTGAACTCTGTTTTGGGCAACAAATCTGTAGAGTTTATTGAATTTTTTGTTGTTGTTGTTGTTGTTTTGTACTTAGACAGCTCTAAACAAAGTGATAGGGATAAAAAAAACAACTAAAGTTATTTTCTGTGCAAAAAAGAAGCACCCCTCATGCAGAAAACTGTTAGTTTGTGCCTGCTTTGTTCTTTAAAAGGCTGCTTTGATGTAAGCAAATTTAAATGCTGACTTTGCAAAATGCATTTCATTTCAGTGAAGTTGAAAGAAGAAATAGAGTTATTTTAGTACAAGGTGGAACATGTTTAGTGTTTGCATTTTTTTTTTTTAACCCTGCAACAGACTGGTGACCTGTCCTGGGTGTACTCTGCCTTAAAAGGTACTGGTTAAAATAAGTAAGTATGTAAAATTGATGGCTGGATGGATTTTTTTCATACCAAAACTATTAGATTGCATTTTTTCTATCATACAGTCTGTTTTCAGTGACTGACTATATATGATCGTTACAAATCATTGAATATATTAGTGACAGTGTCACAGCCTCATTTAAGTTCACTCACACACACAAAAATAATTTTAACTCTGATCTTAAATTCAACTCTTATTTTCCTCTTCCTTTTTTTTATTTTATTTACTATGTGTTCTGGCCTGTGATATAGGAAAGTAAATGGGTGAAGGAAGAAGGACTCATGACTTTTATTCAGAAAACCTGGATTTGTCTCCAATTTGGGGACACTTTATTTAACCCTCTCATGCACAAATTATGACAAGATCAGAGAGGATTTCTTTTTACTAAGTGTTTCTAAAAAAAACTGTTTCCTATCTTTATTCTATAAAGATACATTTATCTGTCCACTCAAGTGTACTTCATGCATTTTGTATTGTAAAAAACATCAATGTAATAACATGGTAGTTATGTAGGTATAGTTGTAATTTAGTTATACAATTATAATATGGTATTATGTTATGTTAATAGCCTGTAGGCCTCTATATTTTAACCAACCTGTCAGCATTTTTGGGGTAGTAGTGAGTAGTTGTCAACAAAGCGCATGTATCTTAGAATTTGCTCGAATCTGTTCACTGGCATTGCATCGGCTATCAGATCAAGACGAAGGCCTCTCTCTGATGACCAGTACATTCTGGATCTTAGGTATCTGACCATTACCATATTTATTCCAAGAAATGTTTTGAAGTCCTCTGAGGTCAATGCCAGCTTGTCTTTTCTTTTCTGGACAGTGTACAGGTTTGTATTGTATACAATGTCATCAATCATATCCTGAGTGAAAAGATGCATGAAAAAATCTATTGGATCTGTTCCCTTGACAATCATCTTGCTCTCTCCTAAGAAAGGAGGCAGGTCTCCCTCAAACTGATTATCCTTAGCTTTCCAAACTTTTCTGACACTCTTTTCTTTTGCTTTTACCCCCTGAGCTCTGGGACGTGGTGGTCCCTCAGGTTCATCAGTCTCATCTCCTTCCTCATCCTCAACTTCCTCAGCAACATTTCCAGCCTCCTCATCTTTACTGTCTGTGCTTGATTCTACTTGTCTGCCTGCACCTGTCTTTACTGGCAGCCATTCCTCATCACTGCTACCAGAAGCACACTCTTACTCACTTGAGTCTGGAAACTCCTCTCTTACCCTGTATGCCTGTCTTTTTGATTCCTACAAAAAATATGGATATAAAAAAGGCTCAAATTTCTTTCTAAAAACACAAAGCAGTTGATTTACAGACAAACCATTGCAGGATAGGAATTATTTTCAAGAACAACATTTGTAGTAATTGACATTGCATTTAAGTTGAAATATAGCTTGTGTTGCATGATGTACAATTGAGTGGACAGATGATTAATCTGTATTTCCTCAAAAGATAAAATCAAAACTTGGAAATTCTTTACATAACATGTCACCTTAGATGTTTCTTGATGTAATTATATATATTTTTTACCTGCAATGGTATCTTTTTATAGAAGGTAGAAACTATAATAGCTGAGGTGGTTGGTCTTTCTCCCTGTCTGTCTGCCATCTTGGTTTTACTGACTACTTTTCCCATTGCAACAATCTGTCAATGAGATTTTTTTTATGGGATGATGCAATAGCTTCCACTAGAGTGGACTATATGCAGCAGTGCCCAAAATTGCAGGCATGTATAGAGAAAAAAACACTTTAAACAGCTGTACACTGTAGTGACCTCTATGCATAAAAGGTCTTGTCATAATGTTTCTATTTAATTTTGAATGATTTTTAGCAGTGAAAAACCACTTACAATTACCTTCAATTGTCTAAACCACTTGATAAGGTGTGGGGAAATTTCATTGCTTAGTGCATTATGAACAGTTTCAAAGAAATTTTCTGCACTAAATACCAAACTGAGATGAACATACCTTTTACAGCAGTAAAGATGTAATTATTGATGTGATAAGTTGTTTTCTAAGTTTTATTTGTTTTTTTTCTTCCTCTGATATTTAGTTTCAGGTATGTTTTCTGTCTCAGTTTCATACATTGCCAGTGGCCTCTCTATAACTTAGTTTATTCTTTCCAAAAGACAAAAATGTGCTTGATTTACATGCTCTTTCAGAGATATTTCAAAAGTTTTCTTCAAGTTTGCCAGACAGTCATACACATATATGACTAATGTCTACCACATTTTACAAAGCTCAATATATAACTTAGCAGAGGTAAGTCCCACCACACAGATAAATGACATAAGATATGATGTGGAGACAAAAGAAGCTTTCAAACGTAATACATTTCTTTTAAAATGGTGTGGTGTGAAAAAGGTCACATCCACCTACCTGAGTGCATTAAATTTAGTAATTATTTCCCAATGAACCATCAGACTGGGCTGGATAGACATGTAATCCATCAGTATGTAGGGCTAATATTATCAGAATCAGAGTTTACACTTATAGCCACTCCTGTCTCAATCTGTCATGATACATCTGGACAAGATAAAGAAACAGCTTCATTCTATGGCTCTTTTTTAAAAGCAGAAAACACAAATTACATGCTGAATACCTGTATGAAAAAAAGGCCCTTGTACTCATCTATGAACACCCTAGCAGGACTACACGCTATGGTTGAGGCGTCCATTTTGCTGACATGGTTTTGAAGTGAAAAGATGGCTCTGTGGATGTGAAGTGCCGGTGTGAGAGATTGGGTTACCTCAGACACTCCCAGTGGATCTCCCGGCCAAATGAAGCTGGATCTCATGCTTGGGCGCACATATTGAATGCCATAAGAGGTCTCTGAGGGCTCCTTCAGTGGGAGGAATGCACAGTCTAACAATGTGGAGTTTTCACCAAACTAAATTTTGCACCAAAGAAGAGCAATAGCAAGGACACTGGAACACAAGGGACAAGCACTGAATGCATATTTGTGCAGGTTGTTCAAAAGGGATGAAATACCATGTTTTTACCTTTCTGGATAGCAACATACTGCACAGCTTCAGTAGGATCTCATATTTCTTTAATAAAGCCTTAACACAGGCTGCCACTTTTCCTCCAGAGGGCTGTGGGTATGTGGCTGTCAAAAAAAACAACCAACAACCCAGAAAACAAAATACCATTTCCCACACATCCTGGATAAAAACAATGCAATTTCAGCTACTCCCAACATCTGGCTCCACTGCCCAGTTTCACTAAGGACTAGCTGGCCTATTTGCTGCATTGAGTGCCACTTGCATTAAGGTTATGTTCAGCTCGATGACACCGTGGAGGATCAAGCCTGGCTACGTTATCTCTGAGAAAGCCATCTATTCTGCTGCTTTCTGATGGAAGAATACTTGGGGGCTGTGTAATTATATTGCTTTAAATGAACCCCAGAGAACCTCCTGCCAGAGTGCCCACAAAGTCTTACGCTTGGGCGAGTGTCAGAAACACAGCGCTTGTGTATGCACTGATGTGTGTAGCTGCCTGTGTGTGCATGTTTTGATGCTTAGGCTGGCATTAAAAGGGAGGCCGTAGTGGTTCTGATACGCCTCACAAGTGAATTGAATTAAATCATAAATATGAGCTGGAGGCCACCACCCAATTTAATGTAATGGATGATGTGGGCCAGTCCATCTCTGGCAAAGCAAAGTTCTGGATCTGTTCAAATGCCCTTGAAGCTTATTAAAAGTGTCTGGCACAGGGAGATGCTAGCAAAGTTGTTTAATGGATGCCCATCTTGCATTTGGTGTGACAGTTAATGCTGGGCTGTACCATCTCTGATTCGGATGAGGGGTTTCATCTTCATTGTGGAAGTATGTCACTTGTCCATTCCTCGTACGACTTTTAGCATAGAAATGCAATAAAAGCTAACAGATGACAGACGGCATGCACGTTTGATGCCATGCCTGAGTAGGAAAATTCAATAAGGCTATTTTCACCAAGCAGAAATTATTTATAAAATCTTGAATATGACCATTTATGTTATGTAACCCTGAGGAGAGACCAGCAACATTGGAGAAAACACGACAATGAAAATAACATGAAAAAACAACACTTAAAGAAATAATCAAAACAGAAAATATATAAATGTTTCACAAAACACTACAGAAAAAAACACTTTAGGAAACACAACAACAATTTAAAAAAAAGCAACTATCAGTGTAAAAAAAATTTGAAAAAGAAAATGTAAAAGAAACAAAAAACTGGGAGAAAAAATGATAAAAAAAACAAAAATAAAAAAAAACACCATTTAAAATTAAAGAAACCATAAAAAAACCAAAAAAAACAATATTTTGAAAAAAAGCACAATAATAATAATAATAATAATAATAATAATAATAATAATAATAATATTAATAATAATAATAATAATATTAATAATAATAATAAGCAACTGCAAAGAGGAGAACAACAGCTTGTGTTTTGTAAATAGCATCTTCTGAATTCTTTCATATCTTCAATATTAAAATATTACAGTCTATTCTGGAGATACGTATTTTTAGTTATAGACATGTAAATATTATACATTCTTGTTTTACAATTGTTTATTTCTATTTATTTTGTTAAATGTGCAAGTGTGTGTCTGCACTTTGGCATCCCAGTAGAGAAAGTAAAGAAAGATTTTCATTGTACATGAAAACCTGTTTCCTCTCTGTGCATTTGGCAATTAACATTTTCATATTGTCATTGCTTATTATCAATTTTGGGGTGTGTTTTCTTATAAGCAAGTTTTCTTTAATGTCTCTTTTTGTGAAACAGTGTAGTATTTCCTTTGTTTTTCTTGTTGTGTTATGTCAAATACTCTTGCTTTTCACCTCAGTCCCCGAGTTTATGACAAAATTGTGTGTTTTTACTGCCTACCTGGTCATTCATGTATTTCAAATATATGTTTTGCTCAGAATGGAGCAAAACAATATACAACTCATAGGAAAATTATTGTTCATCTTTTTTTATTTAATAGTAATAATACAGTATTTTTCACAGGTATATACAAAATAAATTAAGATTATTTCATGATACATGACTCGCTATGTATTTCTGATGAAGCTTTAGTGTGGTTTCTTGTTATTCAGAGTAGATACAGTGCTATGAGCTTCACCGCAGAGTCTATTCAAAACAATACAGTAAGCTTCGACAAATGTTATGCTGCTGGTGTGTCATCACTGATGAATCATTTGCTGAGACAGACAGATGCTAATGTCCCATTCAGCAAAGGCAGACAAATCTTCTTTTTGGTCCCCTGGAGTGCTGGAGGCTCCCTAAATAGGCCTAGTGCGAGGGTGTGTAGAATGGGACCGCACAGGGTGATGGGTAATGGAGTCATTAATAACACAGACCTCCCTTAAGATGCTCAGATGTTCGTTAGTGAGAGCCACAAGGGAGTGAGGAAAAATAGGATGCAATTTGATACAATAAAAAAAAAAGTAAGCTTTTGATGGTGATCCTGTTAATGCTGTTATAGGTTTTGTCTGACGCGTTGTCTTCTTGCTCTCTCTCACTCACACACACTCACACACACACACACACACACACAAACACACACACACACATTAACATACAGACATTTGCAAGCCTTTTATACTGAGACGCCGAAGCCATTTCCTCATACAGTTTTTAATATTTCCATCACATGTGCAACACAAAAAACGAGGTCTGTAAAATACAGAACTCCATATTTGTACAATACATTTCAATAACATTGGAGATAACTGTCCTTTTGCGGCAGGAGTTGGTGATTTCCTGTAAACTGTGTATGAACAATTCTCAATCAAAATGTCAAAACATTAAAGTTTTAATACAAAAGTGCATCTCAGATTCAATGAATGCAAAACTTTTACATGAGAGCATGGATTAAAGTTTTGTATGATGCCACAGTGGCTTCCAGCTTGAGTAGAGGGCAGCGGAAAGCTGAAATCAACATGAGTATGTGGTCACTCTCCAGGAGAGTCAGGAATGAAGTTTGATACCTATGGTATATCTCCAAGACAGACTGAAAATGTGTTAAGTCTTCATGACCCCAAATTCAAATGGATTTAGTCCCTCACTATGAAATAAAAAACATGAAGAGATCAGAAAACATAAAAAAAAGAAACTTCCAGTAATCTCCGGGCTTCAACGAGCAGTAAACATTAATAACAGAAATGTACAGGTTGAATCAGTGGGCTGGAGATTTCCCCATGCTCTGAGAGCCACATGGGAGCTTCACGCCTCTGTTCACGAGCCAACCAGATGAACTAGCCTTTTCCAAATCTGTGTCACTGCATTTGCATATATCAGCATCCCCTGTCCTGTTTTTCTGTGTTGTTGTTTTTATTTTCTCTTTTTTTCCCCACCTCTCGTATGAACTCAAGCACAGGCAGTGCAGATTTGTTGCGCCATCGTTCACAGCTGGTCCTCTGGCAGCCATATTATTGTATGATAGACACACAGACAAGTTTTTTCTGCCTATGCTGGTGAATCAAGCTCCTCTACCTCATAATGATTGACCATGTCTGGATACAGAGTGGCGTATTGCGCAGTAGGAGTGCCACTGATGAAAAGAGTCCTCCTGACAACTCTCGCCAGTTCCTACAGTTTTCTATGCTCTCAGTGGCACCCTGTTTCTCCTTTACACAACTGGTTAAGATCCATCTTGTTTGACTGACAATGTCATTGATCTTTTACCCCCTTTACTCTTTTTTTTGAACAAACATTTTAAACTGTACATTGGCAAATACTGTATAAGTTTGCAATATAGCTGTGGTTAAGTAACACATGAAGAATTCTATGTACAAACAAGTTGGCCTTTTCTTTGTTTTTGCCATAATGGTTCATAAAGAAAAGAGGTTTCTTTTATGTGTCCTCCCCCCTCTTTCTTTTGTTTTCTCTGCTTTTTTTTCTCTTGCTGTGGCATGGTTTCTTGTGGTGTGATTGAATCGAAAGTTCAGTGCAAGACAGTCAGTGGGAAACTGCACTGACGGTAATTGGCGGTCAGACATTATTCTGTGCGTCATGTGATCCTTGTTCTCGGCCACGGCGCTGAGCTCTGCCATGTTAGCTGCTGTGCTGAGTCAACGTGTGGTTCTGCAAGGACACACACAAAAAAGAAAAAAACAAACACAGGGAGACATGATTACATACACTGAATGAAGCTTTCTTGCCCCTTACCTTTAACTACAAACATTCACCCTCCATTTCAAATCCTTTCATTTTCTCACTTCTCATAGTATATTTCATATGCTATAATTGGCACATGCTATCTTTTGATTATGTTGACATTTGAACATTGTCATCATTAGGCTTTCATTATGCAGATCCAATTAATGTGTAGAGGATCAATAGCAGTTGGCTTTGTGACTAAGCACACTTAAGTCCTGGTCTAACACAAAGACATAAGACCACTGACAGATAACATCCGATTCCTCAGAAATCCTGCCTCCCGATCAAAGCCTGTATCCATGGAAACAAATCCATAACAAGGCACTGACACACCTGATGGAATATCATCCTCGGAGACCTGTTTATCAAGCGCCTACATTTATTGAATGTGCTGCAGTGCTGGGAAAAAAGTTGAGAAATACCTCAGGTGCAGGTGAAGCCACTGATGATTTGATCCTTCACACTTCTGTAAATATGCACAGTTCACCATAACAGGACAACTAGCTGACAATATTACTGTGTTATGCCATTTCTCCTAAATGTATTCAGGCACACACGCAGACTTTTAAGAGTGGTTGTAGTGGGGCAGCTGTGCCAGGTTCTTTAAAGGGAGTGTGGACCAGGGGTGTGTAACTGGTGTCCCTGGTGGGCTGAATCCAGGTCATCTTTCGAAGTGACTGCTAATCCCTTTAATGCAAACTACATGCCCCACTTGCTGCGCTCCTTTTTAAAACACGGCCTTGGACTCTCTAAACTGGCATGGACTAGACACACCTGTCACAGAGACATCACCACGCATGAATGCACAAATACACACACACACCTCAGTGGACACATGGCCTTTTCACTTCAACAAATAGGCTCTGAATTAAGTAAAAAAAGAAAGTGAGTGAAATTACATTAAGGATGTGTTAGTTGCTATTAAATGTCATGATTACTGAACCTAAGTGGGAATGTTTACCAAAGCAGTCACCTTTAGTCCGATTGGTGCAAAATCCCTTGGGCAGTTCTGAGGGACTCCTATTAGCCCCCTCCCTTGCATTCATACTTCCCTCTACCCTTTCAGCTGCCTCCATATAAAGCATTTAAACACCTCGACAGCTTTCCTTTCAGCTAGGGCGATTACTTCCCGACAGGTGGGGTAATAAGCTGTTTGACGTGGAGCAGGATTGTGACCCCTGTACGGGTTAGCGTGGCTCGCCTGGGCCCTGCTCTCCCTTTTTTAAAGAGGCTGCTCCGGACAGCTCCTCTGCTTCTCTCCTCTTGCTGAAATAAAGCTCCTTTAAGTGAGTCTGGGAGGAGACTCCCCACGGGATGCTCTCTCTCCTCGCCTCTCCTCACCTCCCCCTCCTCACCCTCCACCAACCCCCTACCCCCCGGTGAAGACATCCTTGGTGTTGCTGAGGGGGGACAGGAGCACGGCAACCTTATTAATGAATGCGGCCCATTACCCGTCAGCCTGGCTCCTTGGTGACTCCCAGAAGCCCCTGCAGTACGTGACTTCAAATGGCAGGATATTGACACGGGGAGAGCAAAGCGCCTAGAACTGAGTGTGTGCACCTATGTATGTGTATGTGTGGAAAAGAGAGAAACACAGAGAGAAAATTTGTGCTCAACTGAGTGTACATGGCTTTGTGAGAGTGTGACAATGTGTTTAAGTGCGTGTGCACTTGTGTGTGTGTGTGTGTGTATGTCTGTACCCCAAAGGAATGTAGCTCCTTGGATATAATGTAGGGCTCGTAACAGCTATTAGAGGGGAAAATAACCCCTCTGGGGAATGGCTCCCCCCCCCTCTGAATGTCCCAGCTCTGTCTGACACACACTGCATTCTACCTTTTCCTTAAACATGCCAGGAGTTTTCTCACTGAGGGCTTTCTCAAGGACGGTGTTAAACGACTTCAGTGGCTATGGCAGCCTTGCAGACTAAAGGGAAATAGAGGAAAAGAAGGGAAAAACTTAAAAAAAACAAAAATTAAACTGATACCTTATCTCTGTGGATACTGAACTCTGCAGAGTAACTATAAACTATTTAGTATGAGTATAGAAGGTGGAAGGGAGGCAGAGTAGAGAGAGGAAATTTACTTTCCAATCTTCATACTTGTCAAGTTCATCAAGTACCTGCACGATTGTTGGATAATAAAATACCTAAGTGAGCTACCACAAATTAGATATAAAACACACAATTCACTCATGCTTTTTGCAAGATAATGACCAAAATGTCAGCTGCCCCAGAAAGGAGGATGTGGCTAATGGTGTCACACTAGAATCACTGCAATTTAGGATTAGATGCCCTCCATTAAGCCTTTTAGCTCTCATCCTTACTCCAATTCTATTCCCCCTGAAACTCTGCCATTCCCCTTATCATCCATTTCCCTCCCTTATATCCAACCCTTAATCTCCTCCTCGATCCTTTCAACCACCTGCTGGCCACACAGGCCTGCTGCAGAGCCCAGTTACCAGCAGTGTTCAGGTAAACCATAGCACTCAATTCTCCACTAAATTAAATTTTGCACTGATCAATAACGCACACCCACTTCTTCTTTATAAAGACTGGCTGTACTGGCTCCGAGTGAGCCCCTTCCTCCTCTTTTCCTCCCTTACCGGCTCTGTGCCACCGTTAAACCACTACTTTCATCTGATTACATCACCCTATTGCAACGCCCTCAGGGGTAGTGGAAGAGGAGGGAGAACACCCGGCAGGGGTCTTGTGTACCCATGCAAACAGGTGCAACATGTCTTAGGAATTTAACTCTATTGCAGAAAGGCAGTGGGGGAGAAAAATGGGGAACGATCGGGGAAGAGCAGAAACCAGGAAAGAGCAAGTCAGCTGGGGAGCTGATTTATTAACTAATCATTCTTTATGTTGTTCCCCATTGCTCTGGTCTCCATCGATAGCACCCGGTCTTTAGTGAGGCAATGGAGGTGCATCTCTTGCATCAGCACTGCAGAAAAAGACCAGTGGACTTACAGGCACAGCCTCTTTTTCATCTGATCTTGCCGTATTAGAGAAAATCTTCAGATTTTCCAACATCACAGAGAAAAGATGTAAAGCTTAATTGTAATGCTAACAAAGTTTGATTAGCACAATGGTAATACCTGCTGAGCACATGTTAAATACATTGTGTCTGCTCTTCTACCTGGTGTTATCCAGCATGTAGCATTAAAGCAATGCTTTATTGAGTGGCTAAAAAGCCAAGTGAGCAATATTAACTTTTTAAGTCATGGCCTTCAGGATTTCTTGACCAAATAACGCATTTCTCACAATAGCAGGATTGAGAAATTGCCCAGAATGTGTCAGATTACAAAGTGCTCAAGTTCTGAGTGATGCATATTGAATTTTAGCAATTTATTGACAATTATCTATATTTTTTTGCCACTACTTATCATGACAGCTGCATTGGATTTCTATAGTAAAACACAAATGCAGCAAGGAAAGAAAAAAGAAAAAAGCAATGAATTGCTTTGTATTTGCTTTCAAGATTTATCTATGCCTTTTGACATGCAATTACAAAAGCAAAGCATAAATCAGATGGGAATCTAGAATTATTTACAGTTAACAGTCCATATTTAAGAAACATTTTAATTAAAAGAGTTCAGCACATCCATTTAATGTCACAGCAAATGTGTCTTCTTAAATTTATCTGTGATTGAAAATTTGAAGACCAGTCTAAAGTGTAAACATCCCCCTCTAGGCTCTGATTAAAGGCCTTGCATGCCTGACATGCAGTAAGCCTACATAGTTGCATCTGGAGCAAGGGGAGTGTGCACAAAACCACTGAGACCCGTGCTCACCCGAAGTCATTGCTCAGGAATTTAATTAAGGCATAAGAGAATATCACTAAATGATCCTAAAACAAAGTACCTATAATTTTTTTTAGGCTGTACAGTTTAGGGTGACTTGAAGCAATGGAACCACCTGAATATTTAAACTTATTTGTGTTTGTGTTATGATTGCAAGATGAGCAGTGGACTTTAAACAGTAATGACCCCACTATGTGAGAAATCCGCTGCAGTGTGAAGTGTGTTGCTATTGTTCGAATCTACTCTGGAGAAAGACAGGAGTGTTGCATTCTGTCTTGATCTTTAATGGTGTGTTGAACTCGGTCCAGTATTGACTCGTTCCTCCCTTTGTGCTTTCCGTACTGTTGACCAGTCCACTGAGAGAGTAATCCTTCCTGCTCTGACCTCAGGCAAGGCTTACTGCTGGCTAGTTTAGCAAATGAAGAACACAATCAAATAAATAAATAATACAGCAGTTGGCATTCTCCACAGTCATCACTTATCAGGCCGCAGGGAGAGTTGACCCCAAACACTGTTGTACCACAACCAGCCTGGTCTCCTTGGTAACAGACTGTCTTGTTTGAAGTGAAGTGCCCAGGGAGTCATGGTCATACTGTAAGAGTGCGAGGCTAGTAAGAAGATGACAATGGATTTCAATGGATTTCTGCAAAAATGCATTACAAATCTATAATGTTTGAAGAGCTTTGATTAGACGTCTAACAACTCCAAGCAAATACTTTTAAGGTGCAACCAGAGATGACAGACCACCCTTTTTGTAGGCCAGTGCTTTGTACCTCCAAATGATACTCATTACCCTGTCTAAGTAGACAAGTGAATGGTACTAGAAACACACTATGCAGTGATCCCGCTGTTTGACTGAGGTAGCAAAACAACTGCACAACTGCTGTGTTATTATGGGGCCTCATTAAGTGAGGAGAGAGTGGGAGAAGGGGAAAGGGAAAGAGGAGATGCGATGGAGAGAAGGCCAGCGAGGGGGAGGAAAAAAAGGAAAGAGTGAAATAGAAAAAAACACAAGAGAGTGATACAAACTGTATTCTGAGGTGATAGCAACACACAGATGCCTTTCCAGCCAAAATGAAGACTATGACTAAAGAACCCAATTAAGGGCTTTCTTAGGGGAGCCATCTTGGGAGGGGGATGGGTCTTCCTGGGACATGAGCCCTGGGCTACATCCTCTAATTAGACAGAGCAAGGGGGGAGGATCTCTGCCTGTCACTGGGAGGGAGATGGGGTCCGTAGGGTTCCGCATTTCAGTCCCAGAAACAAAACACAATTACTTTCACATTTAACCACTTCAGTCAGGGACAGACTTTGACTAGGGATACTACAGAGCGCCCCCCTGCCTCTGCAATTCTGCTACAGTAGATGTGCCACTTCACAAATGCAGAGATTTTATTCATTTATTGAGGACTTAATTTCACATTTCCAAGTATCCAAAATAAGACAAGTGATGATCTGCACTGTTTTCCCACCGAAATGGAGGAGTGAATCACAACGAACTAATTGACACACAATTGGTACAATTTAACAAGCGTTTCCAAATCTGAAGAGTTAAACCACTTTGGTGTTATGATGAGTGAATAGAAAATTCCAGGGGGAATAATTGTCATAATTCTGTTTATTCTGGCCTCTGCTACATTCTGTTAACATCAACAGCACAACAGGCGCTTAAAAATCACTACAGAGGGAAAATTAAACCTGCAGCGAGTTTTCCTGAGAAGTGCTTAAAATGGTGTTTATCAAAGTTGTTGAAAAAGTCAACTAAGAAAAGTAAAAGAGACATGTTTGAGGAAGAGATCTGGTGATGGATTGTAGCGCAGTACACCAAGCATCTCCTCTTTGTTTGGATTTAACTTTCCCCAGTAGTGCAACAGAGGAAAAAGAAAAAAAGAAGAGCTCAAAGGCTTCTGGGAGTTTTTGTCATGTCTCCCTCCAGACAATGTGTTTGCATGCACATATCAGACCCTGGGAGAGATGAAGACAAAGATAAAATACATAGAGCATGCACACACATGTATACCAACAAACAATCTCACACGCACACACTGAGAAAGAGAAAATCCTCCCAGGATCATTAGGTCTGTCATGCTGTCTAATCCTGATCCACCTACAAAACTAGAACACAACTATTGTGATACATCACAAGTAATCTAAGGGTGTTTATGTCCCTATTTACAGTGCAAAGCAGTGTGTGCACAGTGTTTTACATAATTATAGATAAACTTAAATATTAATGATGGCGCCTTACAAGTCAACATTATTTTTTCTAATACATTGTTGTTTTATTTGCCGAGCAACTTTTTGAAATAGTGACAGAATTCTGAGCACCTGGGGTGATGAAGAAGAAAACAAGTTGTCATATGAAAGGAAATATAAATATATATATGCAACTTTCAAATGCGTGAAGAGCTGTCACACTTGGCAGATCAAGACATTCAGAGAAAATTTGGTGTTTGAGAGCCACTTGGGGGACAAATGCATAAAGCTTTGCTTTTGTATGACACATTTGGGACTCAGGGCAGTTAGGGCATTTTTTTCAGGGGCATATTTTAAGATTCATTAAAAAAAAACCACAAAAGACTTCTGGGGAATAAGGTCTCTTGCGTCATGCTGAAGAATGCCATTTAAAGGAAAAGGAGGAAATGAAAGACCTAAAATAATATTTCTAGGAACCATCATTAGAAGAATGAGAGCATATCAATAGTAGTTTGAGGCTTTAATATACATAAAGATTCCTCTCTGTAATATCCATCTCTTCTTTTTTCGCCCCCCCCTTTTTTTTTTTTTTTTTTTGCTTTAGACAAACGTTATGACAAACATAGCTGTTTACGCTGACCTGGTGACCATGAAGCCAATAAATATGCTTAATTAAAACAGTGGAATTGGTCACAGCTTGGCAATAATGGCCATCACACGGGGAGAGGAGAATCTCATTTATGAGGGGAAGTAGAACATGATGCAGATGTGCTCTTGTCACTTTCAGCACTCATTAAGGCCAGGGAGCTTTGGATTGTCTTTGAAGGAATCCTTTTAAAAAAGACACTCCAATTAAGGTACGTGTCCTGCGGGCATCTGAAGAGAGGGAGAAGTCATACAGTACCCCACTATTTTCACTCCTCCATCGATCACAGCATGGCACGACTCAACACACAACTTACAATCTCATGTCACTTCCAAGGAATGATAATAAAATAGGAGGATTGTGGGAATAAAAGACACCCTAGCTTAAAGGGAACATAGAGTCTCGTGCAGAAAATGTCATCTTCACTGTTGTGTAACTTCAGCCTCATTGTCTTGTCTTTGGAGGAATGGGGATCATCGGGGGAGAATCCTCTGACTGAAGTCCTCCACTACTGCAACGCTGGAGCTGAACTTGTCTGTTTCCTTACAAGGGAACTGCACTCAGAGAAATGTCAAATTTAAGCTGAAGTTAATACTGTGCATCCATCAGTTAATGAATCTGGCTAATTAATCCGGCCTTGCAGCATTGTCAGTGGCTCAGTTCCTTTTGCAATGTGAAAAGCTAAGTTGACACAAAGAAAAAAGTAAGTCTTTTTTCCTCTTCAATAAGTTTCATATTGCAGTGTTGTCTTTATTAGCACGCTGAGACATTTCCTCTAGTGAGGGGACAGTTGCAGCGAGAGGACAGGGGAGCTTATTTGAGTAAGAGTGTAAAGTGAAACTATGCCTGCAAGTTCCTTAAGGGGTGGGCAGTAATTGAGGGTCAGAGAGAGCACTGAACAGCCAGCACGGTTGCCCTCCCTATCAACACCTCATGAAATATCTAGACTTTGCTCCATATTTTAATAGGGTGAGGGAAAGGGATGTGCATGGTGGAGGTAAGAGTGTGTGATGGTAGAGGAGAGTCCTCTGGAGAGTTTCAAGGGGAATGGTGGTCTATGCATCTCACTTCTTATTTTTTTTGTTTGAGTAAGAAAGTGGAAAGAGAAATGGAAGAAAAAGAGGATGAGAGCAAGAAAGATTATTCTCCACTGGAATCTGGATTCTGGGGCATGCAGGCCCAGGCGTCAGTCAATCTGGTCGGTCTGAGGGGGGCGGCCGGGCGGGGGTCCTGAGAGGGCTGATTAGACGGATGCTCTCCCATCATCCATCTCGACAGGCTGGCGAAAATTGGCTAGCCCCTCACAGGGTAGAGTTCATGGGGGGAGGCGGTGGGGGATGATGTGGAGTGCTGCACTGGATACCTGTCACAGCCTTTGGTCTGTTTCAGGATCTCAGCAGCAAATTAATAAAATATCTTTCCTGCTTCCCTTTACCTGCCGTGGCAGCTCTCCCTCTCGCCGCTCTTTCTCCCAGCTTGCACTGGCCCTTTGACCCTTCCGACTACTGTGAGAGATGAGGAGCCCAGGCAGCCAGCGAGCAGGCCAGAGTGTCAGAGAGAAATAGGGAGAAACTCCAAACTCAAGACCAAGTAAAGAGAAGGAGCTCTCACTGCTGGAAGACAGCTCCACTTCAGACAGACTGACAAACGACTGCCCTGTGTCAGCGAGACATTTTCATGTGTGATGGTTGTGAAATAGCACCAGCAAACAAAAACTAAAACAAGCCTCCAGCCTGCATTGTGTGCTTGGTTTTAGCCACAGAGCCAGTCTAAGGTTGGCAAGTTCAGGAGCTGTGTGCTAAGAACGGGGATGTGAAATAAGAACTTAAGAAAGGACTTTGATTTTGCCAATAATATATAAAAAGAACAACTTTGTTGATTTCTCGATCTTAATGCATAGTACATGCATGTATATGTACTGCATCAGAGCATGTCAACATGCACTCTTTTGGGACTGCCTTGAGAGCATGGAACAGGTTGGAGATAATGATCATCGTATCCCCCAAGCTCGTTCCTGCTCTCTTTTCATAACCTCCTGTTTCACAACGGAGTGCCATAGGTCTTTCATGTTCTGCTCTTGTTTCTTCACACAGAGTAAAACAATATAATCATGCATGAAACATCACCTCCGGGAGGTGGAGATCACTTCTTTTCAGAAAATGTAAAAGAAAAAAGTAGCAAAACATCCTGAGGTTATTTGAGCTTGTTTACAGGTACCTGCTGCAACCCTTTCTATATAGAAAACACTAGTACCAATGAGAGATAAAAATGTGACAAATAGGGGGGCTTTAAATGAATGAAAGACCTCAACATTGGCAGTTTGTTGGCATGTAAAGCTTGTTAAATAATCCTCTCTGCAGTGGAGCTGCATGTTAGTGGATTAGGACTTGTTTTATTCATGTTGGCAGTGTTTGAATGACCAGCAGATAATGATCACATTCACCTTCCTCCTGGCAGACACACAACTCTGTGTTTACAACCTGAATCCCTATATGAAAATCATTGCCAATCAATGGGTACTTCCTCTGGCTACCAGCTAATATACAACACTGTATAGTGAAATTTCAGAAAGGTATGTGGATGTTGCTCAGGAGCTTCTTTGAGCAAATTCAAAGTTTTAGTGATTAGATTAAACATTGTTGTTATAGACGAGTCCTACTTTAGCAATTTAGTTTCAAAAGGTAACAGAAAAGGATCTGGATATGAGAAGTGTGCCATGTGTTAGATAGAGAATCCCCCAAACAAAACAGAGCTGCTTGAAAACACCACCACAGTGAAATAATATAATAAGGTCTGTTTCATTTTTTCAGGTTCTCCAAGGACCAGAGAAAAAGATTGCTAGAAAATGGATTATCTCTCTAACATTGCGAGTTCATAAGTCCAACTACTAACTTTGTTGAAGGGCAGATACGGTCTCCCAGAGGACATAGCTCATATTTAGCCACGAGGCCTCCTCTGTGATTGGGAGGGGATATGCAGGCATATTGACTCAACTGTGTTTTTGCCTCTGCACTGTATGTAATTACCTCTTCAAAAACGAGCATTCCACTAATCCTCTAATTCCAGATATTTTAGTGCTCTGCTGGTCTAATAAGCAAATCAAATCATATCTGCACATCACAAATGAGTTTTGGAAACAGACTGAAGTAATTCCTTCTGAGTCGCTCATCCTAGCCGGGATGGAGGGGATAGCCAGAGAGTGGTGAGCGGTGTCTGGTGTTTGTTAAGCTGTCATGTGTGATTAGCAGGCATGGTTTCTCCTTGCGGCCTTTTAGCTACCCCAGCCCAAAGTCTCACCTGTAACTCTGTCTGGAAGAAGAACTTCTGCGGGCACTGCGAGCAGTCGTAGATTTTGTCCTCTTGTCCGTGAGCAGAGAAAATGTGCTGCTGGAGCTTGTTGGCCTGAACGAACACTGCTCATGTACAAAAACAAAAACAAAAAAAAAAAAAAAGGGAGAAAATGAAAAGTATAACTTATTGGTTGATAATATTGAGAGCTTACGGCAAAACCAAAAATGCATTAGCCTAAACAAAAAAGACGATTAACTATGTCAAATGGCCAAGAAAAACTGGTTAATTAGAAACAAACAATGTAATGTAGAAACATAAATAAAAAATCTTTGTTGTTATTAGATATATATATTAAGATTAAACAAAAAAAATCAGAACAATTTAGATGTTAACAGTTACTAGAGTGGTCATATTTGTGGCTCCAGATCTAGTGAATGCATAATATTTTGGGAATAATGATGCTCTTTATTTAGTGCCGCTGTGGGGACAACAAGCTAGGAAATAAACAACCACAAAAACTGGCAAGGCTTCAAGTGCAAAACATGGCCTCCATTAGTCTACATCGCTAATTATATTGACAATATAAATATTCATGTTGTTGCACTACTTATTCATGCAGACACTGACTACACTCGCCATCATATAAACACACAACTCGCTGGAGCTTAAAACATATACCATACATTTGTGCTTTAATTAAGCCATAGTCCACACAGAAAAGCTAAGTGGGATGGAATTGTGCGCATCTTGAGTGTTTTGCATGTGTGTGTGTCAGGATGCTCTCTAAGGAGCACTTCAAACATGCCGTTTGTTATTCCAGACCCTTGTGCTTTAAGGATGGCTGTCTAATCTCAAAGGTCTGGATGCTCTGGAAAAGTTAGGATGTGGGGGCTTCATTTGAATTTCTTACAGCTCAAAATAACTTTTCTTCTAATGTGTGCACTGAGGGCCACAAGGAGAGAAGGAAAACGAAGCACAGCTGCAAAAGGTGAGATGCCTGTTGGAGAAGGCTTTGGAGGAGCAGCAGCCCCGTGGTGGGGCTTGGCAAATTTAACGTCCCAATTTGAGCTCACTTGGGCGTGCTGTTATTAATTATTGAGTTGTGTAGAGCTGAGACACATTTGACTTCATTGAATGTCACAATCCTGACCTGGGAAATAAAAAGTTTAGATCCACAACAGACGCACTGTAGGGGCGCCGTCAGACTGCTAATGTTTGGGTGACAGCTGTCTCTGGAACATGGCAGCATGTTAACCAGAAAAGAACAAACCTCCTCTAATGAACAAACAGTAACTCCACCGTCCATTTCTGAGAGTAACAACCACAGTTATATGAAGACAAACATAAATGCAGATATTTGGATGGTGTTACATCTGGTTACAACACATTTCCTTTCCAAGTTATGAGCTCGGATAACATGTTTGTGCCTCCAAAAATGCTCTTTGCAGGGAAAACATGTTCTGAAAAAAACAAAAAAAGTACTGATGAACAATAGCATTTTCCTTCAGCTGTGTTTTGTCTGCATATACTGTACAGAAACAGGTCACAGCAGCTGCAGGAAGCTTTCATTATGTCTTTGGCTAGAAGAGGAAAAAGTCAATACAGCAAAAATAAAAATGGATTTAAGACTTGGGGGGGGCCTTCAAATACTGTACAATAAGGCCAACCACAACTGAGATGTCAAGTTAACTTTTATTAGATCTTAACATGCGTTTCTGGTCCAATGCCAGTGAGAGGCAGATTTAATCAGCTATGCATTTATCAATTCATAGCTTGCCATTTGTCCATATGCAGGAAGAGAGTAGCAACTTATTTAAAGTACTGGGGTCAAAAATACTTTAATGGTACCGTCAATTTTTCTGTAAGACCAATAGATACTTAGTGGGCAAAAGATTTAACGACATTTAAGGCATGGCCGTGAATGGAAACCCAATCTTTTTATAGCTTGATCACTTTTGACACATCTAAGGGCTTGGGTTATCTTTATGTTTTAAGGATGATTGAAAAAAAAACACACTTTGCCCAGATATGCTGTGGTAAATGTTTAATTAATACAATTGGTTTGGTATTATTTTATTGTCTTCACGGCTGTTTTTTAAATTAGCATGCAACGCGTAAAAAAGGGATAAACAAAAATGGGTTACAGAGTGACATTGTATTGGCATTTGGCCGCATGAATCACACATAAAATATGCAACTGTGTTTCCCATTCAGCGGAGAAACAGAGACACGTCTTCCAAGAGGGTTAAAATGAGGACATAGAGAAACAAGGAAGAAATAATCCAAAACCACATCCAAACAGGATCAGTGGCTGGCCATTGTGTCTCTCCCTGCTGAGAATATGAGAGGGAGAGAAAGAGAGAGAACTTTGTGGAGTTTGTTGGCCGTGGAGCTGGAGCAGAGCTGAGATGAACAGAGCACTGAGCTGGGTTGGGCATCAGGGGTGTCAGGGCTGAGGGGGCTGAGGGGCCAAGGTCTCCTCGCTGTGGGGGATATTAAGCCCTCTGATTAGATCTCAGGGGCCGCCCATGGCAGACGTCTCCTTTACTACAGGCCCCAGCTCATCTTTATTTTGGCAGGGTGGTTGCTCTCTGCAGGCTGTACTGCACCAATACTAAGCTGTTTGTGCAGGGGGAAAAATAAGTTTATCCTTTTTTCCCCCTTTCTCCTTTTCATTTATTTATTCGTCTTGCCTGCATGTGTTCGTTTCTGCTTAATCCAAGAGTTCACTAAAACAGAGGCTGATCCTAATGTTCTCAGGCCAAACAAACAAGCTGGCTGAGTGAATAGATTTGGAAGTGTAAGCTGGTAGCTACTAATTTAGAACTAGTCCTTCACCAGTGTATTTTTTCTTTACATTATTATGTGTAAGATGTCAGAATTGTAACAACAAATAGCTGCAGAATGTGTGCAGCTACTAAATTATATACTAATTAAACCACTGTATTCAGATTTTTCGACTAGTGTGGCTTTGAAAGCTGTGCATCCTGTAGTTTTTTTAAGTTTGTTCCTCATGCAGTGACATAAGTAAAAGAAATGTGCACACACTCACACACACATATACAAGACTTTCATCAGGCACACTTTCTTCTGTTTTGTTTGTCTTAAGCACATATTCCCAATCACAATTTCCACACCAGCCCTCCCTACTGCTCCTAAGGGTGCAGACAGACACTTCTAGCTGCAGGCTCCCCCACTTCTGAAACCTGTCAAATCTGTCCTGGGAGAGTCAGCCTCTCTCTCATCATCCAGGGGCTTATGGACCTCTCTCCATTTACCCTCCCTCCCCTTCACAGCTCTCTTTTCCTACTCCACTTCCCTCCTTTCATCTCACATCCAAACTTGCCAGTTGCAACCTTCTCAGCTTCCTCTAAGTTTTGTCTTCTTTTTCTCCTCTATTTTGTCTGTCCTCATCTACCACCTGCAACTTACTTTTCTCCATACTTTTGTGGCGTTATTTGTCCTCTTGCCAGTCCCCCTAGAGTGGATTGAGGATAATCAGGTGTGTCAAAGAATGACAATCACTCTCTGCCTCCCACTGCGTTTTGGGTCACATGGGGCAGATCAAACTAAAACATGGTGATTGAGCGGGACTGGTCTTTTAAACAAAGGGTAACCTTGTTAAATGAGTGAACCCGACAACCCTGGCGCTATCACTGCCACCACCTAGTTTGATCAAAGATTTGCTTTAATGTTCAGACTCATAACACCCATAACAGGCACCCTTTTAATCTAGAAAAGTAATGTTTTTGGAATAACACACACAATAACTCTCTTGGGCATGCTCATTACCCCCCAACTTGGCACCTGTACGTTGTGGTTTACCTCGGTGGACGAAAGGGTAGCCTCCCTCCGCCTTCAGGTGGGGGGACGGGTCCTGACTGTTGTTTGTGCT
>JBAMHW010000008.1:17027407-17050004 GCA_037177495.1 Rhadinocentrus ornatus
GAAAGAAAGAAAGAAAGAAAGAAAGAAAGAAAGAAAGAAAGAAAGAAAGAAAGAAAGAAAGAAAGAAAGAAAGATCTGTGAATTTTCCTGTCTTCCCCTGAGACCTCCCTTGATGCCAAGCATTCATCATCCAGCCTCTAATATCAGTTATTCTGTGGCTCCTCTGCTTACAGCAGAATTAATTTCTGCTTTAATTACTCTCATCGGCGGAATGCTGATGAAGGAGAGGGACGAGGCATTCTGGGACTCGGGCCTCATTCCACCGCTTTAATTTGAATGAATTCCACACGGAGACGCTGGCAAACAACTGGCAGCCGAGCCCCGGGAGCCACTCTGGGACTGCACAGAAGAGCTGCAGCCATGGCCCCCACCAACCAAGCTACCTTGTGTGTGCGTGTTTGTCTATTGCATAGAGCATGCTGATTGTGTGCGAGACTGAGTGCTAGAGTGTAATGGAAGAGAGAACTCACAAGATGACGAGAAGAGAAAAAGATTGATAGATTAAATGATGAGTGTCTGCTATGTACATGTTTGTCTATGCTCTTATAAATGTACTTATAAATGTACTCAAGGATATGAGGTGGGAAAGTAAAACTTGTATATAAAAGCAAACTGTAGGTGATTTTATACCAAGAGAGATAGTAAGAACAGGTCCGTATGGAGGCAAAACATATGAAATATGAACAACATCAGTGACTGCAGCCTACTGTGTAACACCAGTGTTAGTTTGAGAGCTGAAATCATTAATACTTAATTTGATTATTCCGGTTATGGCACATCGTACTCTCTGACAAGCCCCAGTCCATGTATCATACAAGAACTGGCAGTATAAAAAGGAAATACTATATGAACAGGAAAAGGTTGTATATGTGATACACACACCTCATATTTGCATAATGAAAACAAGTGCAGAAACAGTATAGCACAGGAACTTTGGCAGAGGAGCAGAAAGAAGAGCCATAATTGACTTTTCTCCAAACCAGCTTGGTAGTTACAGAATGTAGCATATTGGATAAGGATTGTGATTGATTATGTTGGTCTGCCATAGCAATTCGTTTGATTAAATGTAACCATGGGTTTCTTTTCCAAACCGTAATGAAGCAGCAATTTGAGGCTGAGAAACTGGAGGATTTTCAGCCAGACTGCCTGCAGCCCCACACACTCTGTCTCTGTGTGTATGGGGCATCAAAACAGGAGTCATTGTATTTCTGATGGAGCACAAAAACTGTAAAAAAAAAGTTTCTGATTAACATAATTAAAAAAATAAAACAACTTATTCAAAAACCTCTAATTTAATGCAAACACATGGAATGCTACAGTCGGCCTTGGTTGCTGAAAAGGCCTTAAATAATAGCAAGATTTTCAATGCAATGAATAATTATGTGGCACGAATCTCTGCAGGGAAAACATACATTTCCCCACACAGCAGAGTAATGTAACTATAATTAACACATGTGCTGAAATTGTGTAATAGGAAGATGCTCACATTCACTTCAGTTCGTTGCACTGCACTGTTTAACACGAGCCTGCATAACACAATTCATCTCTTCCAATTTTATGTTGTGAGCCAATCCCTCTGCTAGCTCAGCAGAGGGTGGTGAGGTAGGTAGCTGTGACCTCCACTAACCCCGAAACCTCTGGACAGGTGGGCGGTGGCCTACGTGCACTGTCCATTTTGGCAACAGCTCTTCTCCCCCCGGTAGCTCAGGCCATGATGAGCAGCTGGGTCGCAAACACTAAGCACATTAATATCTTCTTAATGATAATAATCATTATGGCATAAGCACCTTCCCCAAAGTGGGAAAGCTCACGGATTGTGCCAGAGTAGCTTCGTCGTTAAGGTAAAAAATAAATAAATAAAACAACTGAGATGGAATGACTCTTTTAATGGGTACCAACACAAAGCCACCAGGATAATGCAGACACTAATGTGCTAATGTGATAATGAGATACAGCAGTAACATTAGGGACACCAAAAACTCAATGAAACCAGAGTGAATAAATAAATAAAACCTATGCTTGAACTTAACTTTGACACTACTACTAAAGCTGATGTAGCCTACATTACACGTTACATACTGCATCATAGATGCATGTTTTATTAATAAAAATCTCTCCAATGCATTTCCTCAGTCCTCATGGTTATTTTGGACATTATGTTTCCCAACCTTGTCTTCTTGTGCCTTTGAAGCCATGAAGTACAACTTGCATACAGTATTTTTCTCACATACTGGCCTCATTTAATATAACTGTCAGTATTCACCTATCATAAGCCATTATCTGTCTCATCCACGTTCATTATTGAAGCTAATGATCTGTTGTCCTCTTTGCTCCCCATTGAAGGAGGACTACATTAAAAATCTCTTACTAACTTAATTAGTAATTATAAATGTTAAAAGATTAATCAGAGAGTGAGTGGCTTAAGGTTTACGTCTCCTGGCAGCAGTGGGACAAATGGAAAGACAAAGAGGCCATGTCACTTTAGCGTTCACACTCCATCGTCATGCAAGAAATGAAACAAGACGTATAGAAACAAAGGAAGTGTGACCATTTTACATCTAAAGGCTGTTACTTTTTAATGAGTCCTTTTGCACATGAAAAGTTTGAGAAATTTAAGCAAGAAAGAAAATATAAAGTATGAAAATGTTAAGAATATGTGCCTTAAGTTTTGCCACAATTCCTCCATGCAAATCTAGCATGTTGTTTCTATTCTGTGCTGGATAATATGCTGTTTACAGGAAGCCACATTTAATATGGTAACCCATGATGCATGCAGTCCTCACATTATCTCTTTCTAACAAGATGGAAATAAATATCCTTAATTAAATCCTGAGTGTACATTAATTCCTTACTAAATCTGCACCTCTCTGACAATTCCACATCAGCAATGCTGTGCACTCCAGTAAACATATAAGCACTGATATCAACATTAAAACTTAATAACTAATAGAGGCTTCATCCAGGGAGTTCCTGTGTGATTTCCATTAATGTGAGGGGAATCGCCTTGGACCATCCCCCTGTTTTCCGGAGTATGTTGATGCTCAAGCCAGGGGGGTTGGTACTGTTGGTGCAGGAGGAAAACAGGCAGGAACTTAAGCTGTGCTGAGTTGTGGGATGGTAAAGATGCAAAGTGCACTTCAGCCTGATCCTCAACAACATTTGTGAGAGAAAACTTGTTTATTTTAATTTCACAAAAACTAATGTTTCAATTAAAGGAGATGAACAAGCATCAACCAAACCCTCAACTTTATTTTGTCAAAATAAGCAAAGATTTTAAAGTAAACAATAATCTGTTTTGCAGCACTGCCCTTTAACTTTTAGAGGAGAGTGTTGAAACTGTTAAACAGGAGAGCGGTGTGTTGATGAGGGGGTTGGGGGGCTGGCCAGTGGCCCACAGCACCTGAAACCTATTAGAGAGCTTTGGAACATTCCACAGGGTTCTTCCACTTTGGCCAGAGGGCATCGTAAAGGTCCTCACAGACGAGGATCATGCGACTCAGACACTGACAAACAGCCAGTAAGGTACAACATTAAAACTAGAATTTGATATGGAATAGTGTGGCATCTAAGATTAAAGGAAATGACAAGGAAAGGTCCACTGGATATTAAAACTTTTCTGCACCTATATTCACAATATCTTTATAAAGAAAAACTAGGGTTTAAAACGTTTACTGCTGGCAAGCAGAGTAAAACTTTTGTTAACTTTTTATCAAATGGTTTGCCATCTGGACTTAAAACAGTGGGAGTTGAATAGTGTGCAGAAGCTTAAAAAACATGAATAAACATAGACACAATATGCTGCCAAATTTCTTGGAGACAGCCTTAACTTCTCTATGGACTGTGTGTACATACAGTATATATGTATTTTAGTGGTATCAAGGCCCATCACTTTGGCTGGCTCTGTGTCCATGCCTCAGTGTTATGCTCACTGGGTTTAGCTCTATGGGTGTCTGTGGCCTCTCCTCTGGCCGCCCGTGTCCATTTGCTCTGCGGGTATGGCAGGCCTGAGCTGACAGATGGCTGCCCCTCTCCATTCCGCTCCAGAGTAACACAGTAACTGGTTTTTCCTCCGCCGTTGACCTTGCCACAGCCAGCCAGCAATCCAGGCTGGCACTCGGCCTGTCGAACAGGAGGGTAATGAAGTCCAGCGTTGCTCACATGATTATTAAGGCTTTGACACTGGGGGGCCTTTCAGAACCCTATTCCCGTCCCCTCTCCTCCCCTGCCCGCCATTTGCACAGCCAAACTTTGATGAGGATGGTCATTCAATACACAGTACTTTTGGAAAACCACTGTTTTGCTCCATAAAGAGAGCTAAAACTTTTCTTCTTTTTTTTTGCTGCACTTTTTTGGAGCCTGCTTTTATTCTAAAACAAACCTCTCCACACCTATGAAACATGGCCAACAACAGCTCTGAGAACAATCCAGAAATTCTTCCTTGTTCAGCAGCATATAATAGCTACTAGTGTTGCAGTGTGCGTGTTGTTAAAAAAACACACCAAGTAAGAGCCACTACACAAAGTTAGATCAGATTTGTCACACTAATATTGGTGCTGACAACCTCTAAAAGCAATGCAGTTCAGCAGCAGGCCACCACTTTAGTCTCACTATAAGTGTCCCTTACCACAAGCATCTCAAGGCATGCTTGGAACCTTGGTCCCATCAGGGCCAGACTGGGATTTGAGAGGTGTAGGTTGCAGCTCTGACCTTTACTAAGGCAGGACTGTCTGTTTGCACTTCTTCCCTAAGCCCCCCTCCAGTCAGACTGCTAAGCAACCCATCAGATCATGGGTGTGCATGCACCTCCGGCCTTGGTGACATCTCAGAGACCATGGGGAGGTGGAGTAATGCAGAGGTTAATTCTGATCATCCAGTATTTATGGGTTTTACTTCAGAACAAGGGTTTGCATTAACCCTCTAAAGGGGATATCTCCGATGTATATCAATAAAACATAGCAGAAGGACAAGAAGAGCTTACCTGTATTCAGGTCACTTAACTGTAAAACTAGATTTGCACAGGAGTACTCTGAAAGAAACTGTATGTTTAATCAAAAAATACTTTTTTTTTAGGATGCTAATTTATGTTGTATAGTGATTAACTCAATAAATGAACACAGTTCAACCCATCACTGAAAGGCATTTACCCCAGTTGCCACAGTGATATCAGCCTACCAATTGCAATGCAGGAAGGGGCAGCAAGAGCCTGCTTGGAGTTTGTACAAGCAGGCTGTATGAACTGAGAGCATCAGATATTTTCTCACATGTTGGCCTAGTCTGTGAGGTGTGGGGAAATGTCAGGAAAATCAATAGATAAGGACCACATCAGACTGAGCATGTCTGGCCTAGCAACAGACCATCCCCATGGTGATGTCAATTACCTCTGCTTTACAACAAAAACACCAGGAAGAGCAAAACAGTCTTTGCAAAGCTGTAAAACTTTTAATGCAGTCTCTTGGTTACATCGAGGAATTTGTAAGAAACTTCTTTTTTTTTCACCCAGACAGACAAGTAGCACAAAGAATGTGAGAATCGTATTGGTGGTTGTTTTCTTTCTTTTTTCTTTTTTTTTTTTTGCAGCTCGCTCTGATTTCTATTCTCCTCATGGACCCCACATTAGTCAGGGAGACGTATAATGTAACAAGCAGTAAGGTGCACATAATTGCATATTAGCAGCAACACACTTGGCTGCACGGGAGGTGACTATGCTAACGAACAGATTATTAATCACCAATTAATAAAAGCCGGCAGATATCACACTCATTGTATCGCATGCATGGATTCCTTTGTTTCCACTGGCTGGTCTAAACCTGTTCTCTTATTTATTTCATAAGATTGATCTTGTTCCTGTGCTGTATTGTTTTTTGAGTTCTGACTCTGATCCAGCCCCCTAGGAGTCAAATGAGGAGTGTTTGGTCATGTTTGTTAACAGATTACATGTGTATATGCTCTATGAATAAGTCCTAGAAACTGTGGGAACGCCATCAGACATACCTAATCAAAGAGGATTATAGGAAATGAAAATCTCACACTCTGTTTATGTATCAGGAGGGAAAAAAGGACTTAATGAAGAAATAAATGTGTTGCCGCCAGGGCACAGACAGTGATGGAGACCATATCATCAACATACACCGGCCAAGTTGCTCTTGGGGCCCAAGACAAGAGGATATATGTCAAGGATAATTTGAGGCCCTTAGTAAGAGACAAAAACATGGCTTTCAGCTTCAAATACTGTTACAGTGTGCCTCCTGTTGGTTTCTCCACTAACAGCCAACACAGTGTGTTTTGCCAGTTTGAAGCTCTGTTAATATGAAAATGTGAGTGCTCAGATACTGAGACAGAGTAAAATGGAGAGATAGGGGAGTGGGACAAGAGAGGAGAGGAGGAGGAGAAACTAGAGGAGAGCTAAAGGCCTTCATTTGCTCTCCTCTCCAGCTATGTAACGGCCCACAGTGCCTGCTTCACACAGAGCGGCCAGCTGTACAGCAAATGTGTCTTTCCCTCTCCGCCCCCGAACCTTTCCACCCCTCTGGTGCCCCCCCTTTGCCTGGGCCGACCAGGCCACCAGCTCCTCTCTGCGAGAGGAGGCTCCTCCCTGACTTGGCTTTAAGCTCAATGCTGTCACCAACCCAAAAAATCTGTAGAGGTGACCCCAAAAACATTTTTTTTCTGGGATGTAGTTTGGTTTGTTTGTTTACAGTTGTCCTTCTGAGCACCGCCACCTTGGCAGTTGCTGCTTGAAATGTACGGGAGTGAGATGTGAATTAGATTGAAAGCGGATTTAACAAAAACCTGTCACCTTCAAAACCCTTTAAGACTGAGCTCATGCTTCAAAAGATGTCAGGGCTCTGAAAATCCACACAGGGACATTTGAAACAGAGCGATAAATGGGCCAAATGTGCCCCCCATGAGGCTCCAAATGTCATAGTTTACACTGGGGTCAAAGTGAAGCAATGGGGTGGCATGATGGCATGCTGATAAAACCAAACAGGCTTTTGTGTCAGTAAAAGACCTTCAAAGGTCCTCTTACAAAAGGCAAAAGAAAAAGGTGACTTTATGAAGCACAACAATTAAATTTTTTTTTTTTTTTTTTTTTTTTGTCAACAGTTACCAGAGATCAAAATGAGAAAATATCTTGATGGACAAATTTTCTTTTTATTTGGAAGAAACAGAAAATGAAAGGATTGATAGTGACTGCAACAGCTGAAAGCTGTATAAATCTGTGTCTCTGGAGAAAAATCGGACACCCTCAATTCTGTAAGTGTGCCATGCCAAAAAAACTCTAAACTAAAGAGTGGCCAGCTGTCTTCTGGCCTGCTATTAAATTGCTCCTTGGATGGTGGCGATATCATTTTTTTCTCCATAGGAGTATCACACCAGGTCCCCAAACAGAGCGACCAGCTGTACAGCAAATGTGTACTGATCCATCTGGGCCCTAGCAGGCTGCAGCTTCCATCTTAAGACACGTGGGGCCGTTCAGGGGCTTGGTTGGGGCTGGTCTGCAGCACAACCCTCTGCAACCATGGCCACCTCCTTCCCTTTCATTTACCTCCATTATCTTAGTAAATGTTGAGTAGCTCAGCACCAGAGCTGCCCTTTATGTTTGAACCAGGACCGTCATCATCTGAGTGTAATATCCATGCATCAAAATGTGCTGGCAGTCTTACAGAAGAGGCAGCCCTGACTGCTTTGGTCTGATGGGGGTAGGTGAGGGTGGAAGCTGGATGCACTTGGTTTGGAAAGACTATTGTATTACAAAGGCAGCTAATAAGGACTTGTCTGGGTAAGACAGGCTCAGGTTTGTTGTTCCATACACTTTGCACTATAGTTATGTCAAGGCACATCACTATATATAGAGTTATCAGTGTGAACTGACACCACGGAGCAGGGCATGGATGAAAACAACACCCCTATGAATCCAGCGTCTGCTCCATTACCTACGCTAATAACGCTGACAGCTGAGCGGAGATGACCCCAGCCCCCTGTTTCCCCTCTCCTGTGCAGATGGCCATTAAAAGGAGAAAGTGTCCCTTTTTTTCTGTAGAGAATGTATTTAGAGCTTTTCCAAATTAGTATTTTTTTTTGAGTTTTCGGCCCAAATTGGTTTTGCTGTGATTACTGGGTTTAATTTAACCATATTCTACAGTGAAAAGGATGATTCTTAAGAATCAATATAAAGCAATACTACTGACATGATGCATATGATTTTTAATGCTACATCAGTTAAACATGTTTTCTTTGTTCTGTTTAGTTTGCTTCTTGTTTGTTTGACAACTTCACACTAAGATGAGTTTTGTTTTCTCCACATTTATAGATCACAAGACAAATGCATCTAACAGAAACCCTTTTGAGAAGTTAGATGAAACCCGTTATCATGTTGAATACTAAGCAATGGCATATCAGAGAAGTAAGACATCAGACAATAACCCAATCACCTATCCTCCTGTTATCTTAAGCTTTCTGAATTCCACTATTATGAGGCAACTGTGTGCTTGTGCGGCTGAAAGACATAAAATAACCAGTAGGGGGGTTTGTTTTCTACCCTCCCAGTGTGTTCCGTGCCTGCCTTTGCGAGAGAAAGGACTAATGCTGGCATGGTACTGTATTAGGCACCCCCAGTAGACTAGTGGGTGAGCAGATCGCAAAGATGAATACAAAACACACACCTACACACTCTCAGCTCGTCTCTCTCTTTTGCAAATACACCACAGAATCAAAATCACAAATCACATGCTTCTGATTGTTTATGCACAAACAGTGGGTCCCTGATAGAATTGCCTACTGGTCCTGATAGAATTGCCCACCGTGTTTAAATTCACCTGCGCCTAGAAGCGTGTCCCAAACAGAGAGGCGGTTTGGTTCCAGATCAATGAGTCTCTCCCCCACTGAAGACAACAGATAATGCAGTGTAATGAAAGAGCCGCCAAACGAGCTGAATAAATGAATGAATAAAGGAACGTGAGATCGGAATTCAGACACCTACTTACTGCAGGCAAGAAAACCTGTTTTCCAATTGTCTCCTCTCTATAAATTATTCTGCCTGCATACAAATGGCAACCAAAAGTGAAGACATTTTCAAAATGTGAAGGTTGGTCTTACTTGCACTCCCAGCTTAAGAATCTTCTTAAGGAAAATGCAAAATTTTGAATACATTTTGAATATAAATCATCCATGATATACAAGTAACCGTTATTTTCAGATGTTTTGGTGCCACTAAATGCAGAAGGTGTGTTACCAAATGTATTCAGGGCTGAGAAGAGTGCTTATGTGAAAAGGCACAGCAAACACACTAAAAGAAAAAACAAAAATCAGAAGCAATGTAGGGATTTCTTGTAAACATATATATTGGATATTATTTGAAATTTTAAAGAGTTTGAATAAAATCTGTTTGGAAATTAATAATTTCAATAATCTGTGTATTTCCCCACAACTCCAAACTACCTAAAATGGTTTGAAGTGCAGAGATTCTGCTTCACAAGCATGCAGACACACTATAAATTACCATTCACATGCATGGAGAAAATAAACTTGCAGGTTTATGAAAGCACAACACTGAGGATGCATTTGATGGTCAAAATATTAAAATAATTCCACCTATTTGGTGATGTGATCCAGACACTTGTGAGCCTGAGTGAGACAGGGTCAAATATTTCATTACATATATAAAATCAGTCTTTATATGTTAGTCATCCTTTTAAAAAAAGTGCGAAAAGACTGAGGTTGATTTAAAATGCTCAAATGTGACATTTGGCATATTATGCTTAAAATTTTGCACACTGAAACAACGAGAGTCACACAAAGCAATTAAACTAAATTCCTACAACCCACAATAATTATTGTCATGCTACATTTAAGAGAAACTTTGGCAAACTACACAAGCATGATATCAGTTGACAGGGTTCAGACAGAAATGATTTTATTAGAAAAAGAAAGAGTTGCCACCTACCCAGCATGTGGTTGGCCACATGAACTTGGATGTCCCATTCACTGTAGAACACCATCTGACATTTAATGCACTGGTACGTCTTTTTCTATGAATATAACAGAAAAAATAAAATAAAATTTAAAATAATATATGGTCAAGTTGTAATAACAGATAACTAGATTTGGTCTAACAATTTGATACAGTAGCCCTGAAAAGACATACATAACAAAAATGGCTTCCCCAATTTTTTTAATCAATTGGTTTTTATTCATTGACCACTTTTCCACTAAGGTGTCTAACACTCATTCAGCCAATTATCAAACAGCCACTATTTGAACAGTTTATGCCATTACTGAAAAATTACACAGTACATAAAAAAATGTCTGACTTCATAGAAACACAGATTTCTCACAACATCACGTCACATCTTCAGAACAATTCACAGCTGTGTGCCAAATGTGCAGTGACTGTGTGAAACATAGCAGCAGTGAATAAAAGCTGAAAATATCACTTTTCTTCATGTTTAAGCTTGTTGAATAGTCAGTGTTAGATCTGTGAGGTTTTAATTGCAGTGCAGTAACAATGTAGCAGTTGTCAACTTAAAAAGAGGGTGAACTTCTACTCCTGCTGAGTTACTGCTACTTGTCATATTAGGGACTACCTGCACCACCATACAGATGACCTTGTAGAGTAGGTCCTCACAGAGTTATAAGTTTCTTATAACAATGTTGCTTAGTGCCATAAAACTAACAAACATGTAGAATTGTGTAATACAAAATAGCATTGATCAGATTGGTGGTAATAGTGTTGATATATAATCAGAAAGAGAACAGAAGCTGCAGCTCAAATGCTTTTAAAAGTTTTCTCTTCCTCATTTAAATCTGACAATGTTAAGAGAAGAATGGTTCGTAGTGTACCTCTTTATCATAAATTCAAGCAAAATGTCACAAAACGTTACAGAAAAGCAAACTTTAAGTTGCCACTAAAATTATGAAAAGTAGTGCATGTCTGAAAGAAGGTAGTGACAAAATAGGTTTTGCAAATCAAATAATATTTTCATTTGCTCTTTAACTATATCTAATACAATTTTGATCAACAGTACCTCTTCAGTTTGTGAAGGACTGGCTCTGGGCATTGGTGACACCTGGGGGGTCTTCATCTGCCCGCTGTTGCTATCCCCACCTTGTTCGCGATGCACTGTCTGGACATGGTTTTGCAACTCTGCCTCAGACTCAAACTTCACATTACAGCTGGAACAACGTGTCTTGGCTGCAGATGATGAAGATGTGGATGAGGATGAAGATGATGAAGAGACAGTTTTGCCTTTTCCATCCCCAGGACTGAGACTCTCTCCTTGCACCCATGCAGCAGTAGTTGTTGCTGGGGTGGTGGCCCCCCCCTGCGGTTGCTGCTGCCTCCCTCCATTGACTGTCGGACTGGAGCTCTTGGAGCTGGCGACTGTCACACAGGATGCACACAGTCCGTAAGGCAGTCCGTTGATGTCCAGCTTCACCAGGTCTTGTTTGGACCTGAAATCTTTCAGGCAAGAGGCACACTTGAAAAATTTTTGAGTGTGGTGATGCTGCTGGTTATGAGAGATGACATTGTTGCGGCCCATGGGCTGGTTGGAGGACATTGTGCCTGTTTTCTGCATGTGGAAAGTACCATGAATCTTGAGCTCCAATGTGGAGGTGACAGTCTGCATGCACACCACACAGCGAAAACCTGTCAGGGAGTTCCTTAAGTCAGGGTGCATCTGGCAGTGCTCCAGGAAGTCCTCCTCGCTGTGCAGTGGCATCTTACAAATACGGCAGCTGCCTGTGTCCAGGCTCTTGCTATGGGTGACCTTGTGCTCTGTCAGGGTGAGCAAAGAAGGGAAGCGCTCCCCACAGATGGGACACATGTAGTGTTTGACAGGCCCAAGGTGGGTCTGCATATGTTCTCTCAACCCAGCTTCAGAAAAGAAGGTACGGGAACATACATTGCACTTGTGATTGCCCTTGATCATTTCAGCTTTCCTTTTTATCATTGCGCTCTCACCAGGTCGGATATTGTGATCTCTCAATTGGTGGTTAGTGAGGAGTGACTCCATGGTGTAAGATGCTCCACATATGTCACACCCATACATGGGCTCTGCTGTGTCAATCTCTTCCTCACTTCCATCATGGCTGTTTTGGGACTCCACAACTGATCCTCCTACTGTTCCTGCACCATGACTGTTAGTTAAGAGACCTTGTAACTCAGCATCCTCTTTTGGCTGGCCTTCCCCGCCAATTACAGTAGAACCATTTGCACTGCAGTTCAGAGTCTTTCCCTCAAACACACAGTGTTTCTCTCTTAAATGTTTCTCCAAGAGGACAATGGCATGGAAAGCTTTACTGCAGAACCGACAGTTGTACTTCTTGCTGTGGGTGGTAATGTGGCACTGCAGCTCCACCTCTGTACCGAAGGACTCTCCACAAAAAATGCATCGGTGGGCGCGTCCTTGGTTCTCCAGATGGCTGTGTTTTACATGCAGCTGCAGGTCAGTCTCGTGCCTGAAGTCCCAGTTGCAGGATGTGCAGCGATATACCTTTTTCTCATTGCTGTGTTTTACAGCCAGGTGAAGTTGGGTGGATACCTTTGAGTCAAACACTTCCTGGCACAGAGTGCAGCGAAAGAACACAAATGTATGCATATCAAGTAAGTGCTTCTGCAGGTCATCCACTGAAGTGAACTGCTTGTCACAGCTCTCACAGATGTAATAAGTGGAAGTAATAGTGAAGTGAATTGTCACATGCTTCAGCAGGGATTCTTGATTGGGAAACTCTTTGTTACACTGTGGACATGTGAGCTGAGGCTGCAGACCATCCAGATGAGTTTTGAGGTGAGTCTGGAAAAGGTCTAAACTTGTATACTTGGCTCCACACTGGTTACATATGAACTCACTAGTAGTGCGTGAGGCTGTACTGCTTTGTTTCAGCATGGCAGTTTGTTCCACTGATATTGGTGATGAGGGGCTGAGAGTGCGTAGGGATTTTTTTCCGTTATTAATGTAGTTAAGGGCCAGGGGGATGTTTTTGTGATTCTCCTTGATGTGCTTGTTGAGCTTCAGAACACTGTTGAATATGGGAGAGTTGGTGCAATATGAACAGGAGTACACCTCTACGATAGGTTCCTTGGGAGTTACAGCCAATGGGGAGTCAAAGCGCAGGCTACCTCCATCACAATGGGTCTGACGAACATGCTCTTCCAAGGTAGCCTCTGTCAAGAACCCCATGAAGCATTGTGGACAGAAGAAGGCATTACTCTCCTTGGCAACGGGACTGGGGAAGCCATGGGAGCAGCGAATGTGTTCCTGGAGAGCATTTAGGTCACTCATCACCTCAGGGCAGAAATTGCACTGAAGAAGGGCATCAGGCAGGCTGGCTAACAGGGCAGCATGGTCTTCTGCATTGTGGACCTGCTTAAGATGTTCATTTAGATTTAATAAAGAGGGCAGAACCTCCAAACAAAACTGGCAAGTATGAGCTTGTTCTGGCTTGTCCAGATGCATGGTACGTAGGTGAATTTGAAGTACAGCTAAGCTGGAGAATATTTGCTTGTTGCAGTACATGCAACTGTAGGAGACTTTAGGCTGTTTTGAGGAACGCCCTCCTATGTCAGACGTGTTCTGAGCAGCTCTCTTTCTCCTCCCCCTTGTTTTGGGCACAGGTGGTGCTGTCTCCACCATCGTGGAGCTGTCGACAGAGAGGTTGGAGTCAGGAGTAGTGCTAGAGACAGAGGTGTAGCCTACAGTGAGCAAGGATGGGCTGTTACTATGGTTACTGGATTCAGGGAGTTGGTGGATGTCCATGTGAGCATAGAGATCCTCAACAGACAGAAAGTGCTCAGAGCAGATGGCACAGGTGTGGCCTTTCCTATCTCTGCTGTGGGCCTGGTCAATGTGGGTTAGTAGGGTGCCCTCATCGCTGAAGGGCTCATGGCAGTAGATGCACTGCAGGGTCGCACCCAGGCCTCCATCCTCTGATGGAGAACATTCAGGGTGACACTCTGCGATGTGCCTCTGAAGCTCCTCTGGAACGTCAAAGCCTTCCTCACAGCGGCTGCATTTTTGAGTTTCCTTTAACTTCCATTCATCAGCTCTAGAAAAACTTGAACTGCTGCCATCTTTGCCCCTTTCATGTACTTGCATGTGGCCGTGAAGAGAGCTGGACGAAAGGAAACCTCGACGGCACACAGGGCACTTATGGGGTTTGTTGGAGGCGTGGGTTTTCATGTGGATTTTGAGGTGATCGCTGCGAGAGAAGGCTGAGTCACACTCTCCGCAGTGATACTTCTTATCACCAGTATGTAGCTTAACGTGTCGATCTCGGCTGCGCTTGTGTTTAAACAGGCGGCTGCAGAAGGTACAGCTGAAAGGGAGTTTATCACCGTGGCTCTGTTCGTGGCGCTTGAGAAAGCTTAAGCGACTGAAGGACTTGTCACAGAACTGGCATGGGTATGGTAGACCAGGGCCTCCTTCCTCCTCACCAAAATCATAGTCCTCACAATGTCCTGGAGAAGTCTGATCCTTACTGGAGGGAGATGATGCTGGCCAAGAACATGACGGGTCATCCTCAAGATCAGCACCGTCTGGAGAAGAATAAAGAAAGAGCAAAAAATAGAGAGCAAGTCAGAGGAAAAAACAGATAGTGAGAGAAGAGGGGCATAAGTTAGGTCTAAGGTGTTTTGTAAGACTATGATAGAAACTTATTTGGCTCACTCATGTGAATAGAAAAGGAGGGCCACTGTGGCATTATTTAAAATGGTTTTTATAACGTTGTGGTGAATGACTTTTATTTTGTGGTGTAGATCATTTTTTCTTCAGCAGTTTCAGTGGAAACAATACCTCTCCTTAGGTGTTATTTGAAAAGTAACATTAAAATATGCAATTTAAAGTATAATTAGAGAAGAGAATAAGTGGAAATACTTTTACTACAATTAACCTTGTATGTGGCCGTGTAATGGCTTAGCCCACTGTGACTCAAAACACAATCTCTCTGACATTTTAAGCCAACACAAGACAATGGGTGTGCTTTAAGATGTAAGCCCTGCGTGAGGTAAATTAGAACATTTCTATTATTCCTGAATTCCCTTACTAGAATATATATATATATATATAAAAAAAATCAAAAAATCAAGAGCCCTTCAAATGACGTTAAGTCAGGAGGGGAAAAAAACAAAAAAAAACTATGAACAAAAAAAAAGGCAAAAGCAGTTTTTCAAGAATGAAACACAAGATTAAATGTACAATTTAGGCCACAGCTATGCATAGCCTTTGGGAACTCTGCTGCAAAATAGATGATTTTCATGAAACATGTCCCTTTCAGAACATCAGTCAATAGATATCAGATTATAAAATATGCATTATTACTATATCTGTCTGAGTGGTGTGTCCTAGGCTGTGAGGCAGCTGATCCTGGATGGATGAGTATGTTGTGTGCTGATGCAGGGAGTAGAGCTAGGAGGGAACTGGAAAACGGAAAGTAAGTGGCTAGCTATCTCGCTCAAGGCCAAGCAGGTGCAGAGAATAACCAGGGAACACCTGTCATCCGATGAAACAGCCCCCATTCTTTTCACAAATATTTGAAAGGATTCCTATAATGTCTTCTTTGCCAACATTCCGATCTACTGGTTCACTGTACTCTGATATGAATGGAAAACACGGAACATCACTTTCCATGGGTTCAAAAGGTTACAGACCATTTCTTCCCGCTGCAGAGCTCTAAGTGCTGTGAACTTCCTTACCTAAATAACAACGTAATCCCAGCCCCTTCAGAAAAAAACTGTCAAAAGGCCATAACTTGAAATGGGATAAACAAGAGGAAATGGGAAAGATTTATGAGAAGGATGGAGGAAAAGCATGAGCTCTTTCCAGGATCCAACCCCTGTACTCTCCTTCAGCTGACAAATCTAAGTCTCTCTCTCTTTCCCTGTCTGTTGTTTTTGCTGGGAGATCTGCCCTTTGTCAGGATATCATGCCCTCACTGAGCACTTACCCCCATCAGGGCCTATCTTCAGGAAACAGATGGGGTCGGAGGCCATTCCCTTGCCCCTCCAAACTGCTGAAAGCGGCACATTGAGAGCCCACCTCCACATCGCGGCCCTCCCGGAAACCTCCCACCCCTGGCAAAGCGCCCACTCTGCACATACATCTCACTCAAGGAGCGAACCTTGCCTTATTTACTTGCTTTATCTCTCATCCATGTCTCAGTGTTTTCTTTCTCTCTGGTTTGAGGGAGGATGAGTGACTCAGTGCAATGCCCTCCTCCACAGAGGGGGTGGATCTGCCCTATCTCATACTGCCTCCCAGGGTATAGGAGAAGAAGACAGTGAAAGAAGAATGACCTCAGCCAATGCCCTACAGTCAAACATATTGGCTTTGAGACAATAGTATAAAACAAACAAATAAATGGGCCTGTACAAGGCTAAATGAAATTCTACTGTCTTAAATGAGGAAGATTTTTGCCTAGAGACACTAGTAAACTGCGGGGCAACCTTATTGCATTTCTGATATTTGTTTACTGGATATATATTACTTATTAGGTGCCTTATGCCCATAACACGCATATGCAAAAAGTCCTATTTGTAGGGGGCATCTGGGAGGTATAAGCAATGCTAAAGTTACATTAGCAGAAAGAGAACATGTATTTGTGTAAAAACTTAACCGTACTTTTGGGACATATTGCACAATTTTTTTTTTAAAGTAAAATAACAAACAGTACTAATAATACAATTTAGTAATCTGCCTAATTTGCCTATGAGTTGCTCCTATTGCATTGCTTCAGTATTATCACACCAGTAAACAGCGGTATTGTATTAACTCTATTACCAAAAACTGAAGACATGCACTGTGAGATGGAAAAGTTTAGATGCATAGAATGAAAATCTCACTGTGAATAATTAAATGAGCAAAAGAAAAGCTGACATATGTCAGTCATAAGACATAAAATTCTCAGATCTTAGTAGGGTTTTAACTTTTTCACTATCATCCTTTAAGAAAGACCGGGCGATGGCAACATCAAAGCTTTGTTGCCGTCAGCAACAGTCAGCAAAGAAAATAACAATCTTATCAGTTTGTAATTTACTTATCAAAAAGAGCTTTTGGATTTGACAGGATTGGAGGTTAATTTAAGGTCGACAAGTCCAACTTAAGTTTGGATTTGGTAAACATTGCATTTTGGTAACAAGTCCTGTATACAGATGATACTGTGATGAAACTTTATAGCAGCAAAAATGATGTTTTGCAGGGAAATTACACGTATTCAGCTGTTAAATACAAAATCATGATCTGGGCTTGTGTTGTAGTGGGTAACAGAGAGTGTTTCCAGGATAGAGAAAAAAATTATTAAACTACATATAAGTGAATTCTTAAAAGCAAACATAGCCTTGTGCAAAATAAGTTAATTAAAATGGGACAATTTTCCTTGAAATTGCTTAAACTCTACAAGTAACTACTTCAACAGGATCTAAGTGAAGGCTTTCCTTTGTCCATTTTATAATGACCTCACTTCAAATTTGTGGATAGATGTAAAAAAGTCAGTACATACAAGACGGCATGCAACTAGGATCCTTTTTAATGAAGAATAATCCTCCTAGCTTGCACTCTTAGCTGACTACACAAAAAAAAACATTTAGTGCTGATGAGACATGGTAACAAAACTTCTGCTTTCTGTCCTTTATGTTACTGTACTGTATAACACAGAAAATTAAATTAATTAAATATCACAATGAAGGTATTAGCTTTGTTTTATGATTTCTGGAAATCTTTAACACATGTATTTCTTTTACTCCACAGTAACAAAGAAAGTGTGATTAGACTTTTGCTCTGCACTGTAACTGTAACAAGTTCTTTTTCTTTCTGTGGTGGACATGGATTGCCTGACACAAAAGAGAAAGAAAAACTAGTTTCATAGTGAGCTGAAACTATATTTCAAATACTCGATCTCTCACTCCACCACCTCCCAACAGCCATACATACACCTACACACACAGACACACACAGACTTTGCAATACACACAGGAGACTATAAGTACACGCGGTACACTCTCACACATATGAACAAAAGTACACATGTGCACACATAACATCCGCACATATACACAGATATGAGAGAAATGGCCGAAACAAGTGTGTGAACAACTGCAGATAAAAGAGCAATGTTCCTCGGGAGACCAGAAGAGGAAAGAAAGAGAGAGACTTGTTTTTTTTTCCTTCTTCACCCAGACAAGAAATGCCCAGGCCTCAGCAGCAGCCTGAGTAAATAAAAGAACGGGCCTTACTTCCCTGTCTCTCGGGCCGGGGGCCTGTGCACGCCAGCACTCTCTGTGCTGCTGCCAAAGGGGATGCTGGGGCCTGAAAAACTACACCCTGCAGCTCAAGGGCTGTCTTTGTTGGTCTGCCAAGGCCTTCCTGAGCATCCTCCAGCCAACAGCCTGTCACGTCCTGGGAGGAAGACCTCCATCTTAAGGCCTGTCCCTCTCTGGGAGTTATGTCCCTAGCCTCCTCCCTATTTCTTTTTTAAAGGTCCCCTATATGGAACAAAACAATCTTGACTGGAGTGCCGCTGTAGGGAATGGAATAAAATGAGCCACAGCCATTTTTACTGAAAGGAAAAATTTTTTGCCCCAAGCTGCAGGACATCAGAACTTTCTAAAAATAAAAGAAAATATATATATAAAGCTTTGCCCGCAAGTTCCAATATGTGAGAGACACATCTGCTGGTCTCTGCCTATTAGTTTATTTTCTAAGTCTTGCAGAAGTAACCGCGAAAAATTCCCCATTCACACGCAGGTCTCAGTTTCTTCTAAGCCCGTCTGAAATACTCTTTGTGCTCCACTTCCTCTATGTTCATTTATAGCACCCTCTCCCAGAGTAAATACTCCTGTATAAATATGTCCTTAATGCTGGGAACAGGTAAGTTAGATATTTTGTATGTAGCGGAATACCTTCACAACCTCCTAGACTAAAGAATTTAAAACTTATTAAGTCATGTAGATATTATTTTCAAGACAAAAAAGACATTAATGTGCCTTTTGGCATTTCTTCCTTTTAGACTGTTAGACATATGGTGGTGCATTTTGTCAAAAAAGTGAAATGATATATAAAATGCAAAAGAAATATTGCATTAGCTTGCAGTGTAGACAGAATCTGCTCTTTCACAGCATGATTTGAGGACAAAAATGTGACAGAGGAAAGATTATTGGATTTCAAACACCACAAAAATATTATCGGCTGCTGTGCACGGCGGTATTATGTTAAATAAAATATTTGATAGTTATTCATTTTCAAATCAAATTAAGTCCTCTTCCAGTTGAAACAGGACTGCAAGTGTGCATCATATGTATATGTTACAGTTATTTGATAAGAGGAGAGAAGAAAATCTAGCTCATTTTGTATTTGTCAAAAAAATAAGAGGGAGTGGGTAATAACAACTAAAACGTTCAAGTTTGATGTACTGCAGCCCTTAATGGAGTAAATACTTTTGTATTATTCTCCGATCCAGACACACAGCACAGTTGTCATTTTAAAATGCTATGATTTTTTTCTGAGAGCAACAAAATACCACCAAAATGAAGAAACAAAAAACAACTTTAAATGTTAATATTGTATTTTTCTAGTTGGTTTCATGAAAAAAATAAATAAAAAATGCTAAAGATGCTCTTAATGCTTTAAATGCTTAACCCTTTTAATTATTTGATCAGATAGTTTTCAGTTTCCAATGCTGTATTTTCATAATTTTTTTAATTTAATGCTTACATTTTGATTCTTCTATTTTTACCTATACTTATATAAAACCTTTCAAGAACTGTGCATTGTAAATAACTCACTGCTAGTGCCCAGACCTTCGTGTTGACGATGCTGGAAGGAAATCACGATGGCTTATCACCACCTGACAGCAACTGAGTCCATCTCTTCTGTTTAGAAAGCCAGAGTCTTATCCTGGTCCAGGACTTTATCTTATCCGATAATAATCTTTGTTATAACTCACTTGACTATTCTAGCAAATCAGACTTTGTCCAAAAGCCGCTCAATGAAGCAAAAAAAACATGGTCAAGTTTTCAGTCGCCAAACCCTATCTTCCTGTTGTAGCAGAGATCTGTACATAGTGGTTGTCATAAGAGATGTGTTTGTGTGAGTATATTTGTGGCACATTGGGGATTGGGGATTCATTGAATAAACAAAAAGCTGACAACTTGTCTGATGTACCACCATGACCCCGCTTCATATTCAGAGAAGGGATCTTTTTACAGTTACTGAGAAAAGTAGTGAGCCTTTCCCATGAGATAGCGCATGTGTCATCTCAACACTTTTCCTGTTCTGATGCCCAAATACGAGTGTGTGTCTGAACAACAAATTATAATGTGCGGCCCTGAATGTGACACTATCACTTAATATCTCATAGTGGAAGTCATGAAATAATTTCTTTGCATTAGTTAAGATGCTTTTCTAGATGACAGAGAAGTTTGGGTAGGATTTTTTTCTCTCTTGTTTTTTTTCCTTTTTTTTTTTTCTTGTGACTAATTTCAGTAAGATGAACAAATCACCCAGCTGATTCAAGACTGAGAGCTCACAGGACACAGATCTGCTGGAAGAAGCCCGGTTCTGAGCTAAATCTGTGGTTATGCTACATCCCTGTTTTAAGACATCAAATCCACTAAAATGAAACACTGATTATTCCCAATGGCTGTTGACAAAAGTGCCAGGAGAGTACATGTGTCTTTTTGGACAATGCGATTGATTAACATGCAAAAGAGCAAACAAACAAATGAACTAGTTAAAGAAGCTGTGGTTTACTAATAAATGCACATGTTTAGATATTGTATTGTTTAAGTCTGTGTGGGGATGTTGTGCGTACACTCATCGGTCTCTCTCTTTCCTTCTTTTTTTTTTCTTAGCAAACACAATATGTTTTTACACTTCACTGAAAAATGTCAGGTCCCTCTCCCCTCTTGCTACAGATCAATCAAATCCACCATGCTACAAGATAAGAAAGGAGGGGTTGTGCTAGACGACTGGAGAATCGGTGAACAAGTATGCTGGCTTTTACTGGACAAGCTAGAAAAACATTGGATGAAATAAGGACTCACTTCCTGCAGTTTCATCAGTGCCACAACAGCAAGTTACTCTGGCCTAACATCATGTACATGCACAACATAACCACACGCACACAGACTAGAAGAAATGTGCACACCCCCAAACTGTTGTCAGTGGGGATTCTTTCACGCAGGGCCTGACACAAAGAGCTGGGACATCAAGTGCTGTCCTGACTCTGTGGTCTGGGTGTCCATTATTCTGGCCCTCATGACTCTGTCTTTCAACCATGGGGAAACAGCAAACTGTCAACTACTTTGTCCACATTACCCACGTCCCCCAGCTCAGACAGGAGCACTTGGTCACTGTCCCAGAAATCACAGTGTCCCAGTGGCATCCTGGGGAAGTTAGACAAATGGAAGGCTGGAGAAAGAAAAGTAGGGCGGTCAGTCATCCTTTACCAGGTCTATGTCTTTTTTCAGTGATAGTAAGACAAAATGAAAGAGGAATTATTTTGCTTAGATATGCCTTTGCAACACTGATGTTATCCTCCAAAATGGATGAATTGAAATCTCTAAAAATTATATTAAACAAAAAAGACATTTTATAAAATAAAGGATTTGAGCTGTACTTGATCTGCCTCATTGCATTTCCAGTTATAACAGCAGGCCAGAGTACTGCTGGCTAACACTTCTTATTCTCTGTATTAGAAGACTACTACATCACTTATGTGTCATATTAATAGCAAAGAGGAATGAACAGGCATCTAAGAATTGTCTCAGATTCTATAGGTTGCACATCTTTTATTTATCATAAAGCACAACAATAATATAAAAAAATGAGTTATGATGAGAAAATCAATTCACAGATGTTAACTCGGATGATTATTTGGACCTTCCTCTGCTCCGTTGTGTGACTTTCTTTCAGAGAAGAAAGTGCAACTCAACTCAACTAAATTGACAGAGGTGATTCTCAAGGCTGCTTTTAAAATAAGAATGAGAGAGAAAAGAAATTAATGAAAGAAGAAGAAAAGGTAGACATTTAATTACAGCATTATTCACAAAAAGAAGAAGGTGAATTTGATGTTCATAGAAGGTCATTATTCAGAGTGCAGTGGGTGGGCTTCATGGCTGATGCTGGTGTTTTATTTTTTCTTTTACTTGATTTGATATTGGAATCAAGTGAATCACAAATGAGCCAGTTATACATATTTTTTCTTTTAAATAAATTTAGTTCTAGATGCTGACTGTAGTTCCAATGTATTTTGAGTCTTCTGTGAGACCATTTTCTTGTTTTAACTTTGGTTCAATGATGATGTTTTCCAAGTGATCTGTTTAAAGCAACAAAAATATATACATTTGGTGAGGAAAAGAGACGGTTTGGCCTTAGCTACTGTAATTTTCCCACCAAGCACTATAACACACAGAGAAACTAAGGTTTTACTTCTGTAGCTAGCTGATATATTTTTATACAAGGAACTAAAAGTACAAAAATGGGGAAAAAAAAGAAGCAAATTTTCAAGGTACAATGCTTATATTCTACTAGAATAGAATAGAATAGAATAGAATAGAATAGAATGCCTTTATTGTCATTATACACCGGTACAACGAGATTAAGCC
>JBAMHW010000008.1:17050104-17062911 GCA_037177495.1 Rhadinocentrus ornatus
TAGAAAAAAATATATATGTATATGTGTATTTACATTGCAGTATGATATTGCACGGATTTAGAAAAGTAATTAAATACGAATAAATATATCTACAAAATATCTCTGTGAATGTCTATTGGTGTATTGCACAGGGGGAGATTCACATTTTAGAGTTCAATATGGTTATTGCCCGGGGGGAAAAGCTGTTTTTGAATCGGTTTGTTCTGGTCTTTAGGCACCTGTAGCACCTTCCAGAGGGCAGCCGGGTAAACAGACCAGAGCCGGGGTGGGAGCTGTCCTTTAGAATGTAGCGGGACAGCAAAGCATTGTGCATCTTATTGGGAGCATTTCTTGACATTTCTTTATATGTATTTGATAAAGCAAAATACATTTTATTTTATGTTAATTAATTTCAATAACAACCTTTTACATCAGTTTAAAAATGTTAATTCTTTTGTTTTTCCAGCTAAGACTTGAAAGCCCTGCAAAGCAAGATGATCACTGCTGCTCAGTGTAGGCAGTATGTGTGTGGGAGTGGGGTAGTGGCAGTGGCGTCATCTCCCCTACAACTGAGCAGTTAGTGTTGTGGAGAGGAAGGACAGTTGACCACTTCAGGTGGACTTCAGCACAAACAGGAAGGAGGCTGTTCCCCAGGTCTTGGCTGGACCAGCAGCCACAGTGAGCCTCCCAGGTAGAAAGAGGAGGACGACAATCTGTCCCCCAGCATGCTTCTTCACCGCCTGCCTCACTGCACCGGCTCTAAGGGAGTGCTGGGCCAGGTGGGACTGGCCTGGGCTGGGCTTCAGTAGGCAGGGGTGCCTCTGTGTGTGTGTGTCTGTGTGTGTGTGAGAGAGAGAGATCGTGTGTTGCTCCCTCAACACTGCGGCAGACCAGGCGCAGGACCCAGTGGACAGTTAGCTAGCCAGTCAACCACTGTGAAGGATGCTGCTGTACTGTGCTGTAACATGTTTCTGCTGTATTTTCCTCACATGAGAGTTTACTTAGATGCTTTTTTCAATGTTTCTCCACACTCTCGGTTTGTTATAGAAATGTGATTTATGTGATCAGCTTGGAAAAGAAAAAATAGTTGTGCATATAGGAATTTGCTGAGTTACTGTACAGGAGGGTTGCTTCATTAAAAATAGGGTCTGCTCTGCAAGTTTCAAGAGACACTATCTATTACTTAAAACCCCACACAGGGCTGAGGGAATTTGGAAAATAGGGTCTAATGTTTTTTAATTAAGCAACCTAAGAGTGACCCATAAAACTTGGACTAAACTTCAACTAAGAATTATCTCACTTTTTAAAAATTTCTTTAGGCACTTGGATCAGTACACAGAAAATATTTTTAAAAGGGCAGTTAGTTGGTCATAAACTGCTCATGAAAATTGGTATTGTCACCTTTTTCTCACTGCAGAGGATGATCAAGTTACATATATACAGACAAACCAGGCTAACAGCGAGCTATTTCTTTAGCTTTAGCATTAGCATTGGCATAGCTTAGAAAAATCCCAGCAATCGCTCGTGACCCCTGACCTTTGTTTTGCCTGATTAATACACTCTGGCTTTTTTGATCTCTTCAATACCAGTCCAGCTTGTCAGTGGTAAAACAACTGCAGACAGCGCAGGAGGGAGAAGAAAACATGCATCGTGGAGGAAGATTGGGGAGGGAAGAAAAACAAGCATCAACTCAAGCAAGACGAGGTATTTTCCTGCATCCCTGTCTTAAATGTCAAGATTTCTTAACCTTCAGTGATTGTAGTGCTGACACCTCTCCAAGGTTCAACAGAAACCGCATTCATTAATAATTAGCCTAGTTGTGAGGACAGGCAGTAAGAGCAAGAAAAACTGTGTGCTAGGCAGCTACAATTTAAACTTCAGTTTTTTTCTTTTTCTTGTTTTCCTGGCGTATTGGCCAGAATCCTGAAGGCAGCCCACGAACGAGCAATGCAGACGTCGCATCAGCCTTACAGCTCCCTCCCCTCCTTAATCATAGCTCTAATACCCTCCAGATGAATAAACATCTTCATCCCTTCTCCGTTAAAGCCAGAAGGCTCCTACACTCTCAAATCCAAGAATGGGAGACAGAAAGAAAGGAAGAAATTGAGAGCTGACGAAGGAGCGAAGGAAAAGGATGACAGATGGAAGGGTGGATCAATGCCGAAATGAACCAGCAGCAAAGTAACAAAGCCATGGCAAGATTTTCTGGTTCTTCCCATAATTCATCTGATCTATTTCCCCCTTGACACAATTATCACAGTTGTTCTAATTATTTTACCCTTTTAAACAGATTTCTAATGGCAGCCTGTGTTTTGTTTTTATGATCGTGTTTGCAAAGTGAAGGTTTGGAGAGCTGTTGTGCAACCTTGTCGCCTCTGACTGTGTCCACAGACTTGCACAGGAAGGGGGAAGGGGGTGGAGAGGGAGGAGGCGAGGGGGTGTCTCTGGAGAATGGGCCAGGCCCCAGACCAGCACTTCCCTGGCCCAGTAACTGTGCCAGAATACTCATGACATGTGTGTACAGTATGTGAGCACAAATGGCAGACAGATTTAGTGGTTTGCTTTGTTTCCTCTTGCATTGTTTTCTGCTGGTATCCAGGCAGCTCATCATCATCATATCTTATTACTGAAAGGATAATAAAAGCACGCACACAAACACACTGACACACACAAACAAAAGTGCACACACCTCACCGAATGAAGAAGTCCACTGCCCTCACCCTCATCTTCATTTGCAGAGCTGGGATGCAATATGAAGCCTGAATACAACCAGACAAATGACTACAGGGCATTTTATTTATTCATCCATCATATCACATTGATTTATTCCTGTTTATCTATTTATCAGCTGACAAAAAAACCTTTCTCCTGAATTGTTTAGCCAAAAGTTTGCATGCTGACGGACTTAGTGGAAAACTTTCAGGGTCACTGTAGAAGAATCCACGAAAAGAGATTATTAAGGTCCACCTTACCCATAAATACTTATACCTCAACATATACTTTCCCCCTATTTACATAGACCAAGTACATCTTGGCTTAGTAACCATTTACTTAGTTGTGCACCACCACCTGGGCTATTTATATCTCTCTCAGGAGACAAACCTGGTATGACTTCTAAACAAAACCCTCACAATCTAAATTATGAACCATTCGAACAGATGAAAAATCTAAGGTGCACAGTATGACTTTACATTTGATTTCTACATTACAAGCAATATTAAATGTACAAATCAAATATAAGAGGTAAGTTATGGGTTCTAATAAAAAAAGACAAGACTACAATATATCAAATCTTTATGACTTTTTTTCCCCAGATACTGCAACAGTTTTCTTCTCATTTCTTGGAATATTATATGTGGCAATCTGAATGTACAGCTTTCTGTAATGAACTAATTTCAAGGACCATCATTCAGGACAGTGAATGTAGTAGTCCCACAATATCAGTTATCAGTGACAGCAACATCCATATCAGCTAATTACTTTTCACAGGGCTGTTGTAGATGAAAGGGCACTCTCTGTTATCAGTATATGAAAGGAGAAGACATTGCTGTTTTACTATTAGAGTGGATGAGCTGTTAATGTAGTCACTAATATAGAAACAGCACCCAATGAGATGATAAAAAATCCTGTGTCATTCATCCATTGGCTTACTTGGCTATTTTGAATATCGAGGCGTGGCGCATTACCTCCCAGGTAATTAGTAAACGATGATTGGTATTGAAGTCCCATGTTCAATGTGGGGGGTCACATGACACAGTCACACGTGCACCTCAATGGTGAAGAGGCACATCCTTTCACTATAGTGTATGGTTGTAAACGCTCAGAAAGCTGCTCATCTTTATTTTTCAGAAATGTCCATAGCATTGGAAGTGTAGTGGAGGTGCTTGCTAGATGCTTTCTTTTTTTTCTGCTTTGATTATTTTCTTGTATCTGGATCTGCAAAATGGATGGGAAATATTTTTAACCTGTTTGGTGAAATGTCATTCTTCCGTCTCAGTAACTAAAATACACACCAAATTTTGGTAAATAACATCACAAACATGCTGCACATATTATACATGTCTGAACCAGCTCATGTCCCTTTAATAAAAAGTCTTGATTAGGATTCGGCAGACATCCCACATGCACAGTCTATGCTTTGCTAGGCCTCAGATAACCTTTATCCTATAGGGTTTAATTAATGTCAGCCAGTCTACTCTGCCTTTCAGAAAGAAACAACTTATTCCTCTGCCCTCGTGAAGCTGAAATCCCTCTGTTTCACCGCTAAGGCCGGCTGCCTTGTTTATCCCAACCACAGGTACTGCTCCCTATTAAGGCCAGCACTTGTTACAGGGAAAAGTTTGAATTATTTACCAACAGAGGGGGAGGAAGACAGAGGGAGTAAGGAAATGCATTTCATACATAGATGAGATTTTGATGTTGTTTTTGAGGCTTTGAACACAGCAAGTTAATTATCCATAGACATTAAATGCATAATCCTGATTTCCAAAGAAAATGTCGTTTTGAATTTCAGATTGTAGAAGACATTATGTATTAAATCTCTAGGGAACAGTACCTCATAAAGTTTGCTTCAACAAAAGGTGAAGTTTTATCCATTTGGTCATGTGTAAACAAATGAATGTGTTTTGTTAAATGGATTCCAAGGGTGCTTGTGCACAGTCTTCACCCAGGGCAAACTGTCTGCATTCTATCTGCATCTCAGCCTCTGTGCACAATACAACAAAACATACAGAAAACAAAAGGGAGCACAGAGGGGGAGAAAGAACAGACAGACTAAACAATAAACTCAACCACAAGAGACAGAGTTTGACTTTGTGTGTATGTGTGTGCAAATCAAAAAGGGAGACAGAAAGCAAGAGGAGGACAAGGGAGATGAAGACAAACGCAGAAGGGGAGAGAGACAGAGGGCGGCCGAGAAAACGAAAGACAGAGGGAGAAATCAAATTTGCAAGAACATAACAAAAAGCTGTATCTTCGACAAAAGAGAACACACAAGAGTATTTGTCTAGCTGTCTGCACCAGCAGGATCCTCTGAAAGTTTATTAAACTAGAACCCTTCAAGAGAAGGCAGAGAGTAGTAAACTATACTACTGGGGAGGAAAAGAGAGAGGGAGAGGGAAGGGGAATGAGGGGGGTTGAAAAAGAAAAAAAAAGCTTGCTTTTCAGCCTCTGTCTCAGAAATTCTTTTATTTCAGCCATGCATTAAGTAACCTCCCCACTGAGTTCTGCTCCCCTTCCTGGTGTGGATAAAGCCGTCCCTCGGGGGAGCCGCTGGTAATTTCCAGCTTCGCCAGAAACTCAGGTATTAGAAAAGACCGCTTGGGGACCTGCCACAATATACCTTCACAATTTCATACGCTCTGAAAAAGAGGGAGCGCCTCCCTCCCAGCCTACCCCCACCCTCCCTGTAAACCCCCTCGAGGGTCCCCAGTTCAAATTTCTGAAGTGCAGACAACGGGTGTATGTGTGGGGGAGGAGAGGGTGGTGGTGGGGGGCCCGTGGGACTGAGCACCAGCAATAGAAAATCCACTGCATAGAGGAGAAAAAAGCATTTCCTCTCTGGTCTGGCAGGAGTGCCTTTTTTCCCCTGGCTCCCACCAGAGGCTTTTTACAAAACATGTGTTGCTGACATGTTGACAGATTGCTCAGTGAAGTGTTAGGCGCATGCACACGGCTGGCCATTTAGGGGGACATGGCTTCCTACCCAACATCCTCTACCTGAGGCACCATGTTTTATACATCATCCCCCAAAGAAAAAAAGGAAACAATAAAAGGTAAGGGAGTTGCTTCCTTTGTGAGGATAGCAAAATATCATAGAGCAGAGCAAGTCTGCGTATAATGCTGCCTTAGCTGAACTGTGATGATTGGGAGGAGCAAAGGAAATGAGAATAAGGGGGGGGAAATGGTTTCAGGCAGGAAAGAAAGAGATAAAGCACAGAGGTGGGAAAAAAGAACTTGAGGATGGATACATGGTAGATGTACACCAAATAAGCTGTCACCAATGAAAAACCCACAAGGTTCCGTCTTCACCCTCCTCCACTAAAGCCACCAAAAGCAGGTTGGAGGATGAAATCTGATCAAAGGCCAGCTTCTAGATCCAACTTCTGCTCCTATCAGGGTATCGACAGCACACGTCTTAATCGCCCTGCGGCTCAAAAAGTGCTGCCGTGGCAACAGGATGGAAATGGGGATCATAATGTATTCATGGTGCTAGCGACCTGGGGGCTGCGGAGCACACTCTCTGGGGACTGCACTTTACCCAGAGCCAGACGTGTCTGGGCAAAATCACTCCACACAAGACAGCAGCAGAATACTGAGGAGCCATGACAGGATGGAGGGAGGGTGAAAAAAAGAAAGAGAAAGAGGGGAGGTTGCAGAGTGAGCCATGGACAGAAATGGAATATGATAATAGAAAGCAATGATGAATCATTGTGGGTAAATAACAGATGTATGGCAGTGTTAGAGATTATTGTAAAGTAACTTTATGCTTCCAAAAGCCATGGATATTCATAATATAAATGTTTCTCGTAAATATCCCATCAGCATGCACAAACACATGCCTTATGCTGCATGAGCTAATGTCTTATCAACCAACAAACAACTCACCCAAGTGTTTCTTAAGTAAACCATAGGTTTGCCTACATGTCAGATTGTTTTGTTTTTAATGTAGGCTAATTCCTCAAATAATTATTTTTGTCATTCCACTCTGGTCAATTTTTGGCAATGCAGCCACCTGGTTATGGACAGAAAAGATTTGTTGCGTAATATGCTTCACCATCAATGTCTTTGCAAGGTATAAGAATTCAAACTAGGGTCCTATTGCTGAGAAACCTTGAATTCTTTAGCATTTGATGAATAAATGGCAAGATTTGACTTTGGTGACTGAGCTGTGTAAGGAAAGAGGAAAGGTTACTGTCCTACTGCAGTAATGAACTGAAACTTTAACACCCAAAAAGGAAAGATCTGAAGCTTGAGATGGAGAAAAAAAATGTGATTGGTGGGAAGGGGCTGGCTGGGATAAGTGGCTCTACTTTGAGGAGCCTGATACTGCTTGACCAGGTGGGTGGTTGGCTAGGAAATAAATTGCAAAGGAAATTGGTCCAGATTATCAGGGTCACAAAGTGATATGGCCCTTTGGCCAAGGAATGTGCTGGATAAATGGAAGGATGAGTAAATGAGCAGAGGGATAGAAAAGAGAAGATTGATGGCTGAGCAGATAGATGGTTCATGTGAATTGAGAGTCTAGATACTCAGCATCCCCCATCTTACCTGACCATGCCCCCCTCTTCTGAAAAATAAATGCTTACATTAGAGATACATCTTTTTTTCCTGACTGAACGTAATGCTGGCTGACTCTCTCTACCCTAATGATCTCCCCCTCCGCTTTGTACACATGCACACACATATGAAGACACACGAATGCGTACACCTTTACAATCTAATACACACCCGCAAAAATGCTCACATGTGCAAACAAACACAAAGCTATAGCCTGACCTGCTTTTCCTCAACAGGAGGGCAGCTACAACAGGCACCATGCCAGGTAAACATCCTCAAGCCTTGTGCACTCACTGCAGAGAGTAAAGCTCAATGCTGGAAACACATTCTAAAATACAAGGACTAGTTAATTATGTTTAGGACTGGAAATACATTCTTTGAATATATATTCCTCATACATGCCCCTAGTGCTGCATTTAGAGAAAAGAAACACAGCTTTTGCTGCATTTTATATCAAGGTTCCCTCTGTAAAAGAAAGTCATAACACCTCCCCCTAGAGGTGATGTTTCAAATGCATTAAGTCTCCAAAAATGAGAAGATTCACCTGCAGACTGCAGTGTGTCCTTCTGCACTAACTATCCTCCACACGTAGCACACCCTCAGGCATTCAACCCAGGGCCACAGACAACTCCCCGGTCTGTCTTTCCTCCTTCCCTTTAGCTGACAGGTTCTTCGGTTGCTAAGCTCCACCACAGACCTCTGTGTATGTGATGACTGTGCTGAGCAATCAAGGCAAAGAAAGAAAAAGAGGGAATGATGAAGGAAGGTGAAAGAATGCAGGAAGAGAAGAAGAAGCAGAAAGAAACAAGGACATCAACAACATGTTCTCACAGAGAGATGACCCCTGGCCATCCTGAGGCATCTGGTTTATCTGGCTGTCTGGGTAAGCCCCACACACACCTAATGACTCCAGACCGGTCTGTGTCCCATAGGTTTTTTTATCCCGGATTATGGACAGGGAATGACAATGGGCTGGTAAACTACTTTGCGGCATGTCTAAGAGCTCATATCAGACAAGGAGTTCTCCATGATGAAAAGACGGAGGTGATTGGCGAACAAGGTTCAAAGTTACTGAGAAGTTACAGCATCAGTTTCTGATTTTTATTCACAACATCATTTATGTTTCTTTTTAAAAGCAATTATATGTTTAAGATATCAATATCCTTATTTTTATTGTTTAACTGATTTGCATGCTACATTATCAGTGCAAATTGAAGGCCAACTTTATTAGTAACTCTAAATTGATCATTATGTTGGAGGTCAACATGGCAATGCTGTTTGGACTCTAACCTCACTTTTTCCCTTCATGTTTCATGGCATAGATCTCAATCTACTTCGGTGGTGGATATTAGTAATCATCTTGGGTCTTCATATTGATGGCCAAGCTCAGCTTGTTTGCATATTTACTGGCCTCAGAGCCCAGTCGCCTGAGGTGAGAAGCAAATTACATTTCAGCGTACCCCCACGCTCACAACTCTCTCACACTCTTTCGATTTCTATCCCTCATTTTCTCCTCTCCCCCCCAACCTTGTTTCTCTTAACATGCTGATCAGTCATCTTGCAGTAAGCATCCTTGCCTGCCCCGGTTGCATCTGAGTAGTGGTCTCATTTGGCTAACATCATCACAGTGTAATCTTATTGGAGGGAGCAATCAGTTTACTTTGGAATTAGGTATTCCGTTGGCGGACCAGGACAGAGGGAAGGCTCACAGGGTTTAAAGGATGCAAACGAAAGCATGCTCTCCAGAATACAGTCTAGAGCCTGATTGGGTGATTGGGTGATAACAACCCACACAAGCTCCATGTGAGAGTAATGAATGGCCAATGGGAGGCCTGAATAATAATGCAATTGGATTAAAATCCAATCACAAGTTGGTTTTGTCTGTTGACTTTGTTTGTGGGGTATGTTCGACAAACCAGGTTCATGATGAGAAAGATGCATCATGCTTTGACTGGGGGCACATAATGTCCTAATATAAAGATTACCACTCTGTTTACTACAGCACAATTTCTCTTAGCTGCCAGTCAGTCATGAAGGATTTTGTTGATCTGATTTTAGTATACATGCAGCACATATAGAATGAGCCTGACACCCACATGAAGTGATAGTGAGGATAGATGTTCTTTACTGTTCTAAATCAGAGGCTTATTTTGAAAATGACTGCTACAGGTGGTGAGTTACAATTTAATTGAGGATTTTAATGTCTGGGCTTATCGCAGAGACATGCACCAAGCTGGCACATTCTGCAGCCTTCGCAGAATTCCTGCCACTCATTACAGAGACCATCTCTTAGGAGAGACTCTCTGATCAAATCGATTGACTCCTCCAGAATGATTGATCAGCCAGGCAGGTTGGAGGTGGAATAGATTAGATGACCTTTACATTCTAAGTGATGCTGTACCCCCTGCTGTCCACTGGTTTTAATATTAAGAGAATGTCTGTGTATTACCTGACAGCACGGCTTTACTGTCAAGCCATTACACATGCTGCTCCCTCTGCCAAAGCACAGTTCAGCTGGTGGCCTTGGAGACCTTAAACAACACCCATCCTGCCCATAAAGGTAAGTTTATGAACCCACCTTCCAGTCTGAAAATGGCAATTAGTACTAAGGAACAAATGTGTTACTTTACATGATATTTGAGAGTCTCTGTCCTTGTGGGTGGTTGACTGTAACTACCGACATCCTGAGGTATAGGAGTGGTTGCTCTACAGAGCCCCATAGCAGCCCCCACCCAAACACTACCCCTTGGCCAACAAAAATAACTCCTGGAAGGGGTAGAGGATGGGGGAAATGTTGAGTCGTTGATAGTGTAGCCCCAAAGCTCCTGAACCACAGTGGCTTGCAGGATGCCGTCACAGCTGGCTCTGCTTCTTCCTGTGGGCCTGCTCCACAGTGTTCAGCCTGCAGGGACACATAAACCTGTCGGACTGGTCACTCTTTCCACCGCCCTCCATCTCCCTCCTTCCTTTCCTCCCATTACTGGTAAGTTTGGCAAAAGCCATCTAAGGAAAAAGCCCTATGGGGATCAATGCACAGTACATTTCCACACAGACTTAAGCTAAATCCTCTGACCTTTTCATTAAGAAGTATTGATGAACATGATTCAAAAGCATGTAAATGTTTCTGTTAGGTGTCTTTGATGGAGTTTTGCAGACTTTTGTTAATCTTAAACCCCCATTACATTGCGTTAACTGTTGGTTTAGATTTTCCTTATGACTCTCACCTTGCCATATATGAAAAAAATCCCTTAGAATCAAAGTAGTTCATGCATAGAAATCCCTAAACATGTTGATTAGACTTAATGAGGTCATAAATATTATCTGGTAGAGAAACCCCAAAAGGCCCAATAACCCACCCAGTACAGCCTTTATTTTGAACCTGCTGGACCACCAGTTCCAGAATATCAACATGATCCGGGTCAAACAATGTCAGATTATAACATCACTCATGATGTAATTTTGTAATTATTATTATTATTGTTGTTGTTTTATGCCAGTTATTCTGGGCATTATCTGATGGGTTAGAAGCTATAATGGCAAAATTATCCCTATCTCCCAATAGTAAAGAATCCTTACAAAATTCCTGGATCCAGACAGTGATCTGGATCACACCCTATATGTGATCATTTGTTCCTTTATTCCATTACAGAAATTTTTTTCAAAATCCGTCCACAACTTATTGACTTCTGTTTCCAACAGACAGTCAGACAAACTAACGTCATTGATAACATAATATAAAAAAAATTAAATGAAGCAGCAGAATCAATGCAGAAAGAGCTTTGGATATGCTCCAACAAATGAATGTGGAAAACTCAGACAGGGGAGAAATGACCAGCTCCTCTTACTACAATATGACCAAGTAGGAGTAGACATCCTTGACAAGATGCCGAGGCAGTATTCATCTCTAGCTGCCACCAGAAGGTGGCCTGTTGTGGTGTTTTTGAACATTTTGGACATGGCTGCACTGAATGCATGGGTCCTCTACTGGAGCTGTAGCGTGCGTTCATTATTTTCTCGACGTGCGACGTAAATCAATGTCTGCTGACATCCAGTGCTCTGTTTCGTTACTTTAGCATTATATGATGTTTTTTTTTTCTAATTGTTCCTCCTTAAATAATTAATCTTCATCTTTCCCTTCGGAAATTATAATTGATAAAAAGTATAAATACATTTAAAAATTATTTAATTTTATAACCTAATAAGTGAATGTAGTAAGCTAGTAAGCATTTAACATTTTTTATTTGAAATACAAGCCCGAGGTAAACCCACATGCTAATCAATAAATTGTGTATTTATTAAAGGTTTTTATAATTGAATGAAAAAAAAAAATTCAAAGGGAAAAATGGCCTCTGTAAACACTACCTCTATCATCTTTTTTTTTTTTTTTTTTTTTTAATGATGTGTCGGAAGGGTGTCACAATGACCCTGCAGGTAGTTCCAGGAAATATTGGAATGTTGTGGTTCTTGTTTAAAAAACTATTCTTGGATCGAGGCGGTGATCTGGATCACCCCCAAATACTAATCTATTGTTTCTTATTCAATTTCAGAATCTTCCTGAAAGTTTAATCAAAATCAGTCCATTACCATTAGAGTCTTCGAGAAATAACACAAGCAAATTCATCTCATGTAAGGCAGAAATGGGAGCTACAACTCTGAAGAAATGTGAATTACTCCATTTCAATGTTGATATATTTCAGGCTCCTGCATTAGCTGGAGAAATTGCTCCCTATCTCACAGGAAGCAAATAATTTCCATGTAGGCCTGTTTTGGACTTGTCCAAACGTACAATTTTTTGGTCACTTTTTTATGCAGAATTGTCTAATATATTTGCGGTTAAAATTACGTTTTGCTGAGAGGAACTGTTTTTAGGGTTTCTACATTCAGCCTCTGCAAATAATAAAGATAGATATTTGTTTGGGATTCTAAGCATCGCAGCAAGGGAAGCAAATACAAAGAAATGGCTAAAACCAGACTATAGAACAATGATAAAAGATAATATATCAAATTTCTGTTATGAAAAGAATAACCTTTTTTTTTAGGCTTCAAGAGACAAAGTGCAAAAGACTTTGGGAAAGAATTTATATAAAACCAAGATTTCCCTTGCAGATTTTAAAGATGATTGGTGATTGTTCCTTTGTACATATAGAATTGTTTTTCTTTTTGTATTTGCTTTGGTGTATTGTAATAATCTTTTGTGGGGTTTTCAGTTTTGTTAAATTTCTTTTTCAGACAAATAGTACTGACTGAATTATATTATATATATATATATATATATATATATATAAAGAAAAAACGAAAACCGAAATGACAGTGAAGCTGTTGTATAAATCCGTAATGTGATTCTCAATGTGGCTGGGGAGAGGGAAGTCTGGGCTGCCCTTAGGCAGCTGCCCCTGTGACCTGACCCTGGATATGCAGTAAAAAATGGATGGATGGATGGATAAATGGATGGTGGATGGATGGACAGACGGATGGACGGACGGACGGATGGATGGATGGATGGATGGATGGATGGATGGATGGATGGATGGATGGATGGATGGATGGATG
>JBAMHW010000008.1:17075853-17086058 GCA_037177495.1 Rhadinocentrus ornatus
ACATACATACATACATACATACATACATACATACATACATACATACATACATACATACATACATACATACATATATAAATATATATATATACATATATATATATGTGGAAAAAAGGAAGACAAAAAAAATGCAGAGCGTGTGGTTATAATTACACACAGGCTGTGCCGTGGTAAAGCCAAGCTGCAGATCTTAAGCCTTCTCCAGACTCTCTGGGTAAAAAAGCACATTGCCTCATTAAATCTCAGATATCACACTGTTCCTACCCCTCTATACTATGCATAACACTGTCTATCTGTTCGAGGCCTTCTTTTGTTAGCATTTCTTCTTTGCTTCTGCTACAAATCAAACATGAATAAAAAACAGGATGCAGGGCTCGCAGCACACTTGCAGAGTCACATAAGACCACAACTGGGGGTGTACTTATGAGGTAGATCTTGACACCCTGTCTGATTAAGCCCTTGGCTTGTCAGAAGTCAAATGCCTACTGTGGGCCTGTCTGTCAAAGTGGCAAATGCATGAGAATTAGGCACGCTTTCCCACTGCTTTTCAATTTGCCAATATTTGGTCAGTGGCTTAAAAAGTCAGAATTACTACTGTTATAAATAATTGCATTGAAATGTTTTAAAAGTTTGAGATGAAGAATTTACTTGATCGAAATTGAGTGGTATCTTAAAAGTTTTAAACAGCATTTTTCTTAGTGACCATTCGTCAAGCCGCATCCTGAGAGGGGGTTAAAAAATAAATCAGTCAGATGAAGTCAAATGAGCAAAGTGAGAAATTAATTTGTGCGCCCTCCTGATTTCTCCACAGGCATACATCGATCATGTGGCGGCTGTCTCCTCTCACTCTGGAGATAGAGGCGGTGGAGGGACGGGGAGAGGGGAGATTCATGTGTCTGAGGAGTTCGTTGTAATCAGGCACACTCATTAGCTGTGCTTTGGCTCTGATGACAGGAGGTCTCCGAGGTAAGTCAGTCTCCTATGCCCAGTCCTCAATCTCTTGAGCTAAGAGTTAGAGGGGCAAAGGAGGCAGTTTTCCTTTGTCAGAAGCTGATACCTCTCAATACATGCCCTAATATAACATGACTGCAGATTTAGTTTTGATCTGCTTTTTGTAAGAAAAAGAAATAATGAGAATCAAAAACTGCACTGTTTGGGCAGAAAAACATATTAGATGTGCTGAGCTGCTTTGGCCTTGATATGATGGTGCAGAATTTCAGAGATTACAAACATAAGCAACTGAGAAAAGCAGCGATGCACACAACTCCTATGCTTTTGCGCAGAAGCACTTACAAAGCTATGGGTAAATGCCGGACTAATGTGGCAGGCGAGATGTACCCAGGGTCCCCAGCCTGCTGGGCAAAACCATCCATATTGGGTTTAAAATAACCACACCTGAGACTTAACCTTTACCAGAGACAAATGAAATGAAAATATACAGTGTGGTGGATCAGGAGCAGGCTTCATTCATAGGGGGGCTTTCTGCTAGCCTGACCTGAATTACCGCTCTGTTCCTGGAGGGCCACTGTGAATGGCACACACGGAGACAGGACACATTCATCTGCGTAGCTCTATTCTACATCATACAGAGGTATACAGGGAAACAAAGAGTGCGAAAAAATGGCAAGAACACACAGAAACACAAGGACGGTTATGAGCACACCTGCACACATGCACGCCCAACACACAAACAAAGAAGAAGAAGCTACGCCGCTCTGCCCTTCTTTTATGAAAACACATGCAACCATGCAGTTTACAGTATGAAAACCTCAAAAACAGGAAAAACATACTTTTTCATCACTCTGGTTCTTAGCAAAGATTTAACAAACATACGCACACACACACACACAGACACATGATCCACTTTCCAGACGAAAATGATGAAATATGAAATGGAGCATTACCGCTTGGAATGGCAGTCTGCCCAGGACTGTGCTGGTCCTCTGTCACATTGTCTTCTACTGTCAGAAACAGAGAAAGGGGAGAAATAAAAGGGAAGAAACAGTTAACTGTGAAAACCAATTTTGACACATTGAGATTTCCTTCTTTTTTATTATTTACTATTGAGATTTTCTATATGGAAACACCCAAGAGATTTCAGCTGCTTTCGACAGCTCAACCTGTGGTTTGGGAATCCACACAAGCCTTTCATATGTATGAGCAACAAGGCAAACAGTCACCCACGTAAATAACATTTTGGACGGCGTAATGGCGTGATGAATTATGAACATCTCCTCTGAAACATCCTCCTAACATCAACAGTGACCAAGTTTAAGAAAAAACCTTGATGACTATATTTATAAGAAGGCTGTACAGCAGCTCAATTGGCTAGTTTTAGAATGAAAATTAGTAGATTTCAATATGAATAAAGATCAAATATTTAATGTCATATATACAATAAAAATATACACTCTACATTTACAATGAGTGTCATAACAGCCAATCCAATGGCAAAGTGCTCTAACAGGGTGGTGACAACATAGTGACGGCTTGATCGGCACTCAGATCTGCTCATTAGGTACATGGCAAGTAAACCACTTTTGAATTTTTGACAATGGCACAAACCTTGAAAAACATGACTTGTGTTTGGTAAAAGGTAGGAACCTTTTACATTGGAGCCTTTTTTTGGAATTGGTGAGACTTCCTTGTGGCATGTCAAGTACAAGAAGTGAAATGGATTTTAACAGCGGGAAGAGAACAAAAGAGTCTCCCACCTGTTCCATGTAAAATGAGGGTCTCACTGAGGACTTCATACGCCTCTGCGTTCCACCCCTGCAGTTGAAATGCATTCTCCATTATGTCTTTTCTTTCTAGCCTTTCATTTTCCTGGGCAAAGAGGAAGGGGGAGTCTGACAGGACCTCCCAGTAGGGGAGAATAGCAGTGACTGCCAAAGCAGAAATTGGCGCACTTTTGAAATCGCACAAAATATCTTGCACTTTGCATAATTAAGGCGGGATCCTATGGTGGCAGAAGCCTTTTCCTCAGGGGAGCGTAAGTCAGTGTCAAGCGGGGTGACAAACCTCAGTGAAAAATGAAGAGGAAAGTGTTGAGCTGTTTCTTATGAAGACAGCAAACGACAGAACAACTATGTTTCGCTGTCAGGCCGTGTCCAACCAATACTAACTCGCAGAGGAACTTGAATGAGAAGCTATTCAAAATAATCTAATAAAGAAACATAAGCAGTAATACAAACACTTATAGGATTGATTGGCAATGTTTCCCGTAGTAACACAAATGGTCAGGCAGTTACTTAGCTTAATCAATTAAAAGTGATGAAATAAATATAGTTGGACACCATGGAGGCAGAATATCCCTCACAGCCACAAAACAGTATTAGCCAACAGAGAAAAGTTGTCCTGTTAAAGGTGGCCTCAGTGACTGACGCCATGAGAGTTTAATGAGTTTCTCTAGCACTGTTGAGTGCTTTGCATCTTGGATCATTTAAATGGGCTTGGGATAGGGGGTCCTAATAAATCCCCCATGGTTCTATCAGAGATTGGTGGTGGGAGCTGGAGTTTTTGTTTTGATTACCGTCACTGTTGATGAGATGAGGTAGTTCAGGCAGAAAATTCTATTTTACAATGCCATAAGAACTAAAACATTACAGCAGTTTGCGATGATTTGTCACCACGGTGAACTTATTAAAAGTTTTGTCATTTAAAGTAAACAACTTCCATCAGTGTAAGTGATTTTCTCATTTGCACCTGTCTGCTTGGTAGTTAATAGCTAGGTAGAAGCAATCACAGAGAGCAAGCTGTCAAGTAAGGGCAAAACTCTTATGATATTTTATACTAACTGGACATTTGATCGCCAGTCACACTAGAACAAATATAACTGGCTATGTCATTTTAATTAACATATTCTAAAGCTTGTGATCACCTCATAATGACTTCAGCCGAACACAGCTCAGTCCACATTGCTGTAAATGCATCAGTGCTATCAGTTAATTAATGTTTGACAAGGTACAGTGTATCACTCAGGCGGTGACACACTGTAATCATGCTGCTAGGTTTTGTTGATACAACACTGAACACACATGGGACCATTTGAGCACGGCTTCTTTGATTCTTAAAATGCAGAGCAGGAGGGAAAAAAAGCATAATCCCACAACAAGTGGCACAGCATTAAAGGCCACTAATTAACGCACTGGCCACACACAAAAATGAACGCGGAACAACTGTCATTGTATTGAGAATGACAACTCCCAAAACGGGATATAAACTGCTCAGAAGATTTTACAGACAAGAGTAAAACAAAATGAAAAAAAGAAAAGAAAAAAAAAGTACTGAACCGAAATGAATTTGCGATTAAATTTAAGATTGTTGTAAAATCTACTGATTTAACAGAAACACATATGCAAAAAAAATGACAAACACACACAGCTTGGACCTTCTACTAATCCACCAAATAAAATCCTGCTGTGTAAGAGAACACTTAAGTGTGTGCATGTGCACGTAAAGATGTGTGAATACTGTGCATGTTTGGCGTTTCTGCATAAGAATTGCCAGATACTTTTGTGTGTGTGTCTGCTGGTGTGTATAGGCATCTTGCAGACATTAAAAAGCCCTGAGTGTGTTCTTGGATATGCGTGACTCATCTGCTTGGTTACAGCCAGCTTGGACGATACAGTGCTGAAAACAATGGCTGTGTAATCCGCCCTGACTGACCGGGAAGGAGACGCTCGCCACAGGGACTACAACTCAATTTAGCTCAGGTCAAGAGGTCAACCCTCCTCAATTAGGGATGGGAAGGGAGGGAGGAGGACACACACTGCACATGAATAACTTTTTTAATGAGCATTATTTGAACTGATGATTGGTGTCATAAATAATTTACAATAGAGGAGCATGTTAATCATGTTGTGTAATATTTGTAATCCTTCATATATTATTGCTGCATTTTAAGCTAAATTTATTCAAAACAGTGAGCTCTCCTTGTGGCAATTTAAGCAGGTCATGAATCAATAATCTCAATTAGCAGGATATTTTTCCTTTTTATTACGCAAATTAAGCTTTTGGAAAATATTAATGTTAAACATACAAGGATTGGAGATAGTTGCAATAAAAAAAAACAGCAATGCATCATTTTTCGATGCAGCAGTGGCAGAAATCAGTCACTGTGTCTGTATCAGAAGTCTGTCTCCATGTGGCAGACAATCCAAGACAACAAGAGAGACACATGCCATGGAATAAGGAGAGATATCGGCCAGGTCCCGCGACACCCAGTCCAACATACTGAGCTGCATGTCAAGAGCACTGACAGCCGAGCTAATGGGATTTTTCCATGGCTCCGTCATAAATTCCTTAATGATCATTTTTAACCATATTTTTGTGTCACATTAGGAAAGTGTTAATGGGTGTTATGCTACAGGTCATTAAAAGCGAACGGACGTGAAAATATTGCTGCATCATATAAGCTCAAGATGACACAACTGTTAATAGACATTTCAGCAGAGGAGAAAAATGCTGCATGTTTATGATTCTTAATTGAAAAAAAAGCTTCTATAATGTTTGACATTAAAATTTATTATTCTTATTGTCATTATTATTGCTTTTTTATTATTATTTTAACGAGTTAAATGATTTTCTGAGTACTTTTTTACTAAAATGCTGAAGCTTAAAACTGCTATTACACTTTGACACATAGGCCTTTGCTTACAAGTACTAAAAAGGGGAGTGGTCATTCATCCTACACAATGTTGACTTACTTTTTACCCCCCAAAAACCAAAAAAAACAATTTAAATATCAAGAATTGGAATTAAGAAAATACTTCCTTTTTTTTTTTTAAGATTTCACTTAAATTGCAGCTTTGCTCGAAGTTTACTGACGTCATAAAAAATGTTTATTTCTAAACAATCTTAAATGAAAAGTCTATTTAATCTTTTTTTTTTATATCAAACTGTTATGTGACATTTATATTAAGGTTAAAATGATGTTCCTTTACATGAATAGCGAAGCAAAACACTCTAGAGTTCACTCATGTGACGACAAATTCCCGCTCCTCAAAAGCATAAAATATTAAAGGTGTACATGACACAGTCCTGATTTCAGGACTGTCGCTATACTTCTAGTAAATGGTGCAGAAAATATATTTATATATGCAAATGACAGACCTGAAAACTTCCTCCTCAGCCAATGAACACATCAGTGCTGGGACTTGAGGGTGTCATATGTACTCCAAATAAAAATATCAACTCAGCCTCACATTATTCAGGAAGCAGTGGAGGACAGGCAACGTGGCAGTCACTGTGCAGGGTTTGGAGTGAGATCCTCTTTCCTTGCTGCTCACCACTGACTGAGGCAGTGTGCTGACCCAAAGCCACTGCGCATCAAAACAAAATTACAATGTGCCTACAGTTGAGAAATGTAGAAGGTTCGGGATTGAGTAAATGTCAGTGGCTGGGGTGAAGTGTTTGCATATAAGCGAATGATGTATGTTCTCATCCTGTGCCATTTATTCCCCCAAGCAATAACATAGCCGGATCTGTCTCTCAGACTTAATTGAAACGGGACTTGTAATGTTGCCCTTTTCCTCAATGGGACCAAAAACATAACCTCTGACTCCCACAAGCAGCCAATACTGAGAAAGTGGGTGTGTGTTGGGGGTACACAAGGGAAAAAGAAGTGCCAACTGTCACGACATAATTTTTTTTTCATCTCTTCTACATGCACGCCACGTCCATACTATCCACACAAATCTCTCAAATGCAGCTCATGATGCCCATTTTTACCTTCCTTGCATGTTTCATTAGCACCTCTGTTTACTCTCTCCCTATGCAGAACAAAGTGTTCTTTCTTGGCAAAAAATGGACTGTCCACATTGACCACTGCCTGAAGACAACATCCTATAAAAGTGAAACCTGACCTCTGAAACCCCACAACCGTGCAGACACAAGCTCATACATGTCTGAGTTGAAGAGCAAATATACAGACAAGAAAAATATACAGTAAAGAAATACAGTGACACAAAAATAGAAATTACACTTTAGTTTTCATTAAAGTCCACACATAAAATGACTATCCTGCTGCTAACAACAAGAAGGAGTGTCAAGCAACTATTTAAAAAAAAAGGCAGAAAGAAAGAAAAACAAAAGACAAGTAAAGTTATTATGGACATCTGTATGAGTGCATCTCTGTCCCCAAAGAAAAGAGACAGACAAAGAACAATAAATAACATCTGCCTGGCCCTGATCCAGAACAGAGAAATATCTCTGACGTATCTGCATTTCAGCTTTGCTCGAGCAGTCGGGATGAAGACATAAAAGTCAGGATGTTCTGTGCGCCTTTTTTTTTCCTATTTTAATTTTTATGACAGTTAAAAAAATTACAATGTCATCACTCTGACTTAATTTGCATACTGATTTGCTCACTCTTCCCTTCCATTATATTGAACATGCACACATACACACACTTGTAGCATGTAGCATGCTGACAAGAGACAATCATATTTAAGTGAGAATAGCAAATGTCACACCACCAAACTAACAAACACAAAAAACAAGAAGAAGAAGAAGAAGAAGAAGAAGAAGAAAAAAACCGTCAATGCCAATCTGGTCTGAGAAAATAGGAAATCTATGTATAGAGCTGTTTGCTGTGAATAGAGCTGTGCAGGTCTGGAAACAGAATGTGACAATTTTAAGATGTGCATGCATTCACATTTCCACCCTCTCCTGGGAATTGATTTAAAATGGTGGCTGCATGAATGTAGTACCGCAGACCATGTAATCTTCCTTTGAGATGAAGACTTCCGAGAAGGAAAGGGGAGAGAGAAGGGGGTCCACAGACCACAAGCTGGGAATGTGAAATTGTGGACAATTATTTGCTGAGCAAAATACAATGCCTGCCAGATGAACTGGAGCTCAACCTCCAAAACCCAGCAGCTCTTCCACTAAAATGCTCCTCAGAAAAAGTAATGTGTGAATATGTGCGTGCGTGTTGCTCTCTCTTTCTGTCTCTATTTCACTCTCCCTCCCCCTTTCTCACACTCTCACACACATGCACACTCACTTACAAATGGTAGATCAAATTACCACCAATGCAAGTGTTTAAAAGAGAGATGAAAAAATGGAATTTAACAAAAAAAATAAAAAGTCTATTGCATATATGATGAAATGTACTATGGACATTTTAATCACACGTAAATGATATTTTATAAATCTTAAACTTAACTTGTTTTCTAGTTTCTCGCAATCTCACGAGTACATCCAGATGTTTACTACTCTTGTGGCTTATTTAACATTTACCCCATGTCTAATTTCTCACGTTATGTTCACGTGTAGACACACAAACACGCATAAACACAGCTCAGCCCTCGCTTTCCCCAGTATATAAAATATTTCCATCTTAGTCTCTCAGACTGGGGGGTGGGGGGGTGGGGGGGTCACGTGACTTTGCGCCCCATTCCATCAGACGGTTCAAGTTCTGATCTGGAGCGTCTTTAACACATCCAGATGTTTGCCAGCGTCGCCGCTGCACTGTTGCTCTCCACATTCACAAAGCCCTGCCCCTGCACTTTAACTATCAATATAACACCATCAGAACTGAAGCCGATCAGCCTTTTCCCGATGAAAAGTGCGTATATGCAGCCGTTTTCATGCGCAACATCAGGAAGAACACTTCGAAATGCGTAAAGATAAAAGGGAAGACAGTTACATTTTAATGTGCCTTCACATCATGCTCGTTGTCATCTCCTTAAAAGCAAATGTTGAGAGCCAGCAAACATAGGCTTATCACTTACCTTTTAGTGATCTTGGCTTAGCTTGCTTGCGGCGCGACATCCTATAGAAAAACGCTGAAGTTGCTCAGTTTCTGCCTGATAATTCGTGCAGGACAGTAAAGTCTAAAGGTATGGTCTCTCTAAATTGCCCTGACCGAAATCGCGGCTGCCTTTTTACCATTACAGAAAGATGCAACTTAGCCCCTGGCCGCGCGGTCTGGACACGAGTTTGCTGTTATTTTGTGATGAGTAGGTGGACGTTACTAAATCCAATTTGCCTGATCGGTACAGGCGACTGTATTTAGTTGAGCTGCGTATCGGGGAAAAGTGTGAGAATATAGTATTCCCGTCATGCGCGTCCATTCTCCGGGAAAGCACACACGCGTGTAGGCATGATGTTCGTTTACAGATAAAAGCGCAATATTTGCTTTTCGCTTTTCATGTCAAATGCATCCGCGTGAGAAAGACATCAGCAAAACGCCTCCTGTGAGAGTGCAAAAATGCAACAAAACCGAAAAAAAGGTGGAAAAACGATAATTACACTTTTCACATCATATCCACCTAACAGCATCAAAACTATTGTAGACTCTTCCTTTTTCTCACTCCAGTCAGCTAATCATGAATTAGGTTCGGAATCTGATCTAAGTCTACGTCTAAATTGCTCTTAAAAGAGGATGAAGAAGCAGAGAGAAGATGGAAGCTCCCTCCTCATCACAAACCTGCAAGGTCTTGGACTGCGCTGTCGCTCCGGTAGTCCACATAATAATGGAAAATGGAAGCAAGGCCCCCAAAGCCATCAGGATGGCTCCAGAGGGGGCCCCTACCCCGCAGGGACTCGCTCTGTACGTAATCACTGAGGAAATCATTGTCAGCCTGCCTGCACTCACACACAGACAGAGAGGCATGATTAAAATCCTAGGGATCATGGCAAGATGCGGATTGCTGGATCTGCTGGTCCCCGGATCCGGAGTCGAACTCTAAACCCAAAGTCGGCTTGCTCACCCTGGCGTCTCCTCTGCCTCAGCTCGCCGACGGCCACTCTCCGTCTACGGCAGACGGACTGGTCCCCCTTCTGGTAGAAATGGTTAAGCAGAAAGACATTTTTCTGTGCTGCTGTCGACATACATGTGTCTGACATGTAAGACATGAGGGATATTGAGCGTAAGCTTTATTAAGATGGATTTTGTTTATTTAATATGGATTGGAATCGGGTTTTTTTCTTGACTTTCTTTAAAAAGAAATGTCTTTTTGCCAGAAAAAAATAATATAAGGCTTAAAACAAATTGTATGTTATTTGAGGATTTAATCATTTTTCCTAAATTTTCTCATTTTTCTTTTAGAGTTTCATCATTTCAGCTGGGAAAGTTCATGTTTACAAGATAAATTATATAGTTTTCAAACTTTATGTTAAAATATTCTTTCTTTCTTTCTTTCTTTCTTTCTTTCTTTCTTTCTTTCTTTCTTTCTTTCTTTCTTTCTTTCTTTCTT
>JBAMHW010000008.1:17086073-17099610 GCA_037177495.1 Rhadinocentrus ornatus
CTTTCTTTCTTTCTTTCTTTCTTTCTTTCTTTCTTTCTTTCTTTCTTTCTTTCTTTCTTTCTTTCTTTCTTTCTTTGAATACGCCCTCACCTGCCAGCGGATGTCCAGGCCGCATACTACCCCTGCTATGTGAAAATGAGATCCAGAGAGGAGTCCTGCAGTGGGCTTCTCACTCTGCTCTCTTCCCCTCTGCAGGCTGGAGGTAGCCTCTGCCAGAGGGCTCATCTAAAAATCACAGGCACATAACAGCTTTTTCCACTTTCAGTGCATTTCTATCTGGACTGAGTCACAGAGCCAAATGCAAGAGGAGAAAATTGAGGTTTTGGCTTTCAGACCTATAGGGAAGGAGAAAAACAGTTGATAGGGCAACTCTGCTGTAGGAGAAAGATCATTAACAGCAACCTTTGATAGCCTTTACTGTGGCTAAATCAAATTTGGTAAAGTAAATTTACTAATAAAGTTAATTATAACTGTAAAAGTTAATGATGTGAATGCTTAATAAGCCTGCTCTTTTCTATAAGGTGTCTGCATGTTGCTTTTTGGGGCTTTAATGCAGTAACGTAATTTAAATAAATTTTGAGCTTCAGGAGAGAAGATGTATCCATTAACTTCCAGTAATTATTGCAGTCTTATTAAACAAAAAACAAAAACAAAACAAAACAAAACGTGTTAATCCATTTCCAGATCTGTGATAGACCTGAAATTTATATTTTCTAAATTAATGCTAATGACTTACATCCGATGTCAAGGCTTTTGTTCTGTGTGCTTGGTTTGTAATTGTGACTGCATCTTTAGCTTTTCATATATTTCCCTCCTCACCCGCAAGCTGCCATAAATGTTTGCAAAAGATCAATAAAACAAAGTGTGATGCAGATTGACATGATATGCTTTGGTAATTTCTACACCCTTACAAGCTACAGTAAAGCTGGTAAACACGCACATGTAAAACGTCTATTTGTAGGCGCTCAAAAGCTGTCAGGGGGTATCAGCTGCCATAAAACTTAACAATGCTCTAAAGTTCCTGCTCTGTGTCTCAGTGCTCTGTCAGACAGATTCCCAAAGTTTTGCCACCTTATTTTGACTCTCCTTACCACCCCCAATACCTCTGCAATACTCTCAAACACAAAAAAGCATTCTTCAGTCCTCCAGGGCTCTTTGTTACTTTCATTAGTGACAAAGCAAGGCTTGACTTAGCTCAGAGCTTGGAGTTATGTCTCTTGGTTCGAGTGCACTCTTCCTCAGAAGTTTTTTCTTCAAGTAGACAAAACCTCATGTGAGGACTGTTGCTCATGATGCCCCAAAATCTGCCTGACATGGCTTTCTCCTTAGGGATAGCCTTATGAATATGGAAAGGAGAATCAAATATACGTTTTTGGTAGCAAATAGGTACAATAGAAATCAACAAAAGTGTTTTGTCTCAAATCTCACCTCCGCAGAGCAAGAAAAAGAGAGTCAGACAGGGAAGACAAGAAACCTGTGTGCCTCAAAAACAAAGCCAAGGAATGCCTATCAGCATGTGCTCATGCAATCCTACAAAGTTATACTGATTTATTTGTCTTAGTCTACACGGTATCTTCCTGTTCATAGCAGTCATTCACATAGGTGGTGTAAGAAATCTGTTATTGTGTTGTCCTGCCGTGGTTGCAAGTCTTTGAACTGCTGTTGAGCAAGCAAAGGCATCGTTTTCTTCACACAATGCAGTAAAACTGAGCAGTTATGTGGATATTTTTTTCACCACCCATAGGCTTTTTCCTTTTTTTTTGACATCGAGAAGAGTTTGTGCTGCTCCATCAGAGATTTCACTCTGCCTCCCAGCAGGGTTAAATGTTCCCTAGTGGAATCCATGGCCTTCTGGTTTGGGTTCCTTCAACCGTTCTTCCTGACCCATGCCCTGCTCAGCCTCTGTCCATTTGGCTCTGATAGCCCAATGCCTTAAAAAAAGAAAGAGAGAGAGAGAAAAAAGAAAAAGTAGTAACTGAAGTTTGAAATTCAGAGAAAGTTTTAATCCCAATAAAGTGTCTCCTGTAGAAATAATAATCACTGAAGGCTATTTAGTGGAATACTCTCACAAATGGTGAAAAACGGTGGCTTAAAAGCACAGTCGGTCAATTACGCTCGTTAGAAGAGGGCAGATGCGCAGACATGCATGTGCACCAACCACACACACACATTTGACTTGCCTCATTAAAACCCATCCAGCTACTAGAACTCAGAGATGTGAATGTTTCCCTTGAGGAGTGGGGCACGTTCATTTTGAGAAAGGCAGAAGACTCAACTTTTTTTTCTTACTTGCTTATAATTAGAGTTTGCTGGAATGCGTGACCCTGAGAATAAGGCTTAGTCCTGGGAGAGTCCACCAGAAGCATCACCATCTTCAGTCTTGCTCTCTATTGTGTTTCTCCCCAGCTGGATGCCACCCACACCAGGCATGACTGAGGTCGAGGCAGTGCCCCAAACACCAGAAGAGCCCTCCCTGGGGACTCTAAACTCTGCTCCAACAAGCCAAACTCCTGAGGCTGAGAAAAAAATGTCAAGTTCGTGAGTGACTGAGAACATTGCACAGAGGCATTCTCTCACAGTAAACAGATTTCTTTTCTTTTTTTTTAAGAACAAAAACTAGATGGAGAGTTAACAATCACAAGACTTTAGAGTTGGCAAGTAAGGCACGAGAGCTGCTTTCCAACCTCATGTTATCCAAATTGTCAAGCAATTAGACATTGGAGCAAAAAAATCTATGGAGTCCAGATGAACAAAGTCTAACTATGTGAAGAAATGGTGTGAAAAGTAAAAACAAAAAGGGGTGAAATCATATAGGAATATTTTATTCGATTGCTAGTATGAGAAAGAGTGCCTGCTTTGTGAGTCAACATCCTTGTATATTGAAAGATGTCAACAAAAAATAGGAAATTATTGGAGGGTGGTTGTCATCAGTAGTGACCTTCCAGCTGGATATCCACAACTTCCATCTTCCCAAGCCAAGGAGCCCCATGGAGTAAATCCCAAACCAGGTCATTAGCACAGTGGTGTCACCAGACAGCAGATCACGGGCCAGAGAGGGAGCGAGAGGGGGACTCCTGGCACTGCAGCGGCTGCTGTGCGGTTTGACATTCAGGCCTGGCTGATCTATGGGGCTGGGGAGACAGTGCCCTTGCTCTGGGTCTTCGTGAAAAGAAAGACCTGGCAGTCACACCCCCCTCTTACTTACTTACTTACTCCATCATAAAACTGAGGTCGTAAGATGGTAGACTCACGTATATCCCTCACATCACGACCTGAAGTGCAGGATGTTATAACTTTAGTAACAGTACTATCACCTGTGCGCTGGATCCTGCAGCAAAAAAAACAAAAACATTTCACATTATCAGCCAGCTGATATCTTTTAGGCGAAAATGTGTGTACATTCACAAGCTGGCTGCATTATTATTAGGCCCATAATATACATTAATTGTAGCTTCATTACCTTAGACTGGCTTAGAATTGCCGCTCTGACAATAACCTCCACAACGATGTGTTATTGGCATATAGAATACTATTTAACCACAATGGGACAGTTTCATACTGTGATCAAAAATCATTCTAGGGGTTTTATGTCCTTCTCAAATGGCTTTGACCTCCACAGCCCATCTCCAGCAAATGGTGACCACTATGAACATGCCAAGAAAGAGGATCCCCTGGGGGATATTACTGTGAGCCAAGACGAACATAAAAATCTCTCTGTGATAGATGGACATTTTCCACTTGGCACCGCCACACAAGATGAAAGGAAAAGATAGGGAACCTTTCAACACTTTTTTCTTTAACTGAAATGAGAGTGATTTTTTTTTCATTCTCATTAACACACTCTCATTAGGAGATCTTCACTTAAAGATGAGATCAAATCTACTTACCTCTATATATGCTGGTGATGAATTAAGCTGTAGTATGTAAATGTGCTACACAAATGCTTATCATACAAGGCATCAGCCAGACATCTCAAGACGTGTCTGGTTATCAGGTTCAGTGGATCTCACGTTGAATGTAACACATTAGCTAATCATGATACACTCCATAATCTGTATATTAATAAATAAATATGTGTCATGAATAGCTCTAAATCAAGGTTATAGACACGTGGCTCCTTCCTCTGTTTAAAAAGAAGATTAAACTCCTTTTAAATTAAATATGAAGGTTTTGTAACCTGGAGGACCAGCACAACTTTGCACAGATCAACAATTAAACCTCTTCAAGTTATCCTTAATCATCTACAAATGCACACAATTGCATTGTCAATGGTTAGAGCACAAATTAAAGATTTCTGCAGCCCATTGAGCTGCAGTGCAAATTAAGAGTAGCTCTCTTCCAATCAGCAACTCCAATTTACTTCAAGACAGTCCCTTGAAAATAGGCAGCACAGTGGAATGACTGGTGTGTTGTGGTTGTGTGAAGGTATATGGATAAGAAAGGCTCCAAAGGATTAGAAGAACATTCACTCCCAGGCCATGCAAGTATTATTCATCCTACCCCCTCCTACACACCCATCTCACCTTCACCTTCCACCCACCACCTCTGTTGCTCCCTGATGACTCCCCTGCCTTTATATCAGTTGCAAGACCCTCTCTCTGGACCATGGTGGCAGAAGTTGGAAGTTGGGACACTGTTAATTAAAAGAAAAGGTTAACACTCACAGGGCTGGTAGACTGCATTCAGGAGGCTCCCTTGGTGGAGCAGCTGCTCACTGCTTCCTCCCACAGAGGCCCCAAAGAAAGCAGCAGCAACCAGGGATGGAGGCCAGGCGACTGGGGACTCCAGGCTGAAGGAGTGACTGCAGCATAAATGATGAAGCAGATTTGACCCTCATACTAAAGATAAGCCAGTCAGTGCGGTGAGTGGTTTGACTCACCTGTCCAGTGCCTCCCGGCCTGAGCCTTGGCTTTGAGCTGATTAGTGAGTCCCAGAGAAGGTCTCACCTCCCTTAACACTGCCCACGCACACATACCTTCATTAGACAGTGGGAAGTATGCCAAACCCATTTAGAGCTGTATGTCAGAGGGGTAAGAAGAAACAGACAAAAAAGAAAGATGAATAGAGTCAGAGAGAGGAGCAGAAATGACTTTCCAGAGTGAAAAAAGGTTTGGTGGACATGGAGGAATGGGTCTAAGAAACTGAAAATGCAGAGACTCTGAGACTCTGAGATGAACTTATCAACATCCTGCACAGATGTTATTGCTGACTGCATCATGTCTGAAGTGTGGGAGATCATTAGATAATGATAAATTATCACTTCAGTTTGTTCAAATATGTAGCATTATTTAAAACAAAAGAACATTCATTAGGGAAAATAGTTGGCCTAGTTCAGGAGCGTTAACAATGAAAAAAGCATTTGCATCAATAGGGAATAAATGATAAATGGATCCCATTTAGCAGCAATATCTTAATGATTAATAAATAATTTAATATTTAAGATTAAGAACACCACATTTATTTAAAATTCCAAAAAGAAGAGTAAATGCTTGTGCTCTTCATTTTAACTTCATTTTAACTTATTGAATTTGAAATCCTTCATAAATATACACCATCAGTCAATACATCACGAGAAAAAAAGTACATTGATTGCCATCTAAAATAATTCTAATAAATACATGTGAGCTTTTAAGTCAAACATGAGGGAGTGAAACAGTTTTTCCTTCCTTTCCCCCCCAAATAAGCAGAGATAATTAAACATCTATCCTCAGAGAAGAAGTGCTCCCACTGGAAGGTTGTTTGGTTTAAGGATTTGCTCAGTGAATCGACTCGCCAGGGACTCTCCATTTGAGTCTCAAGGTTTTATATCTCTAACAAGGCTTTAATTGCCAAGGTAACAGACCACCTGATTAAGCCTGACAATAAGTCTGCTTTATCTTTGTGTAGGAATAAACAAAATAGAGTAAAAGGGAAGAGTAAAGAGAAGTCAGGAGGAATATTCAAATGTAGCTATGAGGGAATAGTCTTTGTGTTAAATAAGGTTGTTTATCTGGCCAACCAGCAGTGAAACGTGGTGTATGGTCATGCATCTCAGCAGTGTGAGCTCACCTCAGAAATTCTATTTACTGCACATCAACTTAAGAAATGCACTTGCAGGAAAGATCCCATTTCTACTGAGAGTGTGGAGGAGGCGGCACTCAAAGCCTTAGGTCCCATGCCACGTGCCCTCCTTATTGTAACGAGTGCATTTCTCTCCTCAAACTCTGACTGGTGAGTATGTCAAGGAGGGGGTGGGAGGGGTATTCTTCAGAGGAGATGGGGAGCGTCTGGTGGTGAAAAACTCTGTTTTAAAGTCCCGTCTCTCCTGTCAGAGGGCTGACACGAAGCATCCAGGGACACAAGGCCTTTGTTGCTTAGAGTCTGGACACTGGCCTAGATTCTACCCCCTCCACACTATTCCACTCCACCCCTCTTCTTCCACCGACAACATCCCACCTACAAAACACTCCTCAGCTGCCCCATCTCATCTGTTCTTTACTGTCATCCTGCCCTCAATGAACTGCCTTTCGCCAATGGTTCCATCCCCTACTGCTCATGTCTTGCTGTCTCTCTTGCTTTTGCCTCTTTCTTGGACTTAAAAGTAATCCTGTAAATATACATGAAGCATGTACTTTCTGTTCCAATAATTTTGACAATGTATATACAGCGAAACTCTTTTCTGACCATTTGAAAAGTAGTTTAAATTCACATTATTAAAAGATAAAGTACAGAACAGCTTCAAACAGAGCATACATTTGCAATCAGATAATCACCGTCAAATTATAAAAAAATATCGGAACCATTTAGCCTAGACTACATTGCTTAATCGTAGTTACACATGACTACATTTTGTTTGCATCTATAAAATGTTCCCAGAATGACTTCAGTCAAGACAAACAATTTGGCTTATGTTGAAAAAAACAATTCCAGCATGTTTATGTGGGGATTATTTTGATCTAAATACTCTGTATATTAAACGGTGAACAAAAGTAAGCTAAAAAATGAACACAGTATAATTATGCAAAAAATTTCTACCTTACCCCTGGCTGGGGTCAAGTATGGAGAAGTCAAACATAGAACAAACTAGATTAGTTGGAATAACATCTATAAACTTATTTTCAGAAAGGGCAACACTGACTTAGCAACTGCTTGAATTCATGCTGCTATGATAACACAAGAAGGTAGCCTAAAACTTGTAAAACACCAAAAGACTGTGCATTATGTAATGTCTGTTTAAAAAAGAAAAAAGAAAAGAAATTATAATTGTTTGTCTGAGTTAGAAAACCGGAGCCCACTGTTATAGCTTGCCCACATTTAGCATATTACTCTATTTATTTTGGAAAAACTACTCCACAGAAACTAAGGCAGACATCTTGGTAGAAACTTAAACTTCTTCTTCATTTTTCAAAAAACTGGATTCTGATTAGTTAGGCATAAAGGCTCAAGTAGTAAACAGCTTGACAGCTTTAAAGTGTAAAATGTTAACTATAACAATTTACTAACATTATGTGTCTAAATAAAGAACTTTCTGATAAATAAAATACAAATCATAGATGGATGAAAGGTTGTGTGCAGAGCATGATCCTGAAAACTGACTGCACAGAAAAATGTATGACACAAATTTCAAAATGTTCTTTGCCAGGGACACACGTCTGACCACAGAGAGGCGCTCTCCTGTTTGCAAATTATACAGTGCTGCCACCCTCTGTTCTGGAGTTGGAAGTGGAAATTATTCGCAAACTAAAACCGTTAGAATCATGATGTCTTAGCATTAATTATTTTAGTAAACTTTAAGTTGTTGAATATCATTGCCTTCTTTGCTACAAACACAGCATGCTAACACATTCGTTGCAATCTCTGGAGACTTTCACAACATCTGCCGCTTTGCTACATTACCAACATTCCAACAATTTGTCAGCTGCTTCACCAAAGAAAATAAGATGTTGAATTTATTTTATTGAAATGTTAAAATTGCACACAGCTCCTCTGCCCTGTCTCCTTTAAGAATAATCAGAATTTTCTCATCCTCCACCTACAAACCAATCGTTCAGCAGCAACCGGTCATCACACAGACTATGAAAACCTGGTCTAATGAAGCTGAAGATGCTCTGAGAGGGTGCTTAGTGGCCACAGACTGGAATGTCCTCTGTGAACCACATAAAGAGATGACATCATTGCCATGACTGAGTGTGTGACAGATGAAATCAACTTCTGCGTGGACAGCATCGGCCCAACAAGAGTGAGGTGCTTCCCTATTAACAACCCTTGAATCACCAGTGACCTGAAAAACCTGCTAAAAGAAAGCATTCAGGGAGGGAGACAGGGAGTTTTTAAAGACAACATTAAAAAAAAACTCAAAACAAAGATTAGGAAGTGCAAGACGGACTACAGGAAAAGGTTGGCTTCAAGTTTAAATGGGATCAGACTGACTGAAGTCTGGACAGATGAACATGTTCAGCAGGTTCAGTTCACTCCCTGCTTCCAGTCCAACAGACCACAAACCCTCCATGACCCTACAGCTTTCCTGTCACACCTCCACTCTGTCATCCTGCAGCTCAGTCATGGACCTTGACACAGCTTCAAGGGACCTCCTCTGCCTCCACCTCTGGCCTGTCTTTCTCAGGTGAAGAAACAAGTGGAGAAACTGAACTGGAACAAGGCTGCAGGTCCAGATGGTGTCAGCCCCAGTGTTGTAAAACCCTGCTCAGAACAACTGAGATTCTACAGCACCTTTTCAACACTAGCCTGAATCAGAAAATAGTTTATGTGCTGTGGAAAATTATTTGCTTACTGTAATGGGCGTGGGGTTGAAGATGCCTTCCTCTACTTGCTTCAGAGAGGCCACTCTCATCTGGACAAATCAGGCAGCACTTTGAGGATCATGTTCTTTGATTTCTCAAGTGCTTTTATAATTCAGCTGCTCTATTATCTGAGAAACTCCATAAATTCCAGGTGGATAACTCCACAACCACCTGGTTTTATGTTTACCTTACAAACAGATCACAACTTGTGAGACTGAAAGGTTGTGTGTCTGAGATGGTGGTCAGTAGCACTGGATCACCACAAGGAACTGTACTCTCACCATTTCTCTTCCCACTGTATAGCTCAGACTTCCAATACAACTCTGAGTCCTGTCATCTACAGAAATACTCTGATGACTCTGCAGTTGCGATGTGTATCAGTGAAGGACGAGAAGCTGAGTACAGAGAACTGGTCTGTTAGTTTGTGAAATGGTGCAGAAATAACTTCATCTTGAACACAAACAGAACAATAAAGGTGATTGTTAACTTCAGGAGGAACAAGAGTCAACAAAACACTGTTTACATCCCGGGAGAAGAGGGGGAGGTGGTAGAGGAATACCTGTACAAGTACCTTGGAGTTCAGTTAGACAACAGCCTGGACTGGAAATGCAACACAGAAACATCTGCAAGAAGGAACAGAGCAGAGTCTACTTCTTAAGAAAGCTATGATCATTCAATGTCTTCACCAAGATGTTGTATATTTACTACAAGTCTGTAATGGAAAGTGCAATCAGCTTTGCAGTCATCTGTTGGGGCAGCAGCATCAGAGCCAGAGACTTAAAGAGACTGAACAAATGGATCAAGAAGGCTGCTTTTGTGCTGGGAATAACTCTAGTGCCACCAGAGCTGACTTTCCAGAAAAGAATGATGCACAAGCTGCTGAAAATAATGGAAGATTCCTCAAATCCTCTACACAACACCACAACACAGTGAAGGAGCTACAGGGTGTGTTCAGCGTGGGGCTTTGTCAAGTCCAATGCAAGACAGAAAGGTACCAGAGATCATTCCTGCAGCAGCCATCGTCCTCTGGAACAAAGCACTAAATTCTTCTATTTAACTATTATTGTTTTTAAATAAAGAATAAAAGAAAACTACTTCTGCAATGCTATTTCCCTTTGAGATTAATATTTTCCGCTTTAATTTTGTTATGCTGATAAAACTACATGGTTTAAAATTGTTTACAATTTCATTTGATAGAAGCTATCAAATTTTTTGTAGCTGTTTTGTATTAATGGCAAATGGTAGAATTCTGAATGGTAGAATAGTGGTGCTATTCATTTTAATTTACAATAAAAATGGCAGCTTATAATTTTGTGTAAATATTTATTTTGCACAAGAAGGCCATCATCACAGCTGCCGCAGAAACTGGAGTACAAAAACAGCATGCCCCCCCCCAAAAAAAAAGAAAAAAAGAAAGGCCCAAACTATAGTTTGTAAAAGTTTAGTTAAATGTTTTGTAAAGGTAACATGCAAAATATGTTTACCTCCTAAAATAAGTGTTCTAATGTTTTAAAGATAAAATATTTTAATGATTAATTATTAATCTCATTGATCACAGCTCAGTGTTTTGTATCTGCTGTTAATGACAAATTGTACTACTGCCTCTCGTTTCCATGTTTCCATCACGTTATTTCCCTTTTTCAAAGACAACATTATAAAGGTGCTACTGTATACAAATGACTAATCTTATCGACCCCAAAAACAACGTTCAAACACCTCTGTCATGTGAACATGGTGTACATGTCACTTTAAAAAGTTCAGTCTGACATGAAGCTTCAACTCTTGCACTTCACATCAGGATGTGTGTATGTGGCTATGGAAATTTTCCATGTCAGAATAGCGCTCTCTCTGTTTCTCTCTCTGGCAGGTGTAAATGGTGCAAGTTTCTGTCTTGTTCAACACCCATGCTATTTTGATGTGTTGGCAATTCCTTTGCCAGGCCAATAACTCCCTCACACCAACACTACTCTTTCATGCTGCCTGCTTTATTCTCATTCTTGGGGGAATCCTCCCGAGATACATAGTGCGCCTCTTAATTTCCCCAGAGATGCTTGCAGGAAACATACACTAGTGATTTTACAGGGATGAAACAGACAAAACATTAGACCACAATATATCTTGACATCTGCTATTCCTGGGTCAGATAACCAGTTAAATGGGTTCCATAACTTGTCATAAGTCCATGTTTAGCATTTCTGTTCTTTGTTTGTCTCATTTTAGTTGCTCTTTTGTTTTCCTGGCTGGGGGTGGAATTATTCTGAACAGCGATGCACTGAGCAACATGCAGCCAGTCAGCGCAGCAAAGTAAGGGAAAATCCCAGGAGGCAACGTGGCCCGGTGGGTTTGGTTTGTACACCCGTCACAGACTTCTGAAGGGGTGACGTGCATCACTGCTCCACTGAGGGAGAGCCTCTGCCATGTTTACTGTCATGTTCCAAGGTATGCTACGTGGCTTCAAACACATCAAACACATCTACAGGAATACTGATATTGGGAATGCCATTGGGAGCCACACAAAAGGAACAGACACACTCCTGGAAACACACATGCCCACAACTGTGCCACGAGCCCTCACAAGTGACACAAAAATAAATCCAGATTTTTTTAAATGCTGTTTTTATGTTGTACATTGTCTGTGACAGTAACCCAGGATGCATATTAACAATGATATAATGACTATATCTCTACAGGACAGCAGTACGTTGAAAAGTTTTCAAATGCTGTCTAGTCAGTGGGTTCTTTGTTTCGATTTCGAGAAGTGAATGGAAATATTTTGTGATCCAAACCGAACATTAAAAACATTTTCCCTAATTTTTTACTGACACTAATTGTTGTGTGATAAATGATGCAACTGATACAAACTCAAGCCAATAACCTGTTGTCCTTCCAACATTCATGAGGCTTTTGCAGTGTGCCATCACATGTCATGCTTGATTTATGAAGAATAGTCAGGACTGATTTAACTAGTGAAGTACTCCTCTCCCGGCCTGCTGTGTGTAGTGTTGAAGAAAGCTGAGTTGTTTGCTGTGCCTCTAGGCGTGAGGATAAGGGGGAGCAGCCTGGAGTTCCTGCCTGGCTCAGGGGGAGGTTGGACTGGATTAGACGGCTGACAGCTGGGCCACATCTCTGGAGGCGTGGGGCGAAGAGGCCCCCTGTCTGCCTGCCTCTGCACCAAGTGTCAATTTGAGCATGAAGGAAGGATGGAGTGAGCCAAAGAGTAAGTAAGTGAGCAAAGTGGGGCCACTGGTAGTCCTGGGTGGATTGACATCAGCTGTGCATGGGCCGTGCACACCGTTAGGCATCAGGAAACACACTGTTTATTTAGTGGGTTTAGACTTGAGGGCACCAACGTGTGCACACTTGAACAAACACACGGACACAAGACAAAGTACTCCTACGAGGTTGTAACTCTTGACCTCTCTGGTTTGGGGGGTGATGTTCATAGTTGACGCTACATGATATCAGGCAGAAATAATAAACAGGCTCAGCCATTTGACTTCAAAATGCAAGCTCTGCTAATAGCTAAATTGTGTCATAATCAAATAGTGGTCTTTTTTTCACTAAATCAAAGCCTCTCAATAATGCAGAAATGGCAGAGAAACAAACTCCCCTCAGGTGGTATCCTGTACAATTATGTGCAATCAAGATTACAAACTGCTTCTAAATCAAACACACTCCTATTTTATTTCTATTTTCAGTGAGGGGATATGTAATTAAATCTGACTTCTCTAAGTGGCAGCATTATTTGATAGGTTGACTTTCAACATTTGTTCTAACATTCAGCAGAGATTGTTGATAGATTATTTGATTGTAGCATGCATAGCAACTGGCATAATTTACTTCAGCTTCTTAACATGAAGAATGTTCCAGTACTATTTGAGAATTTACAATAATAGTTTTTTTTCTGATCTTGAGAGACTAAGAGACTATCACTGGGATGTGGGATGAGGGCCAGAGTCGACTTTATTAGCTGCCGTTGTTCTAATGTGATTTATTTTTATAAATGAGGCTAGGGTGGGAATGCAGATGGGGGTGGAGGCCAGTATGCAAATGTAGACCCTCATTAAACACCACCACCCCACAACATTATCTGCTGCTCCTCAGATTGTTTGTGCACATTAACGAGGTGCAGCCAAGTCTGCTAACTAATGACAACGTAATGATCACAGCGTTTATGATAAAGTCATCAAAAGGCATGACACTTACAGTACATATTTGATGCATTAGGAGGACCATGACCACCCATACACTCAGGTGAACTCTTCCTCATAACTACACCCATTTGAGAAACTCAGAAGTCATTAAAAATTTTTATTTAATATTGATGCCAGTGACCTTTAGTGATAGAAAACAAGTTCTTACACTAACTTCTAAGTCCAAAACTTTGTACTTCTATTTTAGTGAGCTAGGAATACAAACTCCATAAAGATAAAGAATTAAAATTTAATTTACTGTAAAATCTGTGAATATCTATAAATAGTGGAAGTTATTCTTTAATTTGGTAGTTAAAATGCCAATGTCTCCTTAAGCATTCATTGTATTAAAAAGGCATTTGGCATGATTAAAAATTATAGGCAGAAAATGTATAAGGAATGGATTTGATATTGAAAGAATTTTATATCCAATTTTAAAAAATGTAGTATGGACATTGGAACTGCTTGCTTTGCTGCAAGAATTTGCAAAAAAGAAAAAGAAAGAAAGAAAGAAAGAAAGAAAGAAAGAAAGAAAGAAAGAAAGAAAGAAAGAAAGAAAGAAAG
>JBAMHW010000008.1:17099710-17120586 GCA_037177495.1 Rhadinocentrus ornatus
GAAAGAAAGAAAGAAAGAAAGAAAGAAAGAAAGAAAGAAAGAAAGAAAGAAAGAAAGAAAGAAAGAAAGAAAAAATGACCACGTAAGTCTTCACAGCAGTTTTATTTTTGGTCCTTCAAACTTTCTTATGATGTTGGGATACAGTTCTCTGGGGATTTCAGAAGCCCATTTCTGTGTAAAGATGTTTATCTTTATGGCTTTTGCAAGAATGAGGAGATTAACCCCATAACTAGCAGACATCTTATAGTTGATCTGAGCATCATTAGTCCACATTAATAACCCATGGAAGTGCAAATGGGCTTTTTTTATCATCTTAATTACATGACATCTGAGCTCTCTATCTAAATATGACTCCCTTTAGAGATGAGAAGGGCTCTGTGACTTCGAGGTACTTGTTTGTGTGTGCACATCTGATAAAAAGAAAAAAAATCTTGTTACTAAAGTATACACATGTACACACACACAATTACACACACCAAGCATCTAAACTAAAAGGATGCCATTGCCCATTAGAGAGATGGATTGACAGGAGTGCAGAATAAATCTTTGTGGCACTGAGTCAGAAATATAAATAGAGCATCTAAGACAGATTTGTCTCTGGTGTTGATGAAGTTACCTTTGGGGGTAGAGCTCTACCTTTTTAGTAATGAGGACAACCACAAACAGTTTGGTCTCCTAATGAGAAATGATGCTTTTGTAAGTGTGATACAAAAAATACCATAGAATAACACCTCAGTTTAGCATTTCCTGCTGTGATTCTCAGCAAAGGCACTAAAAGTGGGATTGTTAGAATCAGCCCCACCTGGTGGTTTTGATGTACAATGTACACTCCCATAAATGAGGACAAGGTGGTAAACATTAACCACAGTTACTACAAACCTTTTGTAAGACTAGTATATTCAGTGTTTTGGGTGGGTTAACATGTATAAACAGCAACCGGGAAGCTTCTCAAGCAAAAATTAATTTTCAGTCTCTTGTTTTAATACTGATTAAAATGACAGGTACACAACTTTAAATGGTTGTTTCTTTGTTTTTTTGTTTAGAATTTTTAATTAAAACCAACAAAGACAAGAAAATACACCATTAACACAAAAAATATATTAATTAGATCAATAAATGATGGTAAATCAAGTAGGCTGGAAAGGGGAGGAATGCTCTATTACCCTTTTTATCATCAAAGTGGATGCTGTGTTAATTATGCTATAGCACCCAGTCTGAAGCCACATGAGACTGATAACAGAGCACTGCCAAGGGTTGCAGTGATTGCGCTCATTGACTCCCTCTTTGCCATCTCATTGGACAAGTTGGGTTGTTGATATTCAAGGATGCAAGGGTGCATGATGATATAAAACAGCACTAAGACGAAGAAGAAGCATTCAGTTATTTTTTCTTTCTTTCTTTCTTTCTTTAGTTCTCCCTTTAACCCGAGTTTGAGAGCTGGCATCCCATTAGAGCTCTATCGCTAATCAATGTGAGGCATTATAGGTTGTATAAATCACACTCTGACACCTGCTGTATGGGTCGTTAACAGAGCAGTCACCAGGGAGGAACAGAGAGAACAAACATGCAGACACACTGAACAGAAACGTCTGAACCTAATCTGAGGTATTGATACTAGAACATTATTAAGGCGACCAAGGAGCTGGTCAACTGAAAAATTTGATTTAGAATTAAATTCACTCAAAGAACTTTAAATGTTGTCATTTAGTTGAGCTGGCTTAATGTTGTCATTGGTTTAGTTTTCTTACAAAGATGCACAATGCCACTGCCTTCTAATAATGCTGCGTAATCTAGGCTCAAATGATTATTTGCAATTTTCCAAACAGCCACAGACCACCGGAGGCGTTTCACAAATATTAGAATGCAAAAGTAAGATTCCTGTGAAAAATTCTTAATTGAGGATGTAGTTATTCTTCCTGAAAAGGCATACAGAAAAGTGCACACGCAGGCATTTGTAACCTGAGTGTGGTACAGAGGGGGACCATCTGAAGACTCGCAGGCCCTTTGATGTCTTATGAATACAGGCATAATGCATGTGTAATTAATAAGCCATTTGCATATGATGAACTAGGGCACTTAGTCAATGTTCTTGGGATACAAATTCCTGAGGAAAACAATAACAACTGAGAACATTAAAAAAAAGAGTCTTCGCAAAAAAAGACAAATCTATGGCCCACTTTGGATTAGAAATACATTAGCAGCTAATTATGTCCTAATTGCCAATATTTTAGCAGGTGTTTGTACTTAACCGGTGGTAATGCCCTCCTGGAACAAGCTTATCAGGCTTATTCTCCTGTGACTTTCTGTAGTCCTTTGTGATTATCATGCAACAAGATGGACTCATGGTCAAAAACATTGATAATAATGAGGTGGTGAGCAGGGTGGCAATAACAAGAACAAAACCAGAAATATAGATAAAAAATTGGATTATATGGAAAGACTATAATAATTCAGTTTAAAAATTTTTATGTTTTATGTAAGAATTCCAGGAAGATGAAAACTAGAGATTCTATAATAGAATGTGAATATAAGTCACAAGTATGAGCTCTCACTTCTGATGCTGAAATATTATTATTGAAAATACCCAGTTCTAAATTTTATTTTATTTTTTCTAAATATTTTACAAAGACTCAGGAGTTGGAGTTTTCTTACCTAATCAAACAGTAAATGTAACCCAGAGCTTGATTAAATATTGAGCTTAGGAGTTTCAGATATCTTTTTTTATTTGGCCTGCTGGCATTTGGCAGCAAGGGAGCATCAAACTCTCATAAGTCCCTGGAGCTGGTCCACTCTGGAAAGGAGCTGAGCAAGCAGGTCAAACTGCAGAAATGTCATGGAGTGAAAGGAAATTAATCAAAGGCATACATCAATGGTATTCCACTTCTGACATAGGGCCTGGATGAAATCAAGATGCATGATGCTGTGGAGAGCAAAGGAGAGTTGTGCCTCTGGTCAATCACATGTTTATATGTTGAATTTGTAAAAGGGCAGAACAAGGGTTGCTTGGATCAGGAGCAGTTTCCAATGAAAAGCCTTCAATTTTTTTTTTACATTTGAGGGAGTTTTTTTTTAAAAACACACACACACACACTGGACTAGAACACACTGGACTTGGAGGTGGGTTGACGCTGGGGTAGATTAGGGTGGGAGAAGTGTGGGAAAGTATACTTCTCGTTCTATATGTTCATAATTTGCTCTCTGACTGACTTCACTATTTGTTATTGTTTGGTAAACAACTAACCATCCTTTGGCTCTGCCTCTGATCTAAGTCTCTGATAGTTGTATCAGCCTTGGTAGCTTACTGTCTTTAAAAGATATTAATGTTTTTCCTGACTTTTTACTCAAGTTTACTAAATTTGGTCTCTTAGTATTATTGGTTAAAACCATCTGAAGCTCCAGCCATAGCTGATCAGTGGCAGGACATACAGTACAGCCACCTCTTATTGCAATTATTTGGAGTAACATGGATGTTTTCTGTTTGAGAAAATATTGACAAAGTCAGTTACTGGTGCAAAAGTGATGCCATATTAAAAAAATCACAATATAGTGTTTGCTGGGACAGCTATGGGATTGATGACGATGATAGTAGACAGTTAAGATGTTTAAGATTGCTAAATATTTCCCCCTCTGAGAATAACATCAGATCATGTAGAAATGATTAGATCAGTCACAATTCCCTTCAGCTGCTTGTAGGAGTGGCACTGGTCAAGGATATTATCATTGGTTGAATGAGCATCAGCAATGATCTATCAAGCGGTTTTGATTGGAGGGCTTGTCATCCCATCAGAATAGCATCCCTTATTTTTCCATATTGAGAGTGGTCTTGACACCTATCCACTGTAGAGGGTTAGAATATGTAGAATTTAGGGTGGGATAGCCCAGTACTGACATCTGTTTTCTATAATAATCAAATTTAACATAACTTTAGAAGCCTTTTTAAAGATGTTGCAATATCACAGTGCTACTGTAAGTTTTAGTTATATGTCTAGGATGACCCACTTGTTGAATGTCACATAAATTTGAAATTAAATGGATCAAACAAAATTGTATGTACATGATGGGGGAAAATGGTGTATGAAAGATGAATGTTTTACTAAGTGTAACTCTGTGACTAAGTTCTAATGTGGATGTGACACTCCTGAAAAACAACCTGGAATTTTGTGGGTTTGTGCAAAAATTTTGAAAATAAAAATTAGCCATTTTTTCATATATTTTGGCGCAGGAGCATATATATTGGATACAGGACATATGAAATCACAACCACAGTTAAATTGATAAAGAGGATAAGACACCTGAACCCTGTAACCACATCCTTTACTGGTCCCTGCTGCAAAACATGAAATCAGTTTGTAATGACTTGATGGTAAAGTGTCTGACATGAATTTGTTTGTTAGCGACGCAAACATGTACAATAGTTGCCACTTATTTTCTGCTGCATTAACTGTAACTTGCAGTGACCACAACTAACTACAGGTGTCGCCAAATCAACCAACAACCTGAGACATCTAATATCATCAATGTTATTAGATGTTGGTTTCTCAAATCTGATACATAAAAATGTCTGAATGCCATTATGGATGTTAATGTTTGTCTGGTTTGCTGCGATTGTTCAAATGGTAGAAAAACAGATTTAGGCTCTTCTGAGATTTTAAAATGCACATGTCCTATTTTGTTATTGACATTACCTTAAGCAATCAAACAGGCCCTCTACCTCTTAGTCTGCCAGTCTAACATACCATTTTGACAGTTCCTGACTCAATACCCAGTGTTACATCAAAATCTGTTAAACTTTTTTTTCCCATATCTTTTTCTTTTACTCCCCACTCTAACCATTGCATTGTTCGACCTTGAGTGAGATGCTGTCAGGCGCTTTTTAGAACATAAGCGTTGCAGTTTCCTATAATCCACTGGGAGTGTTGAGGTGAGAGCTGTGGCCCAGTAGCACTCTGAGTGGCTGGCAGCGGATCAAAAGCAAACGAGGTTCCTGAGCTCATTCCAATTATAACAGCACACACTATCAACTACAAATACAAACAGCACATAAGTGATAGCGCTAGTGGCCTGGAGGATGCTGCCAGAGAGCAGGCAGCATGCTAATCAGGATACCTCTTGCCATGGGCTATTTAGGGAATAGCCTCTCATCCCACCAATTCCCCATGCCTTAGCCAGGGAAACGAGAGAGAAGAAGGGGAGTGAATTCCCTGAGTGCACAATCCAAGGACAAAATATTAGAAAATGGATCTTTATCTTTGCTCTTGGCCAATATCCATATTAATTACAAAAAGGGAAAAACAACACATACGTACTGAATAAAATATAAGGAGATTTGTCAAATACATACAGCAACAAATTATCATCACCTTTCATATCTGCCTTGTCTTACAATGTCTATTCAAAATACAAAAGGTAAAATGTTGCAGGATTGCACTCAGGCTGTCACTAATGTAACTAAGTTGGATTCACACTCTTTACCCTATGGTTTATCCTTTACAAAAGCAGAGCGTAGAAAAACAAGACCCTCAGTCATTTACACATCACTTCACACTGTTTATTGCAATTAGTCTGATTATTCATAACATCTTCCCCACCATCCCTTTGTAGTCGGCCAATCCAGGAAAGTGATTTATATATCCGGTAGCCAGCCATGGGGGAAGGAAGTGAGATATTCTGAGGGGTTCTGTGGTAACATGCACACGCCCCCACTCACACCGACAACCCCTCGGAGCTTGGCAACTCTCCAGAGCCATGCAGGGGTGGCGGAGTACAGCGGGAGTCTGAGTGAGAAGCACACATTGTGCACTGCGGGACCCCACCAGCCCCGGCCCGAAGGCACAACTCTCAAGGACATGGAGAACTGGGGCAGAGAACTTTCAAGCTTCCCACTGTTAGGGCAGGCAGAGGAAAAAGGAAAGTTTCCAAAGTGTCTCTGTGCGAGCGTAGCTTGTGAAATGTGAGAGAGATATGTCATTTCTCTTGTTCACTAATTTTGTGAAAATGCACTTGTTTGCTAAATACATAATAAAAAATCACTGGTAGGTGCAGAGTCGCCTAATTCTGGGCCAGTATCAATGTAAAAAATAATAATATGGCCAACAGTTATTTACAATTGTTTTTGTCATCTAATTTCCATCGAATACCAGGGAAAAAATATAATTTGTTTAAAATAATAATAGCTGAACAGTTTTAAATTATTTCACCCTTCATTATATTATTATATGATATATAAAATCAAAATATTCAGTAATTATTATTATTGAATGATCACAAATTTTATATTAAAAACTAGAACTTTATAGATGAAGAACTATTTTCGTTTGTATGAAATTTTATAAAATAAAAACCTTTACTAACCCTAAACCTTTACCAGCTCAGGGATGTGTCTTTTTTTTTTTTTTTGTGCCCAACAAAATCAAATGTTATCAAACCTTGTCAATTTCAATGCAGATTTAATGCAACACAACCACACACCAGATAAATATCAGCCACTGCTAGCAGTTGATTTTGATCTTTTCACTGTCAACAAGCTGAATGTTGGCCATTGTTGCAGGTACTGTGTATCAGAAATGTGATCATTTATACATATAGCAGCGTAACAAACCATGAACATGATGCCCCTGCTAAGGTGCAACTTTGAAATTAATAGCTCATAAACTCTAGCTGAGCGGTGTATGTCCTCTATAATTTTCTAGGTTTAACAGATAAACATAAAAAAACAAAAAGAGATATTGTAGCTTGCTTTTGTACCAATGATTATAATTTTTAACTGTGATAACTCAGTGAATATTAACTCTTTACAGCATGTTATAGGGAAAAGTGTTTTAAGCTTATATAAAAAATAGTATAAACATTTGTTTTTAACGCTACTGGAACAGGCGGTGGTAGCATTAAGCCTTTCTTTCATTGTTCTTCCAGTCAGGTGCTCAGCTTTGCTGTGGAGCAGCCCCCTCTCCCTCTACATCGGGGGAGGAACCACACTGATCTGAGATGGAGTACCCCCAACCAAACCTTACAACATCGACCCATTCCACCATCCTGGGCCTCTAATGGAAGTCCTGGGCATCCAGACGCCTCCCCTGCTCTGACATGGGCGTCAAGTAGCGCTCCTCTCATCACTGGAACCAGCAGGTCTCGCAGCCCTCCTGTTCTCTCCCTGGGCCTGGGTTTTTTGGAACATTGCAGGCAGATGTGTCCAGATGACCACATTCTAATTTGTAGACTCAGGTTAATGCTCTGCCAGAAGCCAAGAAGATCAATAGCTTTATTTCCCTAAAATACCGGCATGGTGAGAACTGGCTAACGGGGTGCTTTTAATACTGCCACGGTTCTAGTGATGACTGAGTTGTATTGATTGTGCCCATGTGGAACGTGCGCCTTCTGGGGAAGGATCTATTTGTGTCACCCTGGGCTGGGATGGGGGCTCCACTGGAGGAGGAGAGAGCTCAGCCAATGAAGGATGCCAAAAACATCAAAATAGCCATGTTTACAGATTACCCAAAGGGAAAGCAAATTACAGCAATTATGCAGGCTGTGGGAATACTGATATCAACTTACCTGCTATTTTACCCAGAGACTACTTTTTTGAGGCTTTTGAGGCTAGAACACACCACAGTCAGTTTGATTTGACGGGTAAACCATCAACAAACGATAGGATTTAAATGAACCACCACATATCAAATGAATACAAATTAATGTCTTTCTGGGGTTCAACTTGTGTGTGTATGTAAGGTCAAAAACATCTTTTCTTAAAATAAGATAAATAAAATTCAGTCACAATAGCTTTCCCACAAATCTGTAAAAGCAAGTAAAGATCTGGCAAACATGATGATGAATATGTAATGAAAGTTTTCTCTGTTATATTTTAGTTTTCTTTTAAACAATGGCAATTAATCATTCTTTGTAAACACGGCAAATTGCTTTTCCTGAGAACTAATTTAGCTGTGCAGCATTTATCTTATTCATCAGTGCATAGACAACATACGTACAGACGAGCTTTTTCCAAATCAGGAGCCTTTGTTTGCCGCCGTCGTGACATATTCATGACTAGGGCCATAATAGTCAGATTCCTGTTATGTCCCCCAGGGAGAGCAGAGAGAATGGTGTCATATCCAATTACTGCAGCACACTGTAGAGGTAAATCAAAACTCTTGCCATGAAATATGGAATCTAAGGCATGCACACACAAACACTGCATGAGCAAAGCAAGACAACATTTATATCAACATTGATATAATATTGGAAAACACATTCTCCTGGTAACTTGGAGGTCATATATGGATAACCTAGAGAAATGGAAAAAGCTGGAGGCTGTTGGCTGCCATAACCTCGAAACATAAATTGACATACAGAAGATCTAAGCGTAAGTGAGGCAGACAGCACTAACTTGAGATTTTGATATGATGGATTTGTGTTGTTGCAAGTGGAAATTTCAAATTGTAGATGAGGATGAAAATGCAGCCAATATTGGATGAGGTACAGTGGTCAGCATGTTTACCAACAACATCTGCTCATGACCAATAAGATGCTTCTCTGCAGGGCTAAATGAATGCCTTTGTCTTATCCTCCACAGCAGTCTTTAGGAAGCATGGAGGTTTGGTGGTTGGAGGGTATCTCAGCAGTGCACAGCCCCATTTCACCCTGGAGCGGTGCAAAGCTCCTGCCCAATAAAACAGGCTGCATCCCCAGGGCCCCTCCCTCAAGCCTCCAGTCAGCGCTTGTTTTTGCACCATTTATTTAGTGTGACACATCTCCAATTAAACTGTGGAGGCTGCTGCATTCCCCCCCATAACTACCTCTTATACCTCCCCATAGACTTTCTGTCACACTGAGAGTGCGGGTATGAAAGAGTGAAAAGGAGAGTTAGTCGGAGGGAGTGAGAGAGATCACATCTTGCCTGCCAGCTATGATCACAATGTCATTTTCTCCACAGTGGTTAGGAGCCTCCTCTGAAAGGTGCCCTGAATTATAATTATCAAAATATTGAACAAGATAATCATCCTCTTTAATGATGCTGCCTATTCACCGTTTGCCTAACCATCATAGAACATGAATGGTTAAATGGTTACCTGAAAAACTTTGTCATGGATAATTAGCTGCATAAATATGTGTGTGTATATATATATATATATATATATAATATATATTCCAACAGGAGTTTAGTCAGTTATGTGCACATCAATTTAAATTTAAGGGAGGCAAGAGTCTCCTTGCCACATCTTTATCCTCCCACAACGGCCCCAGACACAGTCACAGGAGGAGTGACTTTGTCCGACCCCAATACCGTCTGCGAAAGCGCAGCTGAGGGCAGCAGCTGCCAGGGAGGACTGGTGGGGGAGCGCCCAAAACGCCAGCTCTGCCAAGCATAGGGGCCAGGGGGAGCCCCAGAAGCAGCTGGGAAGGGTGGGGCAGCCAGCTGTGGAGCAGCAGGGTGGTGTGGGGTGACTAGCCAATGCCACTAAATCTGAGTGGGGATACACATATTTGTACACATGCACATATTAAATGTAAACATATAAATACAGAAAAAGTTTCCACTTTGTTCTTTTTAACTGCACCGCAGCATTTGTGCGCACATTCTAAACACCTGCGCCAAGGCATCCCAAGCATTTTCTGGCCTTTTTAACACCAAACACCAGCCTCCCATCACGTGCTTCGGCCACACATCTGGTGTACCATCTGTATAGCCCCCACTCTATGTGACAGGTAGTCCCTCTACCTCTCGGTGTGTGTGAGTGGGGGGTGGCACAAAATAATTTTGGGTTTAAATGTGTTCTGGACCTTTCTGGATGCATCTGGACAAAGCAGACACGCTGCTGAGCAGGGCAGGGTTATTATCAGTTGGAGACCTACCACCAGAAAACCGATGAAGACATAACAATTATATCATACTGTCACATCATGACAGCACCAATAGCTTGCAGCTTGTTTAGGCTTCATTTTAGCATCAGCAACATCTTAGTAAAATGTTCACATGGTATAAATTGCACACAAAAATATATTAAAGATTCTCCCAATTTATTATAATGTACAGTTTACATTGCCATGACACAAATGTGACCACCACTTGAATGGGGTGCAGAATGAAAAATATTAAAACAGCCATATAAACAATACCAGAGGACAATGACCGCCTCTTCTTTATGCTGCTGTACATATGGGATCAATAAAATATGCACCATAATAGAGATATCAAGCCAGTGATAAAAAACAAAACTGCACAACCAGTCTTTACTGTGGAGGAATCCATTTCAGAACATTATTTTCACATCTTATGTTACATATTTGACAGTAACAATCTATTATTCACACACACACGAAACACTATTTGAATGACATCAACTTAGACGTTTATTCAGAGGGGAGATGGGATTCCAGCATTGTTAACTAACCAACAATGTTGACTAACAAGACAAAGTACTGGTCAGAACTATTATACCAAGTTGGATCTTTCCCATTCACCAGTTTGCAGTCCATGGACAAGATGGAGATGGTTCTTGTAGAAAAAGGTCCCCCAGAGGGCATTAACTCACAACCTGCAGTGGCATCTGCTACATATTACCCCTTTTGACTGCATTTTTAAAATAAATGCCTATAGTCATTATTCTGTCAGGTAATGTGCGGGAAAATTATAACTAAACTTATCCAAAACTTAAATTAAAAAAATAATAATTATGACATCTAAATTAGAATTTTTTCACTTTTTTCCCCTCAAATCAAAATTTACAGCAATTTTGTGCCTTTTCAAGTATGAAACATATTCTAGTTTGTTCTTCAAGGAATTTCTATCCATGTGAATTTTTAATTGTTTCCATTTAATCAACAAAGTCCATGTAAGTGACATAGAAGGTCTAATTTAATCAGAACACAATTCAACAAAGAAAATGTGCTGGATGGGATTCACTGTCATCAAAGAGCATAAAAAAAATAATACAGACACATACACTTTTGAAATAAACAACACAGCTTTAGTACTAGTTTTCAATGTCTTATACAAAGTTAGCTTGATCTAAAAAGCATAAAATATATTTTTACATCACATACATCAAGACATGTACCATGGCCCTAGCTGGAAGTTAACCTGGTGCATTGGAATTATTTCACCTCTACGTTCCCTCATAATTCCCCACTGCTGGCATTATTGCTTCTTATGGTCAGGGAACTGAAGGATAGAGAAACAATGCACCATAGAAGATTAAAACTGTACATCTGAGTCACTTGTTATCCAAAATTTTGTCAGCCCATTTCACAATCTGCAATGCTAAAGGATAAGGCAGTTCCATTTTTAAGGCATTGCTGCTTTGAGACATAATGGAGCGGAGGGTGAGTCATGGACTTTGACATTATTGTGTCAATGTACATGATAAACAGGAACACATTTTAGAGACAAGCATAGAAGCCCAAAGATTTTTTTTTTTGGGGGGGGGGGGGGGTGTGATATGTGTCTTCTATTCTCGAGTGTTGTATGTTTGTGTCCAAAGAAACCCGAGCTGAAACCATAATTTAAGTCTGCTTAGTAATTAACCAGAGGTCAAAGCTCAGACAGAGATCAGAGCAGAACTGTGAAGGTTGCTGTGACCATCTCTCACTGCTGGTAATTTCCATACTGGCCCTGTGGAGTGAAATATGACAAACTCACATTACTGACCTTCTCAACAACATAAAGTAACAGCTTATGTTTACAGATCTAAAACATCAGTTTCAACAAATTCATACAGAAGACCATGATTTCTGCCTGCATTGGCCATTATTGACCAGCAGGTGGCAGCATGGCCTTACAACTTGTGAACTCTAAATTCCAACACAAAACCCCAGGTTTTGTAAGCAACAGTGCTGAGGATGTTATTCTTTACTTAATAGCGGACATTAGCTTTAAATCAGACAAATTTAATGCAAGAATGGAAGTGTTTGATGCATACCTAAACAGGGGTCAAAGTGTGTTTGGTGTATGGGGAAAGTGCATTAAAAACTTTTTGGAAACAGTTATTTGACAGTTATATGGATGTAAAACAAATCTATTAAAAAATTAGGGGTGTAACAGCACAAACACGTATGGTTTGGTTTGAAACTTTGTTTTGAAATAACAATTTGGTATATTAGCAAAACAAAAAGTGTAATAATCAAGTGCAAAACAGCAGAATTATTACGGTGTAACAGTTCAAGCACTACAATACTGAGTACTGCTGGTTGGTGGAACAAGCAGTTTAATTTTAGTATGAATAAATAGTCACCTTCAGTAAATTCAACATATTTAAAATTAAATTAACCATTAAAGCCAGCAGATCAATCTCTGCTGTACAATCAGCAAAATAACAAGGCGTATTTCTGTCAACAGTGAAGACTAAATTGCCATGTTTGAAGAAACATTAGAATTTTCACTTGATAAAACACGAAAGAAAGGTTGTTCTGTACAGTGTGTGCAGAGGCAGATTAACTTGCAGTTTAAAATGTAAAATGCCGCATGTTTAAATAACAGGTTTTAAAACATCCAATAACTGAAGGATAACAAGTAGTCCAGGTAGAGTATGAGCTCAAGAAGTTTTCCAAGGGAGCAAGTATGTGAACATAAACAGTGTGTGCTCATGGGGTGTACTGAACTGATCGAAACTTAAGATTAAAACAAATGTTTGGGACCATCTCATGTACTGCTACACCCCTATCAAATAGATTAATCATGTGTACAAACAAGGGGAGAAAAAAAAAAAAAAAAGGAAAATGAGGAGATTAAGGGCCGTCTTTGCCTGTATTTGGACAGTTAGACCCCTGGTTAACAGCAACATAAAAATAAAAAAAGGAAAAAAAAAAATAGACTGAAAAAGATAAAGAGGAGAGACAGAAGAAACATAAGGCTAGGTGGGCAAGTGTCTAGGCTGGACTCTGGAGGTCCTTACAGCAACCATTACCTTTGCTTCTTACAGAGCTAGTCTGGGGGTCAAATCCCCGCTTCTTTATTTCCTCATGTGCCCCTGAATATTCAAAAATAAAGATATCAAAGTGTAGCTGTGGTCCAACATAAAACCACAGGAAATACAGGGCAGAAAATGGATCTTCCGTTAAACACTGGAACAGTCAGCATCAAGTTTAAGAAAGAATGCTCTTTAAAGCACTCATACTTCACATTAGCCAGAACATATGAACAAGACTATAGTTAACTAGTGAAAATACTGTAATAAACACATTCTTTGGGGAAGAACAGACATCAACCAAATATGCTGATAGTATTAATATCACAGAACCAGTTTATGTTTGACTCAATCTTTTCAATATTGATCTCTATTGTCACTATGCAAAATAGACAACTTAATATGGTAACAAACTCTACAAGAGAATAACTAAGTCTGAAGTATAGACACATTTCTGGTATTGTCCAGCGTTGTGACTATACTCACCTGGTCGTAACCGTAAGGGCGCTGCTGTTGGCCCTGTGGGGGTCCAGGTTGAGGAGGACGATAGCTCCCATACTGCTGTCCCTGCCCCTGTTGATAGTTGGGATACTGTCCTGGGGCACTTTGGGAGGGACCTACAAAAATTAAGAACCAAGTTGTAAATTGTTCATGTTCAACCACTTTAAATGAACCTACAAGTCTTATATACTGGGTCCAACTCGACTCATAGCAGTCTGACTACTACTTAATTATGATGTCGCACCCGGGTTGAATTCTTGCTTGTGTTGTTCTTACTCTAAGATGTAAGTCGCTTTGGATAAAAGCGTCTGCCAAATGACTGAAGAATAGAATAGAATATACTAGTGCTTCTTTTCTGGTACCACACGGGTGGTGATCAAACTTGTCCCCTCATTTTTAATTCTATTTGTAAAAATGTTTATACAACTTGACTAAAACATGCCTAAGCCTTATTTAAGTATAAACTTTAATAGAATATGTATGTGAAGTGGACATTATTCAGGTTTAACTTGATGGAAGTGGAAGAATCAAACCAAAGTTTTCACCAAGTCAGACAGAGTGAACGTATCCCACGTTCTGTTCATTAGCCATCTGTTTTGTACTTTTTATTCTGAACACTCTTGGGAATCTCTGTTACTTTAGTGGAACTAAACTGGTAACTAAAAGAGGACCATGGATATGTCAGACCTATTTGGCTAGGATGCTTCCTCAGCGCCTGAGTCAGTAATGAATGAGTGAATTGGGTAGTGGTTCCCTAATGGAAGGAGAAACGAAGGAGATTTGGGTGGTCTTCATTAGAGGAGTAAGCTTAATTTTTTTTAAAACAAAAACAAACAAAAAAAAAATTACAAACCCAATTTCTTCATCGGCCCCCGTACACTGCAGCTATCTTTGCAGCCGCTGTGAAGGAACGAGCAAAGTCAAATGAGGCCCACGCAGCATCGTTAGGCGCTCATAATGCCTTGTGCTGTTGTGCATAACCTTGTGGGGGCCTGAGAGAGCAGGCATGTGTGTGTGCCAGATGGATCTCACCTCACAGCCTCTGCTTCTCCACTCGCTCATTACTAACATGAGCTCTGGCTCAGATAGAGGGTGAGTGACAGAAAGTTGCCGTGAAAAATGGGATGAGGAAAAAATGCTTACAGAGATTCAAGAGCTAAACTTGGACTGCAAACATTTTTACATTTTCTTAAATGCATTTTAACACATTGTTAATGCTAATATATATGGACAGCTACTGTAAGTTCTTGGGTCAACCATAACACAGCGGTGCGGACACGTTTGGGTTAAATTTACTAGAACACATTGTGGGTTTTTAAGTGTCAGAAAGTCAAGTTATTAATCTCATTAATATCACATTCAGTCGACTGTTTACGTGCCAACCATCAACTCCTCTTCTGTTTGACTCTCAAACACACACGTACTTCATAGAGGCTGCAGGTCTCTGAGGTGGATGCTGAATTATAGAGTAGTTTAAAACTACTACCTAAATACAAAAAGACGTGTTGTAGGGAGAGGGGGAAGATAATTGGATAGGATAACATTGTCAAATAAGAGATGTCACAGTTTTAGCAAAGGTGTACTGTAACAAGCACTGATCGCTGATTAACACCTTTCTTGCAAGATGGGTAAAGATGATGTAAATATAAAACCCTGAGCCAACAATCACTAATAAGAATTTCTGGCATTTAAAAACGCTGCCAAATTCCTGTGTGTGTGTCAACCAGCGCAACTCACCTTCTTTGTTCAAACCACTACAAGGAATACTAATGTCAATTCAGTCACTACTGACATGTCTCCTCCACAAATCTCAAATCTTCTAACAACCCACTAAGGTAGTAGTCCTTTAATTCCTCAGTACTGATGATGTGAAGATGTGCCCTAACAGTTACAATAACCTCTATTTTACTCAGGAGAAATTATAATTCCACAGCAAAGCCAAGTAGCCAAAGAGGGCTGATGGTGCCTCCTACAGGACAAATACATGTTTCAATTGCAAAGAAAAAAAAATACAAAAAGAAAGAAGAAGAAATCTCACCATAACCTTGTTGCTGTGGTGGATAGCCTTGCTGACCTGGGTACTGTTGTTGTGGAGGATAGCCCTGTTGCTGTGGTGGGCCTTGCTGGTATGCTTCTTGTTGTTGGCCATACTGGGCATTACCTTCAAGAGGTAACAGCAGCATTTAAAACAAAATGTTGACCACTAACAGTAATACACATACAGAAAGAACAATTCTTCGTATGCCGTAAAAATAAACATTTCAAGTGTAAGAGCAACTATTGTATACACAAAATAGCCGTTAGAATATTGGACTGTTTCACTTTACTATCACGTAATATATATAAAAAGATTTCTACTTAAACGGATATCAGGAATTTTTATTTATTTCCCTTATAATCAGTAACATTAAGGTAAAAAAGATCTTAACACTCCTAATTTTACTTAAAATTTTATTTTTTGCCCATTTCTGTTCAGATAGGCATATGCAGAAGGTAGATTAACAGCCTGCTTCAAGAATTCACGCTTTCTTCCCCTTTAAAATGCCTTTATTTTCTTTATATTAAAAAGAGCAAAACATATGTGTTTAAAATGTCCTATAAAAAACATGGCAGTCAGTAGAATGAAAAAACAACAACAAAAAAACATAAAAATAAATGTTAATTGGACAAAGACAGAGAAGGAGTTTTATATTTTTAAGTCTCTTTTCTCTGGATGTGCTCACTAGTTTAATGATACCAACATCAAACACAATAGAGAAATCCTAAGTGTATCAACTTATGATTAGGGCAGATGTATCATATTTCTCAAAAACAGTTGGTGGTTGCTAATGCTCTGAATGTAGTTTTGCCATGTAGTTAAAGGCATGAATTATTACTTGACTTTTGACTTCTTTACAACTTTCATACAGCTGTCACAGTGAAAACTCATTTGGGACTCTTGTCCCTGTGCTTTCGGGCATGAATCTGGTTACAGAAGCATGATGAAACTGGGTAGCTTCTGAAGGAGTAGCACCTTATGCTACAAGTTGTATTTCTGGCATGTGGATATGCATCCTTGAGATTTCACACCGCTTTTCCTTGTTAAAGTCTAAATTCAGATTCATTTCCCCAGAAAATAATGAAGAAACTGAAATTTTGGATTTGCCACAGTTTCTTTACATCATTTGTGTTTTAACACAACTCCTGGGTTCTTTCTCATCATCTCCCAGTGACTGGAGAGTTCTCCTACCTTCTGAGGCTCCCTGTCCTGCGTGACTGTACTGGTCCCCATAGTAGTCTTCCTGCCCTGGGTACTGCTGAGGGGGTCCTACATACACATACACACAACATACACACAAGTAGATACAAGGTGTTGTTGGATTGGTTGTGTAAGTGGAAGATTAGAGAGGATGTATTCCTTGCCACTAGTTCTTATTAGCTTTTTCTCTTTCACTTGACTAATCTTATAGAGTCTGGAGGTTTTAGGCTACATCTTTACTTATCAAGTTGTCTGAACTACCGTAGAGGAAATCGATGAAATTGGAGGCTTTAGGTTACATCTTTACTCATCAAGATGCCTGAACTACCGTAGAGGAAATACACTGAGAGGAACAGAAGTAAGAAATGCAGGTGGGACGGCTACAGAAAAGAAAGACCAACATTCATAACTTGCACACGTGAGAGACACACTCTTAGGGGTATACCTTGCTGTGGGGGTCTGTAAGGGGGCATTGGCCTCTGTCCCATGACATGATTCCCTTGGTTGACCTGGCCCATCATGCCCATTGGGTTCTGCTGTCCTTGGTAGTGCTGTCCTCCACCACCAGGAGGCATGTTATACTGTTGTGATGGAGGCTGCTGATGCATCATTGGGCCTGTAGTACACAGATATTGAGCTAACTATCAAACTGCGCTCAACAGATAAGCTACAGCAATAGCATGTGGCTTATCACATACACTTGTAGAGGAGATAATCAATACAATCGCACTGAAACTAGCAGATGTGGTGTTTTACCTTGATTAGGTTGCATGTTCATGTTTGGTCGAGGCCCATAGTTTCCCATGGGTTGGCCCTGGGTCATATTCATTTGGCTCTGAACTGGCATGCCTTGGGAAGAAGGGACTGTGTGATTGTAGCCACCCATGGTGCCATGGCTGCTGGGGGGGATATTCATAGAGCCACTGGGCATGTTTGGAGGCTGGTTGGGGCCTGGACCAGGACCCTGCATGGGCATGTGATTAGGACCTGGAAAAGTGAGAAGAAAAATAATAATTAAATAAATAAATAAAACAAATATCATTTATGGTAATACACAACAACAAAAGCGAAATTTCAATGTGTACTTTCATGCAATGATTTATGGAAAGTTCTGCTCTTTAATAAGGTAAACTAATGCCATTTTCAATCGAGGTTCACTCACTAATTATTGTAATTTAATAGTTGCTACTTTAGCATAGTATTTATTTACTATCTGCACTATAACTTTTCCAAATAAAGTATATTACATAACAGTGCTGTACACAGATCAGCCACATTATATCTTGATGTGGTCAAACTTAATGATCACACATGCGGCAGGATCAGTCTTTATTCATAAAAACATACCAGACAAAAAATGTATAGGACCAAATGCACATCTGCAGAGTCTCAATTGATTTACAGACACAGACATGGAAAGCATGAATTTAATTTTATTTGGCACAAGAGTTGCCAGGTACCTCCTCAACAATCCTAGAGGAGGTACATGTGCTCTAGATCAGGGTTCTCCAATTCGGTCCTACGAGGGCCGCAATCCAGCAGGTTTTTCATGTATCCCTGCTTCAACACATCTGCATCAAATTAAATGCATCTAACAGCCAATTAAGTTCTGCACAATGACTAATAAATTTGATGCAGGTGTGTTGAAGCAGGGATACATGGAAAACCTGCTGGATTGCGGCCCTTGTAGGACCGAATTGGATAACCCTGCTCTAGATGATATTCAGATTGTTCTTCTTAGGCTGGAATATATATTTAGTGATGACAATGCAACAAAAATATTTACTTATGAAGTATACACTAAACGGATTGACTTTAATCAAATTCCTATTTTTTTTTTTATCAATGTTTGGGTGATGTTGAGGTCTGTTGGTTTTGAAAACATGTGATTTGTCCCAAAGAGACAATTAGTAAAATCTGTTATAAATTTGGGGGACAGCAATTTTTTAAATAAAATAAAAACAGTGCCTTTCCAAGAAGGAAAGAAAAAAGGAAAGACAGACAGACAGAAAGAAAGAAAATCTAACTATGATGCTTCATGGGAGAATATAATCTATGACCACAATAAAACAAAGTCCAAAATCAACACCACCATATCAGCTAAATAAGTGACATCATCCTTCAGCAGAACGACCTCCCTCACAGTTCTGTGGTGTTGCTAGGCAACTCAAGTGAGGCAGAAACTGAATGGAGAAGGAGAGAGAGAAAAGGGTAGACAGGACAAGAGGGAAGGATGTTGAGGTAGGAAAGGGGTGACTTACCAGGCATCTGTCCATTCATCTGGTTCTGCATGTGGGGGGCTGGAGGGCCACCACTGACCATACCCTCAGAGGGCATGGTGTGACCATGAGGAGGTTGAGGAGCGGGTCCACTCTGACTCATGCCACCAGGGCCCATGGGCATGTTTTGAGTGGGTGGCTGGAGGCACAAAGCACAGACACAAAAATACACATTAGCTGTCTAGAAACCCATCTGAGCCTCACCAACCAAAAAGAAAGGGGATAAAAACAAAAACAACACTGATAAAAGCCATTTTATCGGTCAAATGATTGGTTATTATAATACCCCATATAAACACATGGATAACAAATTAAATAAAATAAAAAAAAACACTAGGCACTAACAAGACATACTTATATTAGTTAACTTTTTAGTCACTTGCGTGGGTTAAGATAGAGTAATGGTGGATTCTACTTTTTCCATACTTCAAAGAGCTTCTATGACAACCAAAAGAAATGTCTATTTTTACACAATGAGCAGAACCCCTTATTACAAGCACGTAATGTTCATGTTTTCACAGCTTTTATTTTTCTTAGCAAAAAAAATCAAATCAAATAAAAATCCATACTCTAAATGTCAGATGGTACAACCTGACAGAAATTAAATAATTATCTAACACTGTAAAGATGGAATTAATTGCATCAATTGATGCCCTATACCTCAAATAAATAAACAAAAAAGAAAACCAACCAGGTAGTTTGAATATGGGAGAAGCATAATAATGACAGGTGATCTCATAGGCATCCCACAAATCAATCAGCAAATACTCACAGCAGGTAGGAGAGATTGCATGTTCTGATTTGAGTCTGCTATCGTGGCCAGGTAGACTAAATTTCTGTGCAGCATCTGTTGGTACCTGGGTAAATTGAGGGTTATTAATATTTCAAACAATGATAACAACAATACCTACTGGTACACGCTAAGTAGGGACTAAAAATTACTTACTGTGAACACTCTGCTGTTTTTCCTTTACTCTGGAAGTCCATTATACACTGAATGAGCTGGTTATTTTCATCAAGTAACTGCAAAAGTAAACGCTGATTTTTATATTACGTTTCTTTTACTTCTAATAAGACAAACAACATTAAAGGATCGTGTCATTCGATAATTTGATTCGGCTTGTTAGTGCTTTTTGTTGGTTTATCTGTTGTAATTTGAAAACAAAGGGTGACTTTTTTATGTGAGCGTGCGTTTCAAGCTAACAAAAGACGCGTCTTACTAGCTAGCTGTCCTTTGCTAACAAAACCTCAGGCCTCCATTCATCTAAAACACAATTACACGTTAGTCCAACAAATCGACCTAAGACACATGGCGTCCTGATTCCAGGGAAATTCATATTCACCGCGCTTTGACCCTCCAACATTGTTCCCGATTTGCCCACAGTGGGACTTGGATGGCCACTGCAACACTGACAATCTCAACGGCTAGCAACGTTTGATACCAGACTCCATAATGCGACGCGATAAAAAAAAAGAAAAAGAATTACCTTTTGTATTCCAGCGGGTGTTATATCGCCCTTACGCTGTCTGTGAGGTGCAAACGCCACCGACATGGTGATATTATGAATAATGAAAGTGAACTAAAACATAAAAGTCAAAGGTAGCTAGCACACAAGACAAATCGGTAGAACTCAGATCACACAGTTCTGAATACGATGCAATTTCATAATAAGGTGGTCCTTGTTTAGGGGGGAAGCAGCACATTTAAACACGCTGTCGTTTGTCATAGTTTATTTAAATTTTGAACTGATAGCCTATGCCTATATTAAAGAAAAATAAATTATTATAATTATTATAACTAGTCTATATAGTTGACAGAAACTATATTTTTGCCCTTTATTGAATCACATTCTACCTATTTTTCCATTTAGTGGAACAGTCCACAGCGAGACTGAAAGGCCACGGGAAACGGACTACAAAAGGAAAAAGGAAACAGTTGGAGCTTGTTTATATATATATATA
>JBAMHW010000008.1:17131803-17159725 GCA_037177495.1 Rhadinocentrus ornatus
AATATTGGAAATGGTGGGGGCGTGGGTGGGTGCAGCATGGTTCCTGCAGATTGATGCCACAGCACTTGTTCTGTGAAGCATCTTCCTCTATCCTCATGGGGATTTTATGGGCTGTTGGTTCAAAGCGTGGCCCCTGATGTCTTGATTTACAGCCTGATCTTTACATGTTGGGTTATGTGTTGTACGACTGGTCATAAAAGAAATCATGTCCCTTCCAGTGTTGTTCCTGTGGCAGATGAAGTCAAGACAGAAAGATTATGAAGAAAGCCAGAATGAATCATTTCAAATGGAAATTGAATGTTTGTGGTTTAAAAATCTGCTGTGGAAATGTTGTACCTTGTTTGTATAGTTTTTTAAGCTTCCAGTTGTTGTGTGTGTTAGTGCATAAACATGCAGCTGCGTTTATGCGCGTGCATTAGATAAAGACAGAGAGAAGGATGGAGAGAGCAAAAGCAAGAGACAGCAAGAGAGTTCAGCACAGATATCTGAGTGCGTCTGACAGAGAGGACAGCCCTGCAGGCAGGTCCCAGCCCTTCAGCACCGAAAATGACACATGACTGCTTTGACTTTTGTCATCCCCTGTCTCTCTACGCCCCCAAACCCAAGCCTCCAACAAACACTGAGGCGAGCATAGATACACACACTCAAAGACACACAGTCACACACTGTATCCTGCTTAGATTACATTATCTTTATCCGGAGGACATGAGCCCTCCTTGTTGGATGACATTTGAGCTTGTGCAGCAGTAAGGTTACCTTTCTTTGCCCCTGAGTTAAAGATGCCTGTCTGCACCATGCATTTGAAATGAAGGACAGGGAAAAAATCAGATGAGAAAGATTTCCAAAAGCACTTTGATCAGAGGCATCAACAGTCACGCACAAACTTGTTAAGCAGTATGTAAATTTGGGCTGATACTGAATAAAGTTGCCAGAATGGCATGAATCCATTGTGCTGCGATGATCAAAATAAAAGAGGGCTTCGTATGCTGGAGGGCAAGAAAGTCACAGACATGAAGGTTTTTTTCCTTCCTCTTTTTTTCTACAAAGGGGCTGATGTGATGCAGAGAGGAGAGAAGAAGGGGAGGGAAATGAAAGATAGGGGGAAGCCTGGAAGGATCTCAATCTAAATTAGCCGGGTAGAAGGAAGACTGTGCTGAGACATATAATTAAAACCAAAGTGATGAAAACATCAGCACTCATTCAGTCATTCGTTAGATGAATTTCTGAAATTTGCTGCTGGGATGATATGAAGATGATTCAAAGCTAAAAGGTAAGTCTCACCTATTGTAAATGCACACCAGTATCCCATTTATGCTTTACTGGGCTTTATCTCACCATCTTTCTTCATCTACCTCCTCTCTCACTGTTTCTTTATCCCTCTGTTGTTCCCTTTTTCTCTACAACTGACACCTAGAGATGAATAGATGCTGTCACAGGGACTCTTGTAGCCTGTCAGTTTTAAAACAAACAGTTAGCAAAAGGATCACTTTCACAAGAAACCTCCCAGTCTGAGGTTATCAGCTTCAGGTTGTTGTGTCCTGTCTGTATGGGAAGACCCACCCTGTGAGTGAAGTAAGGAATACGACCTCACACTGGGACAGTTTCATGCCTTATCATAGCACACTCCATTGAATACTTACATGCATTAGACTATTTTAGTAGCAAGTTGTTGCAGTAATCTGCCTTTCCTCTTAATATTAAATCTTCACAACAATAAACACAATTTCAACTTTAAATTAAAGAGCAGCTGAACTATAAAAAAAAGTTACTGGTTATTTTATCTAGAAATGTGTGAGATGAATAAGAGGAAAGATGTGTTAATTAACAACTCGTGAATAAATAAAAGCTGATAATTCTCAGTGTTTTTATGTACCCAACTGCACCACAAAATACTGAGTACTTACTAAGTAGTGTTATTTTACTTTATACATACTTAAGCTTCTTATACTACCTCAGGTAGAGCATCGTCACATGTAGTTCACTGAATCATTATAATATTTTAAGATGTTCTAGTAATGCTTCCTTTTTTCCATATTTACAAGACCTTTTGAATATAGATTTTGGTATATTTTTGAGAAATTTAAGTTATTTTTAGTGTCTTTATTTATCTTTAATTTATTAAAAATATACTTTTAAAAATTGTTTTTGAATTTTTTGGGGTATTTCTTAGAATATTTTTAAAAGATATTTTTTTCCAACATTGTTTCGAACGGGATAGTCTACATTATCCCAATACTTTCCAGATATCCTTTATGTGTGAGTGTGTGTTTGTGTGTTCATATGTGGTCGGGGTCTTTTTTCTTTCCTTGATATTGTACTTTTTTAAAATACTTTATTTTATTAATGAATTTATCAGTGCAAATCAGTGCATATCAATATTGCTGATATATTCAATTTACTTCTTTTTTATTTGATAAACAGTCTTTCTGTTTCAGAATACAATTTCGTATCAAGTAAAATGTTCAAATTCTTGCTCATATTTTACTGTTGTGATGCTTCACGGATGATACATTCACTCCAGACTGATCTAACCATGAAGCAATGATGTAATTGGTGAGAATTTTTCAAGTAAGAAGAGGTTTTTACTCATGAGGAATCATGAAGAGTAATTCTGTATTTTGTAAACTCATACTATAATGCACAACTTGTTTGGAAATAATAAGTTTAGTAATCAAATATTATTAAACTAGTCATTATTAATAGGCCTTGTGTCCATTATTTTCTCTTCTTTTAATTGTAAATCTTTTTACTGTAAAGTTCAGCTCCAAAAGTTCTACTTCTTCTTGCAGCCTGTCTCTTTAAACAAATATCCCTGGCAATTAGAGAAGAAGAATTCCAACTGAGAGCATTTTCTCACCCTCCAGTGTAGTGTACCTCAAGTAAATAAGTCCTCCCAACAACAAATGTCCCTGTACAAAACTCTCAAAAAAACTAACCTGACTTTTGAAAGGAAAAAAAGGGAAGAAGAAGAAAACCATCCCCCTCAGGTGTGTTCACTCTCATCCCTCCTCTCTGCACCTGCACTGAGTCTCTCAATACCACGGTGTGTCTCTCCACACAATAGAGACATAGCCTGTGGCAGCTCTCTCCAGCTGAGAGCCACCTCTCTCCAGAGGACAGGAGAGGAAAACTGCCAGCACTAACAACTGATCCTGGCAGATAAAGGAGCAGATAGGCTTGGATAAAGTGCCTTGGACAACACTCGCCCCACCCTGGTCATCAGCGCTTCTTGCCTTAGCTTTGTGATACTAGCATCTCACTTGCACATATCACTGCTAATAAGTGACCAGTCTCTTGAAAATGTGAGATTTTTACATGACTAAATTTGTGTATGTATAATATTTCAACAGTCTCATTGTGTATTCACTCAAATATTTGTTTTATAAAAAAACAAAAGCACCTGTTGATTCAAATTATATCCATCACCATCAGTTGTGTCTGGTCTGCTTTAAACCCTGACTGTGAAGGCCTTTGTTAATGTATTGTAATGTAGTAGTGGCAGCCCAGATGACCCAGCACCAGATCAGTGCACCACTCACACTCCTTAGGGCAGCTGACTGGAACAGTAGTTAGGCGAGACCACAGCTGGGGAAGCCCTGGGCCAAAGGGTTGACCTGATGTGATTAAGTGTACATCCAGCTGCACAGAAGGATACTACCCTGAAATAGTGTTGCATGCAAAGATTTGTAAAACTCTTCCTCTCCTAATTTCTCTTACTTATCCAGTCTGGTGTGTCTGTGAAAGCCAAACGTATGGTGTTTGTCCTAAGAAAGACCTTGATAGGAATGGGGTCTTAGTGAGAGTGCTTATTTTATTCTCTTCCATGGTGCTGCAGGCTATGGCTATATTAATGCAATGGCAGGGATCTTTGAAGTTGTGACTTTATGAGACAAAAGCTAATTTCCTTTCCTTTGTTCATTATCGAGAGAGACTTCCAGCCAGGCAAAAAAGCATGCTGTGCTAATTATTCCATTCATGAGTTGTCTCTAAAGTATGTAATGGATTTCACTGGGTTTTTTACAGGTAAAAAAAGGTGATTTGGTACACATTTCTATCAACATGCTGCTTTTCAGTGATTATACCACTGAATTTATTTCATCCACACTAGACAAAAATGAACAAATGTTCTTATGCAGTTCTTGCTGTATGCAGAATTAAACGACTTTGAATGTAATACTAAAACTTTGGTTTTCCTGGTAATTTACAAGTGAACCTAAAGTCAGAACTGATGCACAGGAAGACTTTCTCAGATGCTTCAACAAACCTTTCCTCTGCAGACTTGTAAGGCCAAAACCGCTTTGCAACTCATTAAGATCTGAACCCAATTTCACAAATGAATTTCAGAGTTTGCAGGGCCAAGTTAGGCATGTGACATAATGGGATTTCCATCTGCCCCTAAAACATAACTTGGCAGAGCATGAAGGAAAATGCAACATTTTGACATTCCCCTCTTTGCTGGGTGCAATGATGCCGCCCACAACACCTGAGCGCTCCCAATCAGCAAGATGCATGTGTCCTGTCATGGATGAAAGATGTGTACCCTGTGACACGAAGTCAGATCAGACGACAGGGAAAAAATAAAAAGTGTAGCTGTGATACAAGTTTAGCCATATACCTCCTCCTCTGCTGTCTGACACCCCTCCTCTTCCTCCTCCTCTCTCTCTACTGCTTTGTTTGTGCTCATTTCATTCCGTGTGCAGCCTCCTGGCAAGCAGGTCAAGGTTTACCCTCGCACCACACACCATTTCCCTCGCACGCTGCCCGGGGGAGGAACACAAGAGCCCTAAGGCAAGGACAAGCCCAAACAGCTCACACAACATTGCCGCCATCACCACCTCTAACCATACAGATTTGAGGACAGAAATACTGAGCTGAGATTCACTAAGTTGCATTTTTTTTACCTCCTTTTTTCTTGTCTTACACCAGTTATTGCTTTTATTCTTTATTTCTCCCTTGCCTTTTATCTCATTGTACATTATTGATTTCCGTCAGTAGTAAGTTATATGTCCATTAACCGACAGATTTAATAGAGCGACAATAGAAAGCTGCTCATTTGTTCCCCCATAGTGTTAGTGTTCATTTTGAGAGTCTGATACTAACCCTGGCTAGAAGCTAGTGCTGGATTTTTAGCTGTAAATGGAAAACGCCTGTGGGCTTTTCATTTTCTGGGCCCAGACGTTCCCTTCATGGTGTCGGAGCCCTTGTGTTCACAGAGTTCATGTTTTGCTGCAGGGCTTTTTTTTTATTTTGTTTTATCTCATAGCTTAGACTAGCAGGGCTTCAACTCCCAGAGGACTCCTGCGTAGCAACAGCAGAGATCAACAAAGTAAGTTTGTTTATGTTGGCTGTGTTCGCATGTTGTCGACTTATACATTTCTCAGTCTCCATTTCCTGCCTCTCCTTGCCCCAGGGGAAAGGAGCCCTCTAATTGGATCTTGTTCTAATTGAGCCTAATACTGGAGCTAACCAGAGTTGGGCCCTGTGGCTAATGAAGAGCTGAATCAAACTAAGCACTAAAACTTTGCCTGTGCATGTGTGCGTGCATTGTATGCCTGCCTATTTTTTTCCCTTCCAAAGTCCGTCATGAATGCATCATTACTCAGTTATGTTTAATATATATATACATTTTTATATATATATATATATATATATATATATACATTTTTTTCTTCTTATCCTATCATCCTGAACAACACATCTGTAACCCAGGAAGAATTAGTACCATGCAAAAAAGCTAAGCAGTCTGCGAGGTAATTGTTTTTTTGTTTTTTTTGTTTAATTTTAATGTTAATGGTGTTATTCACACTTGAACGGCATGTAATTTACTTACATAGTCACATTCACTTTTAGCAACATCCTCCAGCATAAAACTAGGTTCATGCTTTGCTAGATCAATGCAGAATTTAGGGCACAGCCTTATGTGATTTAAGCCACTGTGAACATTTTAGACTGATGTCATTTCTTTGTGTAAGGTAGAGTTAATAATCATTGGGCAACATATATTTCAACTGAAATTAGTGAAAAAAGAAGATTTTGTGAGAGATGGTGTATGCCGCTTTTAAACCAACTAACATGGACTGGTAAAACTTTAAATGTAGAAAACCTGCATCTGAAATTAATGTAAATAAAGTTTAAATTAATTAGATCCACAGATGAACTCATTTTTATTTTTGCCTGCTTTTATGTGAAAGTCTGATGTGTCTGTTCAGGTGAGTGAGCCTTTGTAATGTGACATACCAAGGGAGTCCAAAACTGCTACATTAACTATGTTAAAGCATTTGATGTCTCTTAAATACATACAGGGTGTTCTTCGGTGCTGCTTCTTGATATATAAATGAATATTTGATAGTAACAGCAAATGCTGTTGTTATTCTCAAATATCTGAACAAGCAACAAGGTCCTTAAAAAAACAGCTTGAGGCAGGAGCAACACAATTTCCTGGTTAGTTTAGGTAGATTTAAGATTGTGCAGTGCAATATAATATTTAGTCAACTGTGTTGGATATTAAGATAAACATACAAGTTTTAGCATGATATCTGAAGTGTGACATTCTGTGTTGATTTTTTACATCCGGAGTCTTGACAAACTGCAAGACTGAGAAGAGGCTTATGTAGTTCAACTTTACACATTTTGACACACAAACATGCACTTTTTTGACAGATGAACACATTGCCACACACATTTTATAGATCAGAAGTAAAGACAGAAGAGGGACTGATTTTGTAAGATCCAGCAACAATGCTGCAACAACAACAACAACAAAAAACAAAAACGATCATGTTCACGGGCTTCATCTGCAGGTTAGAAATTCCTGCTGAGGCTGAGGGTGGGTCGACATAGCTGGTCGACTGTCGCCATAGGTCTGTAGTTTTTTGACTGTAGTTTCTTTGCATCAGCACCACTCTGGCATTGTGTGCAGCTGTTCTTTGACATAGCACACCAGACACTGTAGTCATGCTTAAAACCCATTTTCAAAGGAAATAATTTTTTTACTTATTCTATTTTCCTCTCTCACGCCGAGTGTCATCGACTGAAAATAAAATGAAACCAAGAATGAAGTCCATCATGTGCTGCAATTTAAATAGTTGTGTAGGCAGCAGAGAAATGGAAATGAATGATGCCAGGTTTGCTGCTAGAGGGCCAGAAAAGAAATGGCTTCTCTTTTGCCTCCAACTAAGAGACTGTCTTTTAATATATGTTCACATCTACAAATCTGTCTTTCTCTGTACTTAAGAACAGTTGTTTGTTCCTCATACATCTTTGTCCCCGTTATGATGTGTTATTTAATCCCACCCCTGTTTTTCTTTTTTTTCTATGAGATAATTTTTCTAAAGGTTTGATATAGATTTAAATTGATTTGTAACAATTCAAACCTTTCTTAAACATTGCGCCATTCTTTAAGCACAAATGCACAAAATGTCCTCTATGAATTTTCTTTATTTAACACCAGAAACAAAGACAAAATCTATGTAAATCACACACTGATAGAAAGTTAAAAAGATTAATATGTCATCATATTATTAAATTCAGTTTTGATATGTGGGAATCAGAGCAGTAGTAGAAACAATTATTGCTTCACAGAATTTCCTTTTAATAGCTTTTAATCTGTCAACCTAACCATGTATGGCTCAATTTAATTTTAAAAAAATTATTTTAATATATTTTTTTAATCAGGAGTATTTTAAGCTACCTGATTTATTTTGATTTCATGCCTTATGTGCATGGATCTTGAAGGAAGGAATGTTAGCTGGCAGGAGTTTTTACTGCAGCTAGTGCTGTTACCAGAAATAAACTTTCTTTTTCACCTAGCATCTTTGCTTTTTAAAGATTTAACTAATATATGGGCAAGTTGATGTTGATGTGATGTCTTTTCAAGCAGCTGTTGCAGCAGGAGGCCTATGAGGCACAAACTAATGCTGCATGAGTGTTGGTGACTACCACCAGAGGGGGGGTGGGTGGAGGCACAGCACTCCAGGTAGGTTGAGTTGCACCCCCCTCAGGCACTCTGCCATTTCTCAAGAAGGAGTAAATGATTCCAGAGCAAATATAGGCTTCCAGGTTTTTTTTGCCTCAAGGATGTAGCCCAAAGGCCATTAGGAAGATTGGAAACACATGAAAGAAGAAACTTAGGTGGGGCTTTTGGTTGCTTTTATGAAACCCAGCTGAATGAAAGTTTTTGGGTTTTTTTAGATTGTATTTAAGACTCATTAGGCAAACGCTTTCTTTTTCTTTTATATAAATATATATATGTATATGGGGGGGTTATGACCACTTAGACATGTATAAACCTGTGAGGAAATGTGTTTGTTTCATGTTCTCATACTTATTCAGCTGGAGCTGCAATATCTGAGTAGCCCTCCAGCTCTCGTCTTGTTTGTTGACCATATTAAACAAACGGTCAGAAAGCCCATTACTCAGGGGGGAATGAATGGGAACTGTGCGCACATATGTGTATGTGTATGTGTTTCTGCACATGGCCCCACCCTGGCCCTGCAGGTTTGTCTGAGGTTTCCTGCCACCCTATGTCTTGGAGGTGAGAGGTGATAATTGAACACTGTGGCACTTTTACCAAATGTATTGAAAGGAGGAATCGAAAAACCTGTTAATGAGATTTCCCTCCTCAGGCGATGCCCTAGGTTATTTTCTTATTATTTTCTTAATCTAATGAGTAACTCAAAGTTTATTTTCAAATGTATTTTCCGTCCTCACCCTGTAGGTTTTTTCCTTTTTTAGTCTCTGTTTCTCAGAAATACACAAATTTTATTAATAAATCAGTGTACAGTGTTTTGAAAGGGACCTCTATGGAGACTTGAGCAAGGTCTGTGAAACCAAACAAATTGTAATATAAGGTCTCAAAGAGCACTGAGTGAATGATGGAGCAACTTTGGCCCCACACCAAGGTGAACATCTTTATACTTGGGTTTGTTTACCTTACAAGATGGCTCCTGGCTTAGGGAATGGACCATGAAAATGGCTGCTCTCTTGTGCCTCCAGCACTCTAGATAGATTGGAGTTTTTCATGTGGCAGTTAGGCTGCTGGGATATACACCCCAGGGGATGTGCTCTCATTAAGAGCAGTAGCTCAGGGCACGTTTTCTCTGCTTCCTGTGGCCACTGACCTCCTTTTCACCCGTGGGGTTGCAGCTACACCACAACTCTGCTTCTTGGTCTCTCTGTCACTCCGAACAAGGCCCTGGGGTTCGTCACATGACTCGAGTGACTCCTGACCTGCCTGGCCTCTTGCAACCCCTCCGCTCCTGTCAACGAGTCAGTTAGAATGATCGCAAGCAAACAGCGCAAGGGTCACATGTGCCCCCCTAAAATGGCGACAATGTCCTTGGGCTTTCGAGGGAAGAATTTTCCAAGTTGACAGTGTCAAAACATCATGTCAGAAATGGCCAACTTTATGTGTCATCTTGCAGTACAGCTGCAATTTATTCAAGTGGAAAAAGTTTGAGCACAACAGTGTATAAAAAAATCATCCATCATTTAAAGTGATGATGGTCGCTGAAAGGAAATTAGTGATTGAAAGCACCTTTGGGCCTTCACCTGGAGTTCAAGCAAATAGTGCATTGTGCTGCTTGAATGGATACAAGCACGCCCTCCCTGAGCCATTTCTGCAGCCATTTCCTTTATGATGTGGTTCATTTTAGCCACAAGACACTGGATTGTGTGAGTACCTACAGGTGAGGTACTTAATCACAGATCAAAAAAATGACTGTGAACTTGAGGCATTATACTGCTGTGCCGGAAGTGTGTGGACAAATATCAATAAAAGTTCCCTTAATCTTTTTTTTAAATTAAATTTGAAAAGCCTGATGCTCCCTGTTGATGTTGGCCAGAGAATTTAAACTACCCTCATTGTCACCGTCCGTTTTCTGAAGTTAATTAAGAGAAAATAATTGAGTTTTTTGAGCAAAACTGTCATCTGTGTATAGTGTTAGTGCACAAAATGCATGATTTTAAGAGGTAAGCTGTGGGGTGGCCCAGCATAGCTGATTGGTGGATTGAGATATCAGACCAGTTCTCATCAGTACCATCCATACTTACACCTGCAGGCAAAACAATTTTGTCCTCCACTAGTAAGCAATTAGATTATATTCAAACACACATACGCACAAAAAGCCTCCACAAACTGTATTCCCCCCCTATGAAGCACTCTCCCTTCCTCAATATGACACTTGCTTCCTCCATATGTGTGAGTTTGTGTTAACCAGAGGACAGGAACACACACACATGCATAGATGTAGTCGCACACACCCTGTAGCTATAAGGTTCCAGTTGGTATATCTCTGTCTCTAAGCCCCAGTTTGATGCCCTAGTCTCATGGTATCCAACCCCCACTCTTTCTGCATCCCCTCAGGCTTCTGTGTGTGTGTAAAACGGCTACCGAACCAAGAGGGCATTGTTTCTCTCCAGTGGGGTTTCATAATTTAACGTTCATATTTATGCACACATTCAAATGAATCCTAAAAGAAGAAATGAAGCACGTAACCATGTTCCACACTTGAATCATCCTGAAACTCAAGATTAAGCTCAAGATTACTGTTGTGACATTTTGTGCACGACTCCTACATGCTGAAAACGTTTTTGTGGAGGCACATAATTGCACATGCACTGATTGGAAGGTTTCCACAGGAGGTGCAAACTCCAGTCAGCCTGCATCAGGTTGTGTGTTACTTAGGCACATGTGTGAGTGAAGCAGGGAAGTGAAAAGACAGCGGGCAGCAGGGACAAACCCGTCAGCCACTCAGATCACATCAGGTCTGTCGGGACACATTGGAGCACAGCAAGCCTGATGGGATATGCCCCCCAGGGGTGCGAAGCAGGCCAGATGACAAACAGACACAGGGGCAGGAAAAGAAAGAAGAAAGAATAGAGGATGGCACATCCTGCCTCTAATGCACAATATGTTCCAGTAACATGCATGCAATTATGAATTGTAACCCTGACTACATTATGTACTAATTATTAATACAGTAACTCAATGCCATCAAGGCTGTAAACCTACATGTGAATATAGTGAGGCATGCAAGCAAACATACACACTCCTACCCAGCATAAACACAGATATACCTGCATGGATGCTCGGTGATCTTGCTATAAATGCGTAGCCTGGATCTCACACCAGATAACCTACATCTTAAACAACACGGTGCATATGCTAATGTGAAAGGGAAGGCATGATGTTTATGAGCTGCACACGATGCATATGCTTCTGCGTGTGGGTAAATGCACAGACACGCTTGGGTACATATGTCTGCAGGGGCAAATTGGGAAATAGACACTTCTCTTCATGCCTGTTCTTTAATTGGGGCATTTATTGTTTTGTGGTGGTGTTTACTTCATTAAATTAAGGCACATTTCATAAATGCAGCATGTTTCAAGGTTTATATAAGAAAAATTATGCTCTCAGCCATTAAGTTGCAAATTAACATATCTTTATGACTGTGGGATATGCCAGTTGAGGATGCTTTTACATTTTCACACTAATCAACTTGACTTTAACATGTTGGATTTCAGTTTGATTTGCTTTCATCACAAATATTGTTTCTGCCCACGGCTGTGTGTGTGTGTGTGTGTGTGTGTGTGTGTGTGTGTGTGTGTGTGTGTCTGCACGTGTTTGAGTGGAACTGTTTTAGTGTTTGCTCCCAAGTCTGTGCACTTGTGTACTTCTCTTAGTTGTCCATGGCACCTTAATGTCAGCTCTACTGTTTTCTTTCATAAGAAATCAGAAATATGTGTGTGAAGAAGGGGGTGTTACAAGGACAAAACGAACTAATGTTAAATATTCTGTATTGGTTTTACTGTAATTCTTTTCTAATTCTTAGTTTATTCAATTTCATCTCCTTGAGGCTGGTAGGTATGGAAATTAGGTCTGTTCTCTTTTCTTTCTTTCTTTTTTTTTGCCTGTGTAAATTGCAGCTATCACCTCAAGCCTTTTGAACAAGATTACCCAGATGGCCTTGCGTGTTGTGCCTGGAGTTTTATTTTTCTCCTTTGCCTGCTTTTCCTTCTTGGCTGCAGGGGAAAGGAGAGAGAGCTGGGAAGCCTCCTGAAGGCTCTGGGTGAGGCCAGGAGGCAGCAGCTGTGGCAAAGAGAGATCTGGGGGAAGAAGAAGAGGAGAGAGTTGGGGAGGGAGCGCTTGAGGGTGGATGAGGCTGGTGCAGGGGAAACGTTGTTGTGTGCATGTGTGTATGCAGGGAGGAGGCCACAAAAAAACACAAAAAACAAAAAAATCTAAAGCTGAGAACACCAGCCATTATAGATATTACCCTCTACCTGGCTGGCTTGGGTGTCAAGGGGGCTGAAACTCTGGAAAACTGTAAAGGGGTGGAGCTGGAGGAGTGGGTACTCTCAGGATGGCAACAGGAAGAACTTTGGGGGTGCATATGTGAGCATGTGTTTGCAGAAAAGTGTTGATTGCTGATACATTGAAGTGTAAATGGCATAAAATGTAAATGGAATAACCACATAACCAAGAAATTTAGCATTACTTACTATTTAAACAGCTAGAGTCACACCCTTAAATGCCAGAATTTGGTGAAAAGCGTGATAAATAGCAGCCTCCATCCCAAGTGATCATTGTTGTGAGGGTGTTGGGATTTGTCATTGGGTTTCCACTCACCATGCCCTGGACATAATCTGCTGCTGGTTTTCTGCCTCGAGGAAGAATATGATTTTAATACATTAAGGTGGCCCAGAGATAGAGAATTATGCAGAATTAAAGTGCTCACCTGCTTATTATTCTAACATGCAACAGCTTCCATCCACACTAATCTCTAAAAGAACACACCCAACTCCCAGATTGCTGATCTTGGCTTGAAGGCAACAGTGAAAAGTGATTCTCACCTGAGATAAGTTGAGAAGAGGTGCAGAAGGAGGAACTGAACTCAAAATATACAGTACCCCCAGAACATGATATGGGAGGAAGAATCGAAGGAAGACATGTTCCACTTCTAAGTGACACTTATAATCATACATTTTGTGTGATAGTGTGCTTGCTTGCATCTTTGGTATAGCTGTACAAATCTGATGCAAAAAAAACAAAACTCTTCAAAAGAAATCCATATGGTCAGCTCTTTACTCATACAGGATTGCTTTGTTGGATCAAAATCCTTATGTGTTAATTTAGCAACAGCTTTCAGATGCTGCTGCCAAAGAGTCAATAGTTGACTATCACTGTTTATTTTCACTCCCTCGATTTGTTTGTTTTGTTAAGGTTTTTGCTCTCCATCATAATGAATCACTTTTTTCATCTTGTTCTTATTTATTCTCATGGCTGGAGGTAGAATGTGGTGGTTGATGAGGGGCTGAAATGAACTGAGCCTTAGCCTCAGCCCCAGGGCTGGCGCATATCTTAGCATAAGTGATGGCCGACCGCAGGGCTAGAGCCTGGCTGAGAGCGCCCTTAGGACAGCAACTCTGACAGATCATGTATTTATAGGTCTGTTGAAAGACCTCTATTGTGTCCCACATAGCCTCGGAGCATGTCTGTCCTCTGTATTATAATAAAGCCGCTGGCCTTTCCACTATGATGGATGGGTGGCCCTCGAATGGCAAGCTCCAGAATCATTAGAGCACTCCTTACATGCAGGTCTACCCATGTGAAAGGCTGGTGCAGGAGAGACTTGCTACTGGTGAGCAACACGGTGTAGCTGAGACCTTTTAATCAAGGCGAGGTATCTCTTTTTAATTCTCAGCCAAAGAAGAGAGGGATGGAGGTGGGGAGTGACAATGAAAAAAATAAATAAATAAGCAAAAGCATGAGGAAAGGAACAAGTTCGCTGAAGTTTGGCCAAAGAATACATTTGTAATTATCACAGTGGCTGAAAACGCCCCCCAGCCTTTTTTCAATGCAGGTTAGAATATGGCACCCTCAGCATTTCACATGAAGCTTCACTGGTCAAATTTCATTGCTGCTGATTTTTTTTTTTTTTTTTACCAAAGCGAGCATTCCATCACACCTCCGCTGAGCCATAACATAGTTCAAAAAAGTGTAATGATGAACCGAAAATGGCATGTACTGTATGTTTTAAAACGTTCTTGTTTTTTTTTCAACTGGACAAAAATAAAAAAGAAAATTAGAGCTTGCTTGAATCTGCTTGGGAAAAAAAATACTTAACTTTTCTCTGCCTTAAGCCTCACAAGCAGAGTGGTGTTTGAGCTGTTTCCTAATCTCATGTTCTTCTGTTACCTCTGGAGTAGAATATAAATGATTCCCTCTCAGTGTATAGTGTATGCCAAGGGGCCTGCAGCGACCATAGTCGGGTCTAAAATTCTTCACTGCAAGCACGCCATAATTCAAGGCCTGACTGATAAATAAACAATGGAAAACATAGGATGTTGTTAAGCTTTACCTAAAATTCACTTGGAGTCTTGTCACAGCCAAACCACTAAAGAAAGTTTTCTGTCTCAGCGTGTTGGCTAACATGGCACATGCAGCCCTTCTATATGAAGTGATGAGAGATGATGCATATTACAATGTACAAAATCTGTATTAACATACACAGTTTTCACAGATTGATTTAAAATAAAGAGTAAAGATCCATACTAGAGAGTAATGATTTCCCATGTATTACTTATTTTCATACTTTCTATTTTATTAAAATACACCAGTTTTACAGTACATGTGCAAGATCAAATATAGAAGTCACTTACTTTATATAGCCAAACAAACAGGAACATGCTATTATGGCTCCAATGAAGTCTGAAAAGAATAAATAAATAAACAAACAAATAAATTCTAATACACAAATTATTGTAGTTGAAGACTTAATGTAAATATTGAAATGCATCTTGTCATTTGGATTTTTTTTTTTTTGCTGCTCTGATTCATTCTAAATTAACTTAAATATCCTTTATTCAGCTGAATTGGTGAGTTTTACAATGTTTTTTCTTCTGTTGTCACCAGCAAGTTGACAGTTTTATTTTCTAGTTTATTGTTTCAGCACAAATTTTATGGGTTGCTATGAAATTTACACATAAGACAGGTAGGCGTTTTCTGTATTCTGTAAAATATTTCAGCAACTTTTATAGATTTCATCTCAGGGCACTTTACATACAAATCAATTTGAGCAAATCCATTGTAATCCAATCGGCATCCATACAAGTCAATACAAAATAAATAATAGCCTAGCTATGGGAAAACCAACAAATTGCTGTGAATCTTGACTTTGTTTCAATCCCCAATCCTGAGCACGGAAAAGACAAAAACTCCCAGGAAGGATAAACCTAATGCAGAACCCGGCCCCAGGAGGGCAGCCATCTGCCTTGACTGGTTGGGGTTGAGAGTACAGGAAAGAGAGACTAACAGGCACCATAACATTTAGCCAGGGAGACCTGCTGAGAGAGGAGAAATACAAGTTAATGATGACAATACTGTCATAAGTTTATACATGGAAGATATAGAGCAGTAAGATGAAAAGGGAAGGAAATGCTCAGTTATGAGATGTCATGGATGGCTAACCACCCCTAATCATATAATTTATCAAGAAGGAAGGTTTTAACATAAACTAGGAGCTGGTTCCATAAGAGAGAGTAATAGATCTGATGTCACAGTGGGACCTGAAAAAACTAGTCCATGCATTAGTCAGCATGCTTAATGTAACAGCATCTTTACCGTTTTACCTAAAAAGTCAGTTAGACAAACTCAGCTTATTAGAACTGTGCTGCTTGAGTCCTCACTACGACCAAGAAAATGGACCACATTAGTCCAGCTCGGAGGTCTTCACTCTGGCTGCCTGTCCGTCACAAGATAGACTTTAAAGTTCTGTTGAAACACAATCTCTCCTGCTAGTTCTCATCAGAACCCACACTATAGCATTTTGAATCAGCTAGAGACTTTTCAGGGTATATTTGGGACATCCCAATAGTGAGGAATTGTAGCAGTCCAATCCTGAAGTAACAAAAGCATGGACCAGGTTTTGTGCATCACTTTGTGACAAGATGTCCCTAACTTTAGCAATATTCCGTAGGTGGAAAAAGGTGGTTCTAGAAACATATTTTATATGCAAGCCAAAGAACAAATCGTGGTCAAAAATAATTAGTACTGGAAGCCAAATTAATGCCATCCAGATACATAACGCTGGTCAAAAGAATAAAGGGAACACTTAAACAACATCATGTATCTCCAAGTCAATCACACTTCTGTGAAATCAAACTGTACACTTAGGAAGCAACACTGATTAACAATATATTTTTCATGTTGTTGTGCAAATGAAACAGACAACAGGTGGAAATTAAAGGCAACTAGCAAGACACCCCCAATAAAGGAGTGGTTCTGCAGGTGGTGACCACAGACACTTATCAGTTCCTATGCTTTCTGACTGAAGTTTTGGTCACTTTTGAATGCTGGCGGCACTTTCACTCTAGTGGTAGCATGAGACGGAGTTTACAACCCACACAAGTGGCTCAGGTAGTGCAGCTCATCCAGGATGGCACATCAATGTGAGCTGTGGCAAGAAGGTTTGCTGTGTCTGCCAGTGTTGTGTCCAGAGCATCGAGGCGCTACCAGGAGACAGGCCAGTACATCAGGAGTGACCTCCAGCAGGCCACAAATGTGCATGTGTCTGCTCAAACGGTCAGAAACAGACTCCATGAGGGTGGGATGAGGGCCCGATGTCCACAGGTGGGGGTTGTGCTTACAGCCCAACACTGTGCAGGACGTTTGGCATTTGCCAGAGAACACCAAGATTGGCAAATTCGCCACTGGTGCCCTGTGCTCTTCACAGATGAAGGCAGGTTCACACTGAGCACAAGTGACAGACGTGGCAGAGTCTGGAGAACGTTCTGCTGCCTGCAACATCCTCCAGCATGACCTCTTTGGCAGTGTGTCAGTAATGGTGTGGGTTGGCATTTCTTTGGGGGGCCGCACAGCCCTCCATGTGCTCGCCAGAGGTAGCCTGACTGCCATTAGGTACCGAGATTAGATCCTCTCCTTGTGAGACCATATGCTGGTGCGGTTGGCCCTGGGTTCCTCCTAATGCAAGACAATGCTAGTTGGTTAATATTCAACATTTTTTTCACTTACAGTTTCCCCTAAAAATTTTGGCACCTGTATCTGTCGTGGTGCTTTGTTTCAAAGTGTCTTCTTGCGTTCTATTCTTTCATTACAGCCTCACTGTCTCCACACAGGCACACAGCTTTGTCCTTTACATTTGAAGCATATTCTCTGTTTTCAAAGTCCACTTTTCATTTAGCCATTTTTTGGGGAGAGGGATTGTTGACAAAGGTGAGCAGCTCTGTCAGGCTGTTAGAGAGCAGTCGAGGTATGCGCTTGTGGGCCATGATTGAATTGGTTCTACAAGCTATTGAATTATGGGATGTACTTAACTTTTTCACACATTACGTCTTCTTGGCTTTCGTTTTAGTTAAATATTTAATGACAAGATATGTTGTTGTCATGTCAGTTGTTTAGCTGAGGTTGCACTTTTTTTTAAAGACCTAGTAAGTACCAGACAATGATTTCTTGTCATGTCTTGTTAGATAAAACCTTCGACTTCAAAGACTTTTGACTTTTCTTCTTTTTTTTTTACCCTAACTATGTTTGTAAAGCTACGTGTCAAGCTGTCGTTTGTGTTGTTGAGATTCTCTTACCAGATTTGGCAAACAGTGAATAAATGCCAAAACTTGTCCATTATTTCCTTACTCACAAATATTTTTTTCACCTCCTTTGGAATAATTTGGTTTTAGGTACTTCTGCCCCTTATGCTTATTAAACACACACAATCTGTGTGAGTCCCACAGGTGTAGTATCCAAGCAGAGCCTTTCCAGACAAGGAGGTTATCGCAGGGTAAATACCAGTGTTTAGTTCTGTCATCACACTCTGACAAACCCAACCAAACAGTCTGATGGTAATATCAACAGTGACAGAAGAGCAGGGGGAGAGGGAGTTTCCCCAGCCTTTTATTGGGAACGGCGAGGGAGATGGTGGGCGTGGAGCGGTAGGAACCTCTACACGGGGGTCAATAAAAGGAATGAAAACTGCAGCGTTTTCTTCGGGAAAAGATGGAACACTTCTGGTTTGATAGCGGACAGGACTCCGGGAGGTCCGCTGTGGGATGGAAGCAGGGATGAGGAAGGGAGGTGGGCCTCTTTAAAAGCTTAGACAAGATTTCAGGAGGAGAGTGGTCTTTAGTTTGCTTTCCTGTCATGGCCGCCACATGCGTATCATCCACAGATGTCTCCTGATCCTGTTTCTACTCATTCATGCATTTGCCTGAGTTTCTCTGCCGCTTGTCTCCCCTTTTAATATTTAAAAGTCAGTAAAAATTTTTTTTACCCTTTTTCAGAAAAGTTTGATCGATCAAATAATTAAAACTTTATAAAGCACTTTTTAAACAAGAGTTTTTTTTCAAGTGCTGAGACAAAACGCACAATAGAAACAAGACAGAAAAAGAAATAATAAAATATTACCCCTGTAAGATATTAAAAAACAAGAGAAGATAGAAGGCGTATAAGATTGGATTAGTTCAACTTTTGTCCCAAAAGAAATTAGTCTTCTTCAGCATTACAACATTCATTGAGGCACAGTTTCTAACGCATGACAGTAACATCAGAAACATAATTATAACATAATACATTACCCAACCTTATATGTACTGAGTTGTAATTAATCAATTAAAGCCCCTCACTGCACGAAACAGCACTTGCAAAGTTTTTTCCGGGGGGAAACAGTTTTTTTGGTCCTTTTAGATTTGACGGAAGCCTTTGACACAATCACCATAAAATCTTATTACCCTGCCTGGAACACTGTTGCCATGCAAGGTTCTGCTCTGAGCTGGTTCAATTCTTATTTGTCAGCTAACAAATTTTAAACCAGTTTTATATAAGAAGGATTTTAAGAAACTCATCTACGTTTTTATAACTACACTTTGTATGTTGAGGTTAGCCAAGTCTCGCGCTACTGTCTGCAGATGGTAAAAATGCACCTGCTCGCTTGCTGGCAGGTACACGTAAGTCAGGACACATATCCCCTGTTCTGGCCTGACTTCACTGGCTTCCTGTTGGTTTTAGAGTTTATTTTAAAATTCTTCTTTTACCATATACAGTAAATCTCTGAATGGACTAGTGCCATCCTATCTTTCTTTAGCCACGCTTACACTGCTGGTCTTAATGCCCAAATACAATTTTTTTGCATAGTCATTAGACTTAAATGTGAATGGTATGAGAAGTGACACGCATGTGCAGAGCAAAGCACGAAGGAAAATGGATGCTTTCATGTTTGTGTATCAATTTGGAAGTACTTGCACAGTTGGAACCAACAAAGTTACGCCTGATGAAATGATTAGTTATTACCATGATTTGAAATTGCTGTGATCCTCTTCCACCAGCGCAGAATCTTTCCGTTTTATCTCACTTCGATGTCAAAATCTGATGAAATGCAGCATGAGTGTTCAGACTGAGGTCACTTCGTCACAAGTTGGATACGTATCCGTTCTAGGACCACATATGAAAGTGGCCTAGGTCGGATTGTATAAAACTGGATTTGTACCGTTTAGACTATCCTTAAAAAAATCAGATGGGTCACATATGGAAAAAAACAAGAAAAAAACCTCTGAACTGAGCTGCATTGTGAACGGAGCCTTTTAAGGGCTGCTGACCAGTAGCTCCTGGTCGTGTCTGAAACTTAGAAGGGATGAGGTTTTCGCCGTGGCGGTACTAAAGCTGTGGAACCAGCTGCCTTTAAACATTAAAGGCCTCCTCCTTGCTGTTTTTAAAGCGCTACTTAATACCTGCTTATTTGCTTTGACTTTAAACACTAATTAAGATTTTGTTTTATGTATTTTAAGGCTTTATATTGACATTTTTTTATTTATTACTTTGTTTTTAGCCTTGGCTACTGCATTTAGTATATATATTTTTTCTTAAAAAGTGTCATCACCTGGTCTCTTCATGTATCCACTGTCCTCTAAGTGTCTTTTAATAAGTTTTTGAAAACTTATTAATACAAAAACCAAACATACAGCTTGTTGTGACCCTGTGACTTATTCCACAACTTTGTCTCGTGAGAGTTAATGCAAGCTTTTGAATAATGTTAATGAGGTGCGTGCTGATTGGCCGCAGCGAGGCCAGAGTCGGAAGGGCGCCTGGCCCAGTGCATGCACAGTGCGTCCGACTCCAAAACATCAACAGCTTAGTGATACCGAGAGAACCTGACCAAGCAGCAGCTTATGTAATTCAGCCATTTATGTTTGAACCAGACTCTGAGTCTGAGAGTTGAAGATACCGAGATGGTGGAAGAAGCATGTGTACAACAAAATCTTTGCAAACATTTACGTGGCAGAGCACTTCACCCCACCTCATTTGTACATTGCAGGGGATTAATCTTTTAGGCTCTTCCCTTAGCATAACTTTATATCAGTAGCGACACTTACCGATTTCATTGATGGTCAGCTGCTCAAAGTTGAAATTGCCCCTTTTTCCATGGTTGATGCCATCTTCGCGTTGCAGGCAGAGATACAGGTACATTGTTCCCAAAAATAAATTTTTATCCATCTGTCCCTAGTAGATTGGTCTGTTGCTACAGGTAGACTAAAAACATTTTGATGTTGGTTTTGGCAATTGACAACCGAGCAGTTGTCATGGGAGCGCTGTTTCGACATCTTCACACAACTTGCTCTTATGTCGACTGCGTTAGGCTGAGCAGATGATTTTAGGAGTGGAAGAGGGGCTCGCTTATTCAAATAGCCTCATGGGATGATGAAATCCCAGGAGCAAATTAAAATCACGAGTTTGTGAGAGTTTACCCTTGTTGGCGGTTCTCGAAAATCTCGACCGTCTTCAGAAGAAAGGCTTTTAGGGAAGTAAACACTTCGGTCCAACACCAATACACATGTTATAACTTGAAGAAGTGCAATTTCCGGGTGATGACTCCTTTATAATGATTCGTTGTTTTGCTGTGCAGCACTTCAGTTAACATTGCATTTAGTGTGTTATGAAGAAATTGGATTGGAATTAAATAAATTAAAACTTTGTAAAAAACTAAAATCTGAAGATTAGTAAAAAAAAAAAAAAACAGAAAAAAACCAAAATTCAGGTAAAATGACAAGTAAAATACAGTCTAACCAAGTAGGAAAGTGAAAATAAGACAGATAAGTTATGTAGGAAATATTTCTACTTCTTAGACTGAAGGCTGTAGTGAAGGGGAAAACAAGTGCTTTAAGCTATTGCTTTTACTTTTACTGGCTGTAGAACGGAAGTTCATATTCTGCAGGGAGGATTTGTGTTGGGTCAGTAAGTTTTCTATGTGCCTGTTTTCTCACTTTTGCATCACAGACGGATTGTTGAGATGGCTGACCGTTGTGTCCAATAATTTTCATAGCAGTTTTTACCAGCTTTGCAGCCGTGATTTTTGACTGGACAGTTAAGGAGCCATACCAAGTTACCATGCTGTATCTAATTTACCAGCTTTCCAGTACTGCTTTATAGAATAACAGCAACTCCAATCAACCTCAACCCCCTGAGAAAGTCAGTTCTCTGAACTTGCTTATCAGAGAGAAACTCATCATGAATACATCATTTTCATTTGTCATCCATGATTATTCCTATGTACATTCCTAAGTAGTTTTAACGAAAACTAAACAAAAGTATTTTTGTCAACGCACATTTTTCCCCGAACGAAAACTTGACCAGACGAGACTAAAACCTCCATTAATAAACAACTGGGACTAAATCAGGATGCATTTTTGTCTACTAATAAAGACGAGACGAAAATGTAGTTCACTAAATAAATACTGGGCTAAAATCTATGGACATTTTAGTTGACACACAAAAACGAAAAGAAAATTATATTATTATATAATATGATTTAGTCAAGTCCTATCTCCTGTCTCCTCCTCCTCCTCGGCTCTCCCGCCACACACTCCCTTTCAAACCTGCAATGATCAACAATAACGTTAAACTGACCGCAAACTAATGCTGGCTAACTTACTAGCTTTGTAGCATGTAGCGACTGTAGCCACCTGTTGATAGAATTGTGTGTGAAGTTGAATTTATGCTAATTTAGACGCCAGAGTTTTGTGATATCAAAATGGGGTTCCAAGCTAAAAAAGGTTGGGAACCACTGCTTTAAGACTTTGCATCCCAATGCATTTATTTGGTGACATAAAATGCTGTTCTCTTTGTCTTTAGGTTGCCATCACAAGGACATTTGAATTGATTTGGCATTAATATTAATATAAATAATTGCATACAAACATAAAAATGCCTGTAATTAATTCAGCATAAAATAGGATACTTATATTTTAAGTATAAGTTTTTAATGGATTGTTAAATGTAGTTGAACAATGTTAAACTACATTTAGCAATGTTCTATCATCTGTTTACTAACTACTAACTATGTAATATACTACTAACAATGTTCAATATTATCTGCTGACAAAAAAGTAAAAGGGTAAAATGATTGTCCTGACTAAAACTAGACTAAAATGTTAACAGTTTTCTTGACTAAAACTAGACTAATAAATTGTTTTCTTGGACTAAAATAAAGACTAAAATGCTCGAATTAGTCGACATTAAACTTGACTAAATAAAAACTTGGACGAGGTTGACTAAATGTGATAAAAACTAACAAGGGTGATTGAAACAGGGCTAAAACTGAGACTAAATTTTAAAATGGCTGATAAAATTAACACATACAATATAATTTGTCCTATTTCTGGGGACTGAAAGCAAACTTTTACCTGATGATCAGAGCTGCCTATAAAGAATGCTGTTATTTACAAATTATTAAGGCCCTTTATTTATGATTAATAATACTATTCGCCTGATTCTTTTAGTGTTAGGAGAAAGGTCAGTTTGGTGCATTTGGCTTGGTCCCCACACTTCTTTAGTCTGAACAATTTGCACAGGAGTACCGCAAGGATGGTGCTCAGCCCTGCTCTTTACTCCCCTTGTATACTTGTGGCTCACCCCACCAACACAATCTTTAACCGTCATGGATCTTATCTCAAATGGTGAGGACACTTTCTACAGGGATAAAAACTGCATACTGACAGGGTGGCTTGCAGAGAATAATCACTCCTTCAACATCAAAATGACAAAGCAGCTCATCCTGGACCTAGCAGGATGTGCCACTCAGCATCTTTTAGAGAGCTGTTTTGAATTCTGCTGTTTTGTTTTTAACGCAATGACAAAGATATTCTATTTTTGAACAACACTAAAACAGAGGGTCCTGTTAGGCAGTTAAATCTGATATAAGATGAGTAGAAACGTTTTTATTTATAAAACTTCTCCAAAATCATATAAAAACAGAAAAGTGAGAAAACTAACTGCTCCAACTTTTTCATAGCTTCCAGATTCCATCCACCAATGGTCGAGGAAAAAATAGGTCACATGTGCCATTCCAACATAAACAAACACCACCACTACAATAAACACGAACCAAACAATAAAACAGAAATAATGGCTCCTACAAATTATCTTTAAATCAATAAGTTCTCTTTAAATTTCACCCAACTGTTTTGGAAACAAGTCTGATGTCTCTTTTCACCTGGTCTGTTTAATCCCCAAAAGCCTGTCTTGTCCAAAACAGCAGGGTTACACTGTGTTCTGTTGTTATTGACATGTACAGTCTACACTCCCTGGGTGTAAACTGTCCAGAGCTTTAGGCTTAAATGTCAGATGAAGTGCTGCATCATGCCTGGTACCTGCCGTACGAGCTGTGGTGGTAGTATTATGATCTGTGGTTGTTTCAATAAGCCAAGTGTTACTCCAACATTATTTCTCCAAATAATGAGGTCATCTCACTATTTGAATAAATACACTTAATTATACACTAGGTTTTTTTCCATCATTCAATGTTTTTTCTTCCTGATGGCGCGGACAATATTACAGGATGAAGACTTAGGTTATGAAACAGACGATGAGGAAGCATTTGACATAATTTTCACATAAATTGGCCCCCCACAGGGTCTAGCTTTTAACCCGACCTGCTAACAAACTGATGCAACTGTGATCAAAAATAATTTGACGTTGCATAAATTTCAGTCATTCAGCTCTATTAAATGGTGGAGATTTTTTAAAGACAGATTTAACTGATCAAATAAGTACAAGCCTCATATTGGATAATTACTGCATGGACGATTGTCCATCAGCTGGCAACTAGTTGTTTAACCCTAACTGATGCCATGTGTAACTTTCACTTGGAAGGCATTTTCCTAAATGTTTGTTTTCAAAGCCTCAAAACTGCATTTGCATGTGGACAAAAGCCACCAATAAGTAGAAAAATGTTTGTCAAAATCAACATTTTTATCAAAACCAGTTGCAATATCCCCCCACAAAAAGGAAGGCCAGCGGGGCCACTTATGTTTAGATGACAATGTTGAAGTAGCATGATTCTTAACCTATGGTCTTGATTGTGTTTGGTTTCCCTCGATTTAGCATTAGCAGGCTTCCCTAACAAGATCCCTACATGGATGTTTTGCAATATTGAATTGTGACCTGTCAAAAAGCAACAAGATGCTTGAATCTGTTGAAGTTTTTGCACAATTTCAGAGTGACAGAATTTTCCCTGATAACAAATAACTAAGTAAATTCCAGTTGGTTATTTCCACAAGGGAGTCAAAGAAGCTTTTCGCATTTTAGGCTAACATTGGCAGCTGGTTAGCTGTAGCTTAATTGATTAGTTAGCTGTAAAATGACACCTGCTGATATGATATGATACAAAATACTATTAATTGTGATGAAAACCACCCACACTGCTGATAAAATCTTTCATTTTTTCCATTGTGGGTCACAAATGGCTCGTAACACCCCCTACAGGGTAAAACCAGGTTTTGTTTTTCGTGATGTAGAACTGTACTGGTGCTTCTCAACGTCACGAGAAATTTTTTTTAAATTCCACAGCCCCCTCCCTCCTGATGCAAATAGATGGGTCCTCGCCATGCAGGCATAGAAAGCCATGCCCATAAACACATGAATGGATGTGAACTAATAGGTGCAGATTTGCTTTCAGACTTCTTTTCTTTCACAGAGTTTCTGATGAAATATTCCTTCATTGGGATGGATTTGTGCTTTCGAGGGGTGTAAAAGTAACACCAGACTTTATTCTTTACCTGCTGATCTTCATCTGGCACTTACAGCGGCACTTCCTGCTGCTGCCACAACCTGTCGCGAGTCTCCACAGCTTTCCTGTAGCTGCTGACAGGCCAGCTCAACAGCGCTAACGGCTCAGACTGATACAGTTCAGAACCACCCGGTTCTTGTGTAGCTGAGGAGATTCTGGAGGGCAAAAGTCTTCCACCTCAAAGACTGCTCTGTGACATACAGTGGAGCAAAAAGTATTTAGTCGGCCCCATGACAGCCCCAAAACATAACTGCTTTAGAGGAGATCTGCATGGAGGAATGGGCCAAAATACCAGCAACAGTGTGTGAAAACCTTGTGAAGACCTACAGAAAACGTTTGACTTCTGTCATTGCCAACAAAGTATATAACAGTATTTTCAATATAATTTTGTTATTGACCAAATACTTATTAATAAATTAATAAAAAAAAATAAAACAATGTGATTTTCTGGATTATTTTTTCTCATTTTGTCTCTCATAGTTGAGGCATACCTATGATGAAAATTACAGGCCTCCTTCATCTTTTCAAGCGGAAGAACTTGCGCAATTGGTGGCTGACTAAATACTTTCCTGCCCCACTGTAGGTGCTTTGTTAATCTCGCTTTCCATCTTGCCATAATTTCTGCCTGTGTATTCCCGACCTGCCCCATGATCACCCCATATCTCTCACCCCAACCCCTACAGTTTCTAGTATTTTACAAAATTTTGCAGGGGGTGGAATTATGCAAAAAAGGGGAGTAGTTACACTTTAACACTGTCTTAAAAAGTGGCAACAAAAAATATGTAGTAATTTGCTGTCAATCAACTAAAAGGCATAAAGATTTCCAGCTTAATCAACTGTTGTCTTGAAAAGCTTATGGTCAACAGAAAGAGACTATTTTGTGTTGCATATTGATTTGTTTGTCTGTTCTTGTGGATAAGAGACATGTGGGCTCAAATCTGCATCTCCTTTACAAATATATTCCCTCGTTTTTTTTGTTTTTTTTTTATTAAACTTTCTGTCTTTTTCATCCAGTGGAGAGAGTTGAGATGCACTGCCGTCAATCGTACAGACAGACTGTACGGGATGCAGTGCAGCTGATGCCTGCAGGCCATCCTTAGACATTTCATTTCCTTTTTCCTTCCACCAAAAGCTGGGCAAACCATCATACCTCACACGCTGTCTCCTCAACTTTATTGCATGCTTATATAACATGAATACATCGTATACACAACTACCACGATCTTTAAAATATTAAACCCATGTTTTATGATTGTGATTACAAAATAACAATTTCTTATTCTGCAACAACTAATTGTAAGGTCTTTTGATTTTTACAGTTTCTATGCATAGTTAATGGTACTTTTTTAAGCTATTTTATTCATACTTTATATAGTGTGAAATGTTCTAAGACAAATTAAAAAAATGGGAGGAGGGATACGGAAGTATATCTGTGGCACCCATCTATATCCAGGCTATAGATAGCAGGTGTGGAGGTTGGTGGGTGAGGGCACCGAGGAGATGATAGAGGCAGATATGTGAGGAGTGTGCAGCTGGAGAAAGAAGGCAGGAGTGTCCCAGCAGGAGCCCCAAGCTTCATGCAGGTGAAGTGGTCTAAACATAGCAAAACACACAGAGTGTGCAGTGTACGTGTGGAGAGGAGCATCACACAGACACTTTGTGTGATGATAGAGCTGATAGTAGCCATAAATGCTTGACGTGTGTGTGTGTTTGTTGTGTGTGCGTGTGTGAGAAATTCTCTGCATTTATGTGAATGAGAAGGAGATAAGATGTCTAAACCTCAGCTGACTGAAAAATAGATGTTGTATGACTGCACGTGCCTGAATATGTGTGTGTGCTGCTGTGTTTGTTGAGATGATGAGGACATTGTGTTTCGCCTTGGGACCTGCTTAATGTACGGTAATATGCTTTATTGTGTGTGTTGGTGTGTAACGAGTAGCAGATGTTTGTGCTCTAGGGAGAAATGACTTCCTCTGTTATTGTCAAAGAACAACTGTAAGTGGGGAGCTGGGAACCATCAGAGCTACTGAGGCCGGCCTTTACCACCCTGCTGACTCTCTCTTACACACCCCTACCCATAAGATAATGTTTCCATCCAGCCATGACTCCAACACCAGTTTAACTTTGCTTAACTGTCTCTCCAGCCCCTCTACGTCAGCCCTTTGTTTTAAATCTTTGTAGAAAATTATTCATAAAGGCTTAAAACTTCTTTTTTTGTTCCTACAGAATACCCCAAATTTCCTGAGATTTAAAGCCGCAGTGTGTTAGAATTACTCCCATCTAGTGGTGCGCTAATATATTACAAGCAACCGAGTAGTGCTCTACTGAAGCCTCATTGTTGAAGAGCGTTATTATGACTACGGAAGCCGCGGAGATTCATAAATGTGAAGTTGGAGTGCCCCGTCAGGTGATGAGGAACAGAACGGTAGATATTTTTTTTTTTTTATGCCAATAAGTTACCAGCTTACCTCCATGTATTTAGTACCAAGCTACTGCTAATAGCTAATGTTATCGTATATAATCGGTTTTTGTGACTTGCAGACTCAGAGATCGTCTGATGAAGGGAGAGAAACTGGGAGGGTAAAGCAGGGCAGAGGACTGCAAGAGGAAGATCCCGTGCTGTAATATTACTCTGTGTTTATTAACATGTATTTCAGCTGATTTATCCAGGGAGGTGGGCAACGTATTGATAGAAAATAATTATTATCTGAGAGATATTTCTGCATTAATATGCTGCGGTTCTGGTGATTAAATCACGCCGAGAAACTGGTTTTGCTTTGGTCTATTTTGTCTGACTAGAAGGAGGACAGCTACCCCCATCCCGTTGACAAATCAGCTGAAATAAAATATGA
>JBAMHW010000008.1:17161938-17207085 GCA_037177495.1 Rhadinocentrus ornatus
AGAAAGAAAGAAAGAAAGAAAGAAAGAAAGAAAGAAAGAAAGAAAGAAAGAAAGAAAGAAAGAAAGAAAGAAAGAGGGAGAAATGGCAAAGGAGAGATGTGGGAGTAGTGTTTTTGCTTTTATGCCATAGGTTACATTTATAATTATCTTGCTGGCATTAAATAGCTAAGAGGCTTTTTCAATAAAGGAAGCAAGCACCTACAGTATGAAATATTACCTACAGATCAACGCAGAACAAGAAAGAAGACTCCAAATAGAGTTAGACTAAATTCAGTGTACAGGGCAGCGTCTAATACAGGATGTAAGGATATAGTTAGCACATTTAGTAGGAACAGTTTTCACTACTTGCACTAGCCTGTAGAACTGAGCAGTGTGAGGCCTGATGATCTGAAGATAAGGTGAATGAGTCCATCCACTGACCTTCACTAGTGGTGAGTAAGCAGAGCCGGAGGAGTGAGGGAAAAATGGCCATGGCCACTTTCTGCAGGCCCAACTCTGCCTTTTGATGAGTGGAAATAATCACTAGAGAGAAAGCATGTGAGAGACATGATCACAGAAACACCACGAAAAAGAGGAGGATCTCAGAATCCTTTTTTCTCCTCCCAACCCCTGTCCTCTAAAGGACTGGAAGTTAGTTTCTTAATGCCATTCATCTTTTCTCCAGCAGACTGTGTCCTGAGAGGAGAATATCTCTAATTCCTTTTCAAGTTAGTCTGAATACAGGAAGTGGAGAGAAGATAGTGCTGGAAAAGGTCTCATTATGCTCAAGCTACCCCACAGGTTACAAACCTAAATTATAGGCAGAAAAAGTATCCAACCTCAGAATTTATAACCAAATATGTGCCCATTCTCTCTCTGAAACCTTAAAAGCATTTTAATTTAAGTTCAAATATTTTTTGATAATTTATTTAAATTACTTTTTTTTTTTTTTTTTTACTAATATTGAGATTCCACTGTGGAAATAAGAGATATCCGTAGTTCCTGTCACCTGGAAGGCATCACACCACGTCCCTGCTTTACACCTTGTAGATTCTGTCTCAGTTTGGGCCCTGTAGGGTGATAAGTGAAAGTACAGCATTGTGAATGCAGGCAAATACTGAGTCTTCTAAAAGCATGTCCAATTTTTCTCTCTAAAATCAAGAGAGTTTATGATCGACTTGCTGTTCCTTTTTGTTGGACAGCTTTTTGTGGTAGTTTAAGGACCTGACTGGGACGCATCAATCATGAGGAGCAGCCGGCAAGATGGTTGCCCTATCGAGGCCAGCCTAAGTCACATTCAAGGGGTTTCCTACCTGATCTGGTCACAATTTATTGAACTGTTTTGTAAAATCTTTGTAAAAACCAAAGAGAAAGAACAACAGACAATTACAGCTGACATTGCAGTTCATGTGCTGGCTGTGGCTTCAAATGTGTAGAGACATGGCAAAACGTATACAAGTCTTTTCATTTAACCCTCAGCAAGGATAGTAATAACTAATAAAAATGACAACTTATTTGGAGTAACCAGTGCTGTAACCTTTTTTAAATAAAAAATGTTTTGTTTTTTTAATGGATTGTTTATTTAATTAATTAGTTCAGTCATAAATGATCTTTAACAGATAATGTTATCTCAGGTGACAGTTACTGTGTTATAAATGCTTAATTGAGTTTTATTTTCTCATTGAGGACAAAGAGTTGTTGCGTACCACTCACTATTGCACCTCTGGCCTTAAGCAGTTAGCTGTAAAGGAAATCTGGGGCAAAGAGGCCTAAAAGGGAGACATATAGCACAAACTGCAGATAGCCAAAGAAAGTGGAGATTCTGCCAAAAGGGATGGAGACAAGACGACAGGGCTCAGTGTGGGATTTCACTTTGGATCTTGGCCCTGCAGGAACATGTGAAAACACAACTGACAGGACTTGCGTGGAGAAGTCGACTCTATTCAATATAAGTAAGTAAAAAGTGCACTGTGTAGTGCACCAGCATAAAACCTCCAAAGTACAATATGGCCTTGATTGTTTGATTCACCTCTCTGGTTGAAGAGAGACAAAACACTACACTATGTAAAATACCTTCAGAGAGGAACAATTCATGAAGTAAATACATATTTGAGCTATGCACTGTGCTAATGTGACAGCAAAAACAGCGAACAGACAACATGACAACTTTAGCTGAGATTTATTTAATGTTTTTGCTACATTCCTTATAAATCTAGGGAGCGTATATGTCTCAGTAATCTTTGAAATACTTCATATGCAACTTAATGTCAGTATGTGCTACAAATGAAAGTCATTTTGGTGTGGGTAGTATGATAAGCTTTAATCTGTTCAGTCATGTCTGAGGCAACAAATTTGCTTTAAAAAGATTCAATGTAAAAAAACACAAACACATATACAGTGAAAATTTACAAGTCATGACTAAGGAAAATTATGATCCAATTAAATAAGTACCAAGGTAGCACATTGTGTTTGTAGCTCACACTCCCCAACGAGGCAAATGGAGTGACATAATAATTCACAAATTGTTTTTATTTTTTCTGTGTACATGAGGTCTTTGATGTTAAAATTTTATAATACTAAAGTCAGTTCCATTTAATGGCATAAACTGTTAAAATAACCTCAATTAATGTAAAAACCACTTCATTTGGATCACAATGTTGAACATCATATTAAGTGTTAAATATATGCTTTTTGTTGAAACTAACGGTTTAATACAAGTGAGACATTCTGTACTGTAAGCAACACATATATGACCTTTTTGGAACAGAGATAAAGAACAAATATAGCCAATATGCCAATGAAACGATAAAATCAAGTCACTGATGACAAGCTATACAACACACTACATAATCAACTAAAAGACTTATATGGGTAAATTACTAATCATATTTAACCTAATGTAGGCTCCAAGTTTTAAAACAAACTTTGTTGGGAATCCAGCATATATAAATCCTTTTTTTAAATTGGTGTATGGGGGCTAGACAATCACAAATGTCTTTGCAATCTCAAACTTATCAAATGTCTTGTATCTTCTTATGGAAAAATCTTCTGTTGCACTTCATTTTTATTCTTTAGAAGGTTCTCAAGTTTAAGAAAACAGAAACATCAACAAGGAAATGAAGAAAAAATAGAGTCCACAGAGCTCTGCAGCATTTTGGCTGCTACAGAAAAGTCTAGCACTTCCTACTGCTAGGGAGGTTTCTAGTCCAGCTGCTCCTGCTTTATCCTGTTTGAATTGGGTCCTCGCTGACTTGTCCTCCTCAGTTCCCTTCTCAGGACGTACTCGCTGAATTGGGATGAGTCCACGCCTCCACCGCAGGAACCGGCAATCTCAAAGCCACGTTGTTGGAGGCGCTCTAGAACCTAGGGATGAGATGAAAGGTGGAAGTTGTCAGAGGCTATAGGTAATTTCATGTGAAAAGCAACTTTAGTATCCCAGATTCAATGACGAGCACTGCTTACTCATTTATCTTTGCCAGTCTAATAAAGTATGTTTGGAGCAACACATACTAAGATGTTAAATCTAGAAATGTAACCTCTAAACTTTGATTTGTCACTCTTATGCTTGAAAACAACGTAACAAACTCCAATTATATGCTTCTGTGTCAGTGCTATGTCCAACTGTGGAACAGTGGCTTTGGGTTTAAGCTACAGCAACATACGGTTTGTGACGGGAGTTTGGATGAGACTTTCACAAACCCAAGAGCCTCTCATATTCCCTCATTCCTCACTTTCATTGTTTTTAGTGTGTGTGTTTTTCTGTGTGTGTGTTTATGTGTAGCTGTTCCTGATCTTGCAGCCTTGCAGACATCTACAGACGTGTCCGGGGGGGCTGTAGGATCACATTCCATCGAAGAGGCCACAGGGAGCAGTGAGGCTTTCTCTATGCCACTTGGCTCAGTATAGGCTGCTCAGCAAAACCCCCTTCTCCCCAGTTCTCCCCCAGGCCCAAGCCTCCGCCAAAACTACAAAGGTCCCCCCCGACTGCTGGCAGCTCTCTCTGCTCCCCTTCCTTCTCTCAATCCCCCCGCCCTGCCTCCATTAGCCGCAGATACAGCATTCACCGCCGGCATGCTTTAATAACCAAACAGGATTATGGGCCCTGCCTGGGGACAACCTGCCAGGGAGCATGCTCACTCTCTAGCTTGCTCTCCACGACTCACACACTTCTGAGACGGGTTTGTTTGTGTGTTTTTTGGAAAGAGGTGGAGACACAATCCAAATCATTGTGAAAACTTTCCAAATATGTGTCTTCTCCATCAGTTATTGATGTGTATCTGAGGATATTACCATCAATGAATAAGTGGAATATCAATGTATAATCACAAAAGTGCTGCATTGCCAAATACATGCTGATTAGAGAATATATACTATTGCAATATGTATCTTGTACAAGTGAGAAATTATTACACCTGTGAAAGTATCATGCTAAATGTTTTCAATACAGTACAGACAGTTTAACTGATAAAAGCATGTGTCAAATATACACTGACCATTAATTCTTAAACTTAGTGAACTTAGGTAAAGACCCATACCATTTTGGTTTTCTGATGTTATAAACAGACATTAATAGCAGACAGAAACCTTTCAAAAAACTTGATATTATTCTGAACAGAGCATCGATCCAATAATCCTTTAAGGGTCAATAAATGGTTACCATCTTTACATGTCTGGAATGTTCTATGTAGAAGTCTAAAAATCTAAAAGTGTATGCTCTGCAAACATGTCAACTTTGTATGAGCCAGAGAATAAAAACAATAGTTACAGATGTAACTTAGATCCTCTGAGTATGTGCAAAGTCTGTTTTGGGAGGGTGTGCAAGAAGATTTGCTGTTATCACCACCTTTATCAATGATCATCAAAGGCAGTATTTTCCTGGTAACACCGGTCATGATTGGAGTTCACAGGCTTTATGGATGGACTTTGAAATCAGCAGGAACATCATTGTATGTCTAATTATTTTAAATAACTTGCCCCTTTCTTCCACCATCAATCACTTCCCCCTGCATTTGAACTTGTATATCAGTCTTCACCATAGTTCAAAGGTGCCAGACACTCCATTTATCTACTTCTTTACTTTACTTTTTTTAATTAGGGCGGCACTGAAAAAGAAGAAGAAATGCGAGTGTTGCAACAGATGGATTCAAAACAAACTTCTACAGCTGATCTTCCACCAGCTCAGGAGCCAATCTGAAGATTATAATTCCAGCCAGATCACAGAGAAGTAATAATTGTGGTAGACTTGCATAATGACGACTTGCTAAACTGATGCTTTGAAGAACTCATCAAAGAACCTATTTTTCTGCAAGGGTTTTCTTATGATTTGGTTAGATTAAAAAAAAAGTCTCAATCAGACTGAAGCAAAGTTTTTTAACCCCACAAAATAAAAGCAATAAAAGATGCTGGATGAACAAATCATCACTTCAATTCCTTTGGACATCCTTCCTTTGGTCGTTTTTGTTCTTGTTGATGAATGCAGACTTTAACAGCTCATAACACAGACATTCATACCTGGACAGAGTTGAGGTGGCAGTAGCCGTTCAGTGGGAAGCGGATGACGTGTGTGGAGTCATGGTTCCAGCCGGCATTCACAGAATTGCACATGACGTCGCCAATCTCTGGAAACACGTCTTCGATCAGGGCTTTGTCGCCGCTAAGCGTGATCCTCTCGCCGAGGTCGGGTGCAACACGCACCACCAAGCACTCACAGGGGCGGGACACCCGACTCAACTCCTGGTCCTGGCGCCAGCGCTCCAGCTCTGCAAGCATGGGCTGCAGCTGAAAGTATCGAGCCTCCTCATACAGCAGACTGTAGTCCTGGGAAAAATAGGTTGTAGGGTGTTAACATTTTAGGATCCAGGGAGAATAAAAGTGAGTTTTTTTTTCCCTTTGCAATACATTTGTTTTAAATCAATGCATACATTTATAATACCTGTAAACAGAAATCATTTGGAGAGCACAAGAAGCCTTAATGAAAAACAAATAAACCCCCCCAAAAAAAGATCTACAGAGAAAAATGAAAAAGTGCACAATGAGCAGATAAAAAAATCCCTAGTCAAGATGCAAATGAGCAAAAATGACAACATATCCAAAGTTGGTTAGATGTAGCATGCCATGTACCAAAAGAGCAGATCATTTTCCCGCAGGACTTCCGAACCTAAACTGTACCACATTCAAGTTTTCTCATGCTTCCTTCAAAATCTACCTAATGTGAAACTGGCCTTAGTCTGAACTTGAGCCATTCGCTTATTTTAACTAGAATACTTTCCATTGATTGAGTCACACAGTGGACAGTCCATCAGATAATGTGGTTATTTGTTTTCTCCCAGGGCAAGTTGGGTAATTACAAACTAAATAACATATACCAGTAAAAACAAGGAATGCAAATGTGTCACATACAGTGAAAGTCACTATGAATGGACACTTGGCACAAGAACATACAGAGCAGTAGAAAGATGTCATGTGGCCACCAATCTGAATCTGAAAACTAATCATTGGACAGAAGCAAATTACATCTCTCAATGGAAACCCATAAAGATTAAGCTTTGTTTGATTGGGCCTTGATATTTTGTCTCCGGCATGGCAACCGTTTTCAGCAACTCAGGGAAGATCAGTGACCAAAGGCATGTCACGGCCTTAGCATTGATTGTGTGTGCTAAGTTGCAGGACTGCTGACTGGCTGATGGGACTTCACAGTTTGTCGGATGGACATCCACTCACTTTGAAGTCATCTGGAATGAGGAGCTTGGACGTCCTGAGGAAGTTGAGGATGTAGCGGAACATGTGTCCATCCCTGTCAATGAAGTAGTGCTGCTTCAGGCTGTCCAAGACTATAGGCTCTGTGCCATCAAAGAGACGACCAATTCTGCACAGAGAGAGGAGGGGTGGCGGGTTAGGCAAAAAGGAAGGGTAGCAAAAAGGACAGAAGGACAGCAAGACAAGATTTACAACTTAAATATTTTTTTTAATCATTATTTTAAAAGCAGAATTTCATAACATTACTTAAAGCATAAACTAGCATTTTTGACTCTGGATTTTAGAGAGAGAGAGAGAGAGAGAGAGAGAGAGAGAGAGAGAGAGAGAGAGAGAGAGAGAGAGAGAGAGAGAGAGAGAGAAAGAAAGAAAGAAAGAAAGAAAGAAAGAAAGAAAGAAAGAAAGAAAGAAAGAAAGAAAGAAAGAAAGAAAAAGAAATTAAAAAGCAGAGGTGGTCTGGAGAGGTCAGGGCCAGCTGGTGCTTTGTTGCCTGAGGCGGGGTGCCAGTCACCCTCAGGCCTCAGGCTCGGAGCGACAGTGTGGCCTCCCAGCCTCCAGATGGCTCCATGCCCTGTAGCTCTTTACTGCCGCTGTGACATCTGTCAGAATAACCAAGTTGCTTTTGTCTGTGCCCTGCATTCTGCACTTGCATCTTCTCCAAACTGTTTACCTCTCAAAATAACGGTGAGCTTAATTTCACAATAAGGGATGCTGTGATATACATTGAATGATCAAAAACAAACTGACTCCACAGCTTTGAAAAACATCAGAATCTCTAGCAAGTGCGTCCAAAAGTGTGATTTAAAGAGTTGTGACATTTGACTGTCACATAATGACATTAAGCATTAAAGAGGCTGACATTAAACTCTGTGGAAATTATCACTGCCAAACAAATCTGGGTTAAACAGATTTAACTCCCTGTGAAATTTTCTAACAACCATGGCCCTAAACAACTAACTTTATGTTCATTGCACATTTATATATATATATATATAAAAAAAGAATAATAAGGGAGACTTACCGGGATTCTGGAAATTTTGTTAAGGTGGCCAGGCTGCTGGTGTACATGTGTCCTCCTACATCAATGTGCACAGGGGCATTGGACTTGGTGAGCTGTGCAGGTGTAGGGATGCCCTGGTTACTCAAGGGAGACACTGGTGACCGTGTGATCATGGGCCTGGACATGCTGGAACGATTATCCTGAGGGAGCACAAAGGGAGAAAATGATGTGACACAAGAAATATCTTAAGAAAGATTCACTTTCATATTTTTTTATGCTGTAGATCGTAAAATGAGCATTATAATAACAGCAGCCTTGATTAGAATATAGATGACTAAAATACACTATAATTAGACACAGTAGTCTTTATATATTTCTTCACACTCCAGAGCCAAGATAGAAAGGGAAGATTTCTATTTCTTCTATCACTGCAGGATAAAACAGCCTGACCTTGACCTGAATGTTGCCACAATCCACAAGCATTTACTCCTGTGGGCCATAATCTCCAAAACCCATTTAATTTGGAACATCAATCTCTCTTGGAAATTAGCAATAATGACTCTTGATTTGATAATAGGATTTGGGGAAACTGTCTCGTGTTAACCTACAAACACCATTTGCAGACAATTTTTTGCAAAGCTCTGTGAAGGAAATTACTTTTATCCTCAAAAGTTTCAGACCTTAAGGGAAAACGGAGAAAACGCTGCTATAACATCCAAATCACTAAAGAATACAGGGTTTGCACATATTTTTCGTAAGAAAATAGCAGACAACTGAGAGAAAATTGAAGCAGAAAAGCAGCAAATGACTGCGCGCGCGACAGTGACTTTAAAATGTAACAATTTGTGCGCAGTCTATGTGAAATGACGGCCAGTAGGCACTCTGTACAGCTTTCAGTAAAACTCATGCTTCCATCACTTCGCTCCAACAAGAAAAAGTAGCAGACAGACATCAGATTTAAGTTATTTCTCGCTTTTTCCCCTTTTTTACCTGCGCCGGCATAACTGTGGTTGGAGAGGAGGTCACCGAATGGTCATTTTGCTTGAGAGATGCTGCGGGAAGAGGCTCTCCTCTGACAGCGAACACCAGCGAGGGCTCCCTGCACTCCGACGCTCGCATCGGGAGCCGTTTGAGGGAAGTGTGCACGGACTCATCCACGGAACTGATTGGACGCGGTCGCTTTTTCGCTTTCTGATGCGTTAAGTCCATGATATCCGTTTCGTCCATTACACCTCACACACAATTTTAAGGTTAGGAGATAGGATGCGGTCGGCTTTTTTCTAACAACACACCTGCCAAATATGCAGAGGCGTGAAAAGCGGGAGAGAGAACACCGGGAGGAAGAGCGGCGGCACCGTGGCTGTCACACGGAGCAGCTTCTTTGCAGTGGCTGCGAGAAGTCAAAGCCCCCGACAACATTAGCATTGTAGCGCCTGCGGCTTTTTTGGGCTGTCGCTGTTTCAGAGGCAGGTATGTGTGTCGCATTTTCAGAATGAAACTAATCCTGCCTGACAAAATGAAATATTGTGGTTGTGCAGGTCGGGTCAGCAAGAACATCTGGACCTTCCACAGCTGGCCTTTTGCCCCCTTTGGAGAAGTGTTTTACTCCCTCCACCGCATGTTGCTGCCCATTGTTCAGCAGCTGGTTAAACACTCCGTCTATTAAAGTCCAGAGCTCAAACAGTGGCAAACTCAACACTGTGGTCGACCTACTCAACCACCTGGACACAAAATCCCCCCAAATACCCCCCCATGCGCATGTCACCCAGTCACACAAATTCAACCTAATTGCATTTTCATTTGATGCACCTTTAACAATCAGAGCATCAATCTTTGTCTTTCTTTTTCTTTGTGTGTGTTTAGAAAAATTATTCAGAACAGCTGAAAAGTTGTTTATGTGAACAAAGTCATATTACACCTACATGATCAGATCACACCTCTTAAAAACATCAATCTATTCTTGGGTGAGAACAGATTTAACATTATTTTAAATTTTGATAGGCTATGTAAGTACTATAGTATGAAAGCATCCCCTCAATGACCACTTCAGCACAGCAATACTACCACAATAATAATATTATATAGTATAAACCAGACCACAACACGTCCAACTGCAGTTCAAACTACTTCCACAGCACTCTTCTGGGCTGTTTTTCTCAGAAAATGCAGGGAATCCACAATTTTTAATAACATTCAGATTAAAATTAATTAGTTCAACCACTGGCCTTAAAACATCCACATTCCTGCTTCTTATTGGCAGTGTGGGTTTCACACCTAGATACCCAATTAGCAATTAAGCTTGCCTTTGAGTGTAGGCCTCCAATGCGGTGTGTGATCCTGGTTTGATTTGCATGCCACTTGTGCACGCGCTGATAAGCGCAGGCAGCAGCCATACATAGTTTTAAAATTCAACTCCAGAATCCCTCGCAGAAGGCAAAGGGGCCTGCGGGGCAGAAGAGAGAGAAATCACATGGCTGCTCTTCAAAAGGGGACCTGTGTAAGGCAGCCGGCAAAGTGCGTGGGATCACACTCAGAATGCAGGTAATTTGTTCCCTGACTAATTTGTGGAGATGGTGTGTGTGTGTGTCTGTGTAAAAGTGTAAGAGTTAGTGTGTGCCTGTGGAGAGTAAGTTCTGAAAACAGCTCGGTGGAATTGGATTTCCTCAAAGCCTTGTCATCGCAAAGGTGGATTGAGTGTAAAATCTGTGAGGCATTATGGAAAATTGCAGGGGAAAAAGAAGAGGGAGTGAAAAAGAACTGGTGGGTGGGTGCGTGGCAGGTGGGGGTTGAGGCAATGAGTTCTTATATCACAAAATCATTCAAAGTTGGTGGGAGTAAAAACATGTTTTGGACATTTTTTTGGACTGAAGTTCACATCACATCTTTTTCTTGTACACATTCAGCCCAAGAACAGTTCAAAGGTCACAATTTAATGGGAATCCAAAAGTGAGCATTATTATTTGCTCATTTATCTCCATCAGCAGGGATGCGCAGTGCCAGTCGGTCACACTGGTATACTTACCTGTTGTCATTCTTAGTTTGAAATGGTGCTGCAGGAGTGTCTCAAATCATCTTGTTTAACCCACTTGTATAATTTTTGTTGCACCACAGAATGCACAATAAATAAATAAATAAATCTAAGAGACACATTACGTCTACTTGAGCTGCTCCTCACTCATGTTGTCTTCCTTCACTACTCTTTCAGTGACATGATTTTAATGCAGTGATCAGGATTTCAAAATCTTCCTTTAAATTTAAGGGTTCAAACATTAGAGTTGTTTAATGCATAATAAATATACTAATGTTCAATAAACTATCCAGATTCATGTGGCCAACCTTTCAGTTGTCTGTCCCACAATGCAGCTCTTCACTGTTTTTGGCATATCGCACAACACACAATTAGCATTTCAGATCAGAGCATTAACATTCAGTTTGAGGCAGGCAGACCGGTATTTACATAATCTGGATGGGCTGTCTCTGCTCTGTTGCCTGCAGCTATTTGTTTCAAATGTCCACATACAGACAGCTACAGACTTTTGGTTAACTTCAGTCACCGCCTGTTGTAAAGGCTACAAAATAACAGGTAGAAAAGTGTTATAATTGTGTGGCCTGCGGAGATTTTTAAGGCTGGTTCACTGGTCATTTTGGACTGTAAATGGACCAACATGTCACTGCAAAGCAAGAGTACTGCATTTACAGTAGGTTTCCTCTGAAAGTGTAAATATTTTTTGCATCTTCTTGCCCTTGCATGACATGTGACATTATAATGTTCTGTTCGCCTTAAGTGCAGCATATTAACTGTTAAAGGACTAAAAGGCACTAATAAAAAAAGTTTCTGATGGATCAGCTCTGCACAACAGCAATATAAGCATTTAAAATCCTTGAGTTTTGTTTCAAATAGGGTTACTTCTCTACTCCCGAGTTATTCTTTGTGCAGCTACTGCAGCTGTGCATCAGCATGACATCACAAATAAGGAAGTGCGATCAGCGCTGTGATGCTGCAGGCATTTACAGACAGTGGTGCATGTTCTCTGGCACAACACTAACTGTCCCAGGGCGCGGGAGTGGCACTGCCACGACATGAAATATAATAACAGCGTTTCGCTCCAAGGCGTTCCAATTAATGTGTAATGTAATTTTTATTTCTGGTTTACTTTTATTTGTCCTCTCCCACCTCAAAGGTGTGTTTATCTAGAGTAGTTTGACTGGGAAACAGAGGCTGCATCCCTGCTAGCATACAGTAACGTGGGATGGTTTTGTTGCAGCGCCATCAGGTGATCAGTCCTGACAAGTCAACATCTGTTTCTGTTTGATCATTTACTCTCAGGAGCTGATGATAATTGACAAAAAAAAAAAAACTTTGACAGATTTGTTTTTTTCACATATAAATCTGTGGTCCAGTAACAAAACTCGAACTGACAAAAGAGAACCTTTTTTTTTCCCTTTGGGAAAACAATAAGATATGTGATAAAGTGTGCTCTTAATGAACACATGTAAGTATTCTGAACACAGTATACACCTAAAAGCGAGTAAAGTCAACGTTGTCACTACTACCAACAGCACATTTGCTCATATGGACCTGGGAGCTGAGTAAGTACGGTACAGTCAGAAAGCCAAGTGAGAGGAAAAAGCAGAATTACTACTTCTATTTAGTCTTATTTCAGATAAATATGACCCCCTTAACACAACCACGGCTTGTATTAAAGGATGATTCACAAATTCTGCATTGACGTGAGGACCCTGTCATACAGAATGAGAAATACGCCTGCGGCAAAATTATTCCACAATGGCGTCTTTCATTAGATGATCTGGGGCAGCCAGGAAATGGGAATGTTTCACGACAAAACTAAGTTAAAAAAAATTCTCATAGAAACGATAAACTCACGTTTAAGTTAAGTGATGAGAAAGTTGTGCAGCGGCAGCGACACAGAGACTGTGATGTTTTCGGAGCTGAAACGCGCCAGGAGCGAATTCACACGGTGGATAAGTGGAGTGTTTGCTCGACAAGATCGCACCCTAATCCGCGGTTTGTTTAAATCTGAGCACCCAAAGCCTCCTATGTGGTTGTCACGGGGATAAATTTGTACAGTAACATCGGAACAATAGCCAGGAAGTGGTTAAATATGTTTTAAGAACTGTACCGCTCGAATCGCTTGGCACATGCGTAAAAGCAGCTGCGCCTCAACGTCCCAGTCCATCCAACCTCGGAAATAATAGCAAACCATATTAATCTTATCTTACCTTGAACATTGAGGGGCATAAAGTATCTTTTTGTGCACCTTTTCCCTCCGATTTGGCCCACGATCTGCCTCTCTTCCTACACCAGTGAGAAATGCAATAGCTTGGCTAAGGTAGACAGAACAAAATACAGAATACTTGCTTCAGGGCTCCGAAACCCCTCAAGGCAAAGATCAGGATACAATTAGCTCATGCCTCTGCCCCAGTCTAAACCAATCTGCAGAATAAAACTGCGAGCAAAGAAAGAGATCACAGGATCGGTGCCTTAGTCTTTGTAGAGTTTACGTTTTTATAAAAATCAAATAAATTATTTTTCTGCATTTACAACACCCTCACCCCCCTGCCTCTAACTTGCCCATCGCTCCTTCTTGCAGGGAAGCTGATTTTAATCGTTATGATTAGTTTTGATGTAACGTTCCCCCGGGCAATTTCTACCAATGGATGGAGTGTTTCTTTGCCAGGGAGGAAAAGGAGCAGATGATGATAATTATATAGATTGTTGGTAGAATCCTTTGATTCCCCCCCTACTTCTCCTCTCAAACATTCAACCTGTCTATGTTGCTTTTTTATGTATGCCATACATAGTGCGTGTGCCCTAGACTACTTGTTGATTAGCACAGAATCAACTTATTAGATAAATGGAATGTGGTTAATGAAAATCTCACTTCCTAGCTTCTCCTTTGCAATCTCTCCTGCTCCTTTCCTCCCTTTGGACAACCTCCAAATGACGTAGTTGTATAAATAAGCACTTGCAGCTTGCCTTGCCTCAATCAAGTCTGAATCAGTGCCTGGGGGTGATGCGCGAGCTCATTTCAAATGTTCAACCATGCATGATTTCAGGAAGATTGAGGCACTTCTGAGGCTTTTAGAATCACTTGGGGGATGCACAAAGTAAAAGAATTACATGTTTAAAGTAATTCTTAAGTCAACATGTGTAATTATTCTGTCTGACTTGGGAATGCTATTTGGTGCACATCTGGAGATAGAATTGACTAGTATATTCCTTGACATTCCTAAGTTATTTCCATGCCATATAAAGCTGAAATACCTCTTACTCCCCCTACTGTTGAGAGTATCAACTTGTCTCCTCTTTCTTTTTATTGTTTTTTAACAGCAGCTATGAAAGCAAATTAATCTAAGCATGTTGTTGTAACATTACACAACATGAGAGGCAGGGACCCACACGTTCTCACTCCCAAGGCGTCAACAGTCTGACGAATGGTCGGTGTCCCACATGCCGACTCATTAGGAACCCGTTTTTCGTCATTTTTCGACGAGTTACCCGAAAGATTTACATTGAACTCCCACATATTCTGAAACTGACGCCACGGGAAGCATTTGAGGTGTAAACGAGCTTTTTGTTGTCATGGTAACGTAACGTTTTCTTCGTTAAAATAAAGTTATTTAGCTTTTACTTGGTTTTATTTTTATAGTCTAGGTTTTATATTTTCTGTTTCCTTTATGAGTAAGTATGAGTGAAGAAAATCTCTGAAACTACTGTCATTAATCATTTCAATTTAATCCGTCTGTGTCACAGCAATGATCATTTTACCTGTAAACGATCACCATTATTTCAACACAAACAAACCGGCCCTAGACGATCATTATGTCTACATACAGAATCCATTTTTTCTTTTAGCTAAAACTGTGACCTTATGTACATTGCAAATATATATTTTTTAATTCAATTATGCTTTACGTCATTGCACGCGAACAACGTTTCTTTATGAAATAGAAATAATTCTAACACAATTACAGAAAATAGGGTGTGTAGAAGTAGCATGGAGACATTTGTTGAAGTGAAGCAAATTATTATCTTTTTTAAATGAGAACGACTGGACTAGAAAGACGGCGTACATGGAGTAGATGCGCTGACCGGAAGGATCGTCACTTTATTATAGTATAACGTGCGGGTTCGGTGGTGGCTGCAAGTTCCCTCTCTTTAAGAGATGAGTCCACAGACGGAGAACTTTGTGCAATCTGTTTTTTTTTTCCAACTTCATGTGCAGGCACCGCCAGTCTTTTTCTGAACTCCTTTAATTCCCCTGTCACACGACTAAATTGACAAACCAGGAACTAGCAGGACTTAAATTTCAATGTCAATCAAATACAAATAAACATAAATTGATATATAATTAATTCTGTTAAATTATAAACCAATATAATAATATAGCTTGTGAAGTTAGGTAATAACATATACACAATAACAATGTTCTATTTTATTGTATGCTGCAGTCTGCTTGGGAGGAATGATGGAAGCTAGGTGGCTGAACCAGAGGAAGGTGATGAATCAGCCATGGCAGTGTAGTGCTTGAATTCATTGGCCGGCTCCCATGTATCATCCCAGGTTTTGCCACTGTAAAGTATCATAGTGCACAGTGTCATTACACAGAAAAAACTTCAAGATGGCTGTTAAAAAATAAACAAAAAACATAATATGATTTTCCAATTAAAGTTTAAGAGGGTTTATTTTAGAGAGTTCAATAACATTGGAGAAGAGAAAATAAAGAACCACTTTTTGAGGTTGGGTTCCACACTGTCCATGGCTGTGACCGAATGTGCACCCTACTCCCTACATAGTGCTCTATATAGGGGTCACGTCATTTTGTAGGGGTGACCAAAAGTAGTGCACTCAAAATTACCCACAACGCATCTAGTAGTGAGCACTGATGGTCACTAGACGGGTCAATATAGACCACAATGCAATGCGGGCAGAAGCTTAACATGGCGCAAGGAGGCGAAACAACATTTTGTATTGAATAGATATGCAAAAAGAAAAAAATACAACATAAGGAATAAAAATAAAAATATTTACACACAACTTTGGATTGAATTTGGAATGACATCTTGATGCGCGTTGTGGCTGCCGTGGTGATGGCTGGTAGACACGTGGTCTACGGCGAGGAAAAAAGGCAGCTTCGTGTCCGAATTACCAAGAGAATGAGTGCGCTATGTAGTGTGCTATATAGTGCAGCCCTATGTAGAGAACGAGGGGTTAGAGAGTAGGGTGGACATTCAGACACAGCCATGATCTTCCTCATCATTATCAATGCCCTGTTCTTCCTCGTGAATTTTATTATCATTGCTGTCACTATAGATGGGAACCAAAAATTGTTTCCAGTTGAGAACTGTTTTTTATTGTCTGATCCATTGATATCATATGCCTCTGAGCTTATCTATTCCTCTTTGATGCCCAGGGATGTGATGTTACCTGAATGAAAAAGGTGGAAGTCAACTGTGGGGGTATTTGTCTTCAGCTATCTTATTTATTTTCAAAAAAAAGGTAGTGGTGGCAAATATAATTAAAAAATGACATTTGCGAGATGAACGTGAAGTATTATGAACTTTCTATACTGTCACTCAGAGACCAACTTTAGTGGAGTGGTTCAGCAACAAAAGAGATGAAACCTGCTGACCAGCACACACTACATCACTAAACCAACTTTGAGGTGAAAAAAAAATAAATCTGAGCTTTATCGGTTTCACCTCAGAAACCCTGCTGAGCCTGTTCAACATCATTTACAACAACGGCTTTCCCTGGAGCCCTGGAGTGAGGCTTTTCTCCACCGTTGGAGATATAACGTTAATAACAGAACAAATCTCCTCCTCTCCCTCACTCTGACATTATCAAATAGACAAATAAATTATTTCATTAACGCAGTTATATTTTGGCTATGAACCATTTTTTATCTAAAAGTTGTCTCATATTTTCATCAGCATGTAAGGTCATTGGTAAATAGTGAAGTAAAACAGTAGCTGTAGTTGAGAGACTGAACACCTGTGTAGGTCTATTTTTTTTCACACAGACACTTTATCAGGAATAGATAAGGAACTGATTGAGAATCGGACTAATAAGCAGAATCAATAATGGCATTGGTATCAATAAAATCTTATCAAATCGCATCCCTAGATGTCATTGCTCTCATTCTCACTGCAAGATGCTGCAGTTATAAATTCCAACATCCGATCTACTTGAGGCACTACTCTATTTGCTATACATTACTTCCTGTGTGCTACTTTTAAATATGATCCAACAAACTTTCCTAAATTACTTTAATACTACTTAACAGTGGTTTCACCCTGAGACCATTGTATGAATGCAACATTAACTTGTTCTTACCACACAGAACAGGGCAACCAGCAAATTTTCATTCCTGCTTTCCCCTACACAAACAGACAAAGAGAAAACCAACAATAATTGTAGTTGTTTAAGCAATCACTGGATAGAGCATATCATATCGTTTTCTTTGAAAGACCAGAATGAGTCACTGAGACAAGCGAGCAGCCTAATGGAAAATACCACAAATTAAAATAATTAATTGTTCAACATCTTACTTGTTTTATCCTTCTCCCAGTTATGCAGTCAAACAGGAAAATTTCTGCCTACTACATTTTTGGCAACCTAGAATGATGAAAAGACAAGAAAGGTTTATTTGTATAGCACCAGATCAGATCATATGGTGCCGGTGTAGACGGCACTATATGAAAGCATTTAGTGACACCGGCAAGGAAAAACTGCCCTTTAACAGGAACAAACTTCAAAGGCTGGATTGAGAGAGAGAGAGAGAAATTCTGTAAATCTAACTAACAATGATAATAATAGCTGACATGATTGGAGAGGGGGAGAGAAGACAGACAGGCATATAGCACTATAGCAACATAGCCTGCTTTGTCAAATTATAAATTTTATCAAAAAGGAACATTTTCAGTCTTCTCTTAAGAGGGTGTCTGCCCCTCTGACTGACGTTGTATGATGGTTCCACAGGCGAGGAGCCTGATAGTGGAAGGTCCCGCCTCCCATTGTACCTTTAGAGACTCTAGGAACCATAATTGTAGTCAGGTAATAAGGTACTACTGTATGAGCTCTTTAAGATATGGTGGTAGCTGATCATTAAGGGTTTTTTAGGTTAGGACAATGATTTTTAATCCTATTCTGGATTTTACAGGGAACTAATGCAGGTGTTCTGTAGCTGGACCAAATATAAATCCAGATTTTTTCATTCAAAATGTTTAAATATGAGGTAAGCTACAGTCTTGTTCATTTGTGTCAGGTGTGTCAAGTGAGTTTGTTTCTAGTTTTTGTCAATCAAAGAAAATATACAGGGCTGGGTTTCACACAGCCCTCTTACCTTTAGCCAGGGATCAACATTAACCATGGCCCTTGAACCTTCACAGTGGCCACTAAAATACAGCTAAATAATAAAGAATGAAATACAGTGTACTGGCTGGCTTGGTCTAATGTGTACTGTGTAATGGCTTGGTGACCCAATTCAAGGCTGGATTTGCCATCCAATAAGTATAAGAGAAACTTTATTTATGTCAGAGGGAAATTCAAATGTGTCAGTGAGCTCTTCTATTTATGTATTTATCAAATTAATTATCAATAAGTAAAATTTGTGTGGGAGTCAATATATTAATAGTGTGGAGTAACAAATATGCAAAAGAAAACATACCCTTTCTTTTAGCCTTCACTTTTGGCCTCGCCTTACTCAAAGTCCCTCTTTCTCAAAGACTGAGAAGACTTTGGAGAAGGAATAGCTGTGTCCAGAGGAGACATAGCTGTGTCCAGGGGAGGAATAGCTGTGTCCAGTCGAAGCGCGGCTGTGTCAAGAGGAGGCACAGCTGTGTCTGTGGTAGAGGAACAAGAAAAGCAAGAAGTGGAATGGAGTGTGGGAGAGACAGGAACAAGATTAAGAGTGAAAACAGCATTTTCCTCTGGAAGGCTGTAGTGCTGCTCCTTCGGAGGGCCGTCATGCTGCTCTTCTGTGGGTCGCAATAATACAAGTTTACTTTTCTTTAAAATCTACACATATTAATAAACAAAATTACATGTATATAAAACAATTATGTCTGAATCAAAAAGATCTTTCTCTTACCCTTGGTCAAGATGAACTCATAAGCCCTCTGCATCTTCTCCAATAAAGTTTTTGTAGGAGGAGTGGGGGGCAGATGGGTTATCATACCTTCTTCTCACTTCTTTGAAGCCCATTTTTTCCCAATAAATAAAATGGGCTTAGAGCCTTTAGCCACAAGTTTCTTCCCCTGAAAAGAACAGAAGCAGTTGGCACACATTATCGTTAATTTATATATATTTTTTATTTGCTGTATCTCATTCTTACAAATATTTGACAAAGTAAGATAAAAGATCAGTGACAGGAGACAATGAAGGCCAGATCATATTGTGCCTAGTAACAGGATGTTAAAATACGGGCTTTCCGTTAATGGCAAATATTCAATATGAGCATTCTTACTTACTGCAATACGGGCAGAATAAATTATACGCTCATGGTTTTGGTTTCTGAGGACTCCTTGTGCCCACTGGTTATCAAACAATGCCTCCTTTTCTTTCATTTTTTTGTTTGTGGACAGACTTCCATAACAGACACTACATGTTATTCTGACTGATTCAGAATATCACAAGATGGACATGGCCTGAATAAACAACTGGACTAAAGATAGACTGACAAAACAAACAAAAAGCTAAACAAAGACTGAGAAAGACTCACAGACAGCAACAGGTTAGAACATGATAACAAGATGTGGCTCTTAAAAGTGCCTTTCGTTTTTATTTTAGGAAAGTGAATGAAACAGTGGATGATAAAAGGACCTATGAAGAAAAAACAATAAACTAATCAGAATCAGACACCAGATATTTTACACCAGTATTCTCTTCCTCAGAATATTTACATCAGTAAGTGTATATGTAGCTACAGGTTGCTGGGAGATGATGTAACACAGGTAAGTGGAAATGCATCAAACTGGAAACCATACATTTCCCTGATTGCACCTATATGATTATGTGTGGAAAAAAAGTTAAATTTGAAAAGACAAAACTTTGATATTCAGTGATAGCCAGTTCAGTTATTTAATTTTAACATAATTAAAATGCTCAAATCCAACAGCCACTTAATGGTACAGCATTATTTTTTTGTCTGAAATCTACTAGCCACATTTATATTTTACTATTTGGCTGATGCTAATTTTCCATCGTGGCGCGATGTTAGCTAATAGCAGATGGCTAACTTTTATTTAAATACCGTTTACAGTCCCACAAACTTACTACGCTGTACTTCTGAAGGTGTCAATAACTTCTTGGTCTGACTCGATCGGTTTGGGGTAAAGATTTAGCATTTTTCTCTCTGTAGGTTACATGAAATTTAATTATCTACCTTTCTACTTACCAAGAGGGAAAACGAATGGGTGACCACATGTGTTATGCTATATTTGGTTACCCATGACATTCTGTGACTTGTTGGAGTAGGCCTAATCACAATCTTCACACGTATTAATAATGTAATTAGTTAAATGCATAATAGTCAAAGTTTCTTTGATTGGAAAGTGAACAAAGCTATTTTTAATAATCCCACCCAGAAATTATCGCCTGTTGTCATTTATTTATTTATTTATTGTGATATCTTTAACATGGACACAAAAACCCAAGTGTTACTGATAACTCAACAATATGATAGGTACATTTTAAGGGCAACAGTTGGAATTATTTATCATTTGATTCTGAGAATTAGTTTTATTTAAACAGCCCCAAACTCATTTTAGAGAATACTCAAAAGTAGTCAACAGCTAAAATATTCTAAATAAAACAATATCTTTAGTTTTGTCTTTATATAGATAACACCGATGCAGTGTAAATACTATTTCAGCTGTAATACATATTTCATATTTATGAGATACATCTTTTTTGCAACCCTAGTTTGCAAATCAGAAAAAAAATTCAAGTCTGCTGCTGATTTGTATCAAACTGCATGGCGGGGCTCTAGGCATTTGTAGTTTTTAATGTTTATAGTGTTTTTCATAAAATTGGAAGTTGTAAGTAATGTATTTAGAGTGCACAGAGGGTGTTAAGGGGTTGCTGAACACATTTCTATAATTAGAATTTAAATATTGAATTTTTAAACAGGTTAAAATTTATTTTACTTATTTGGCAGCAGCTCCTACTGTTCACTGAATTTACATAATAGTTGAGGTCTAGAGCTTTCTATAATAGTTGGTCTCATGTCTGCAATCCCTTTTGTTGCTGAATTATGACCGTTTAAACATGCACCAAGGTCAAGGTTCAAAAGTCAGTGTTTCAAACCAGGGGCCACATAGAGTCTTCATAGTGACATATATTACTCTCTAGGCTGAGACCTTTCCAACGAAATATTTGTTTCGGCTCTATGACAAAGTTTAGATTTTTTTCATTTTATGTGCCAAGTCCACTTTCAGAGGGCACTTTGAAAGCCTAGAATTTAAAGTAAAGCTTTTTGTTAATTTTTTTTTTTTTTTTTTTTTTTTTTTGTGCAAACTGATCAAAAGCAGTCACTTTCTGAGAATATAATACTGTTGGCAACCTAGGGCATAACAAAAGCCTTGGAGGAAGGCCTGGAGTTTGTGGGTTATAGGTTAGGTTTTAGGGTTAATGTTTGGGATTATGTTTTTGTGGTATTTTCTACAGGCATTGACAGTGCATTTGAGTGAACAAAAAAAGGAGATACTGTCCTAACATGGGTTAGGACAAAGTCTTAAAACCCTGTCAGGGTAAGTGGAAAGGGCCCAAGTCCCCTTAATAGTAAAGTAGAACTTACAAGTGCCGGGGCGCAACTTTTTAATGAATATTAAGCAGCATCCTGCACAGTAGCCTACTATTTTCATTTAGGTAGGCTATGTCTCACTCATCAGGTGTGTTCTTGTGTGTTTTTGTTCATCAGAGAGTGAGCGAGAGCTTGCGGCTGAGTGCATCAATGAAAGCGCACATCAGAAAGTAATTAATAATAAAAAAAAAGTAATCAATAATAGTCTGCTACTAATCATTTGTGTGTGTTTCAGCATAGTGCTGAAGATCCCAAGTAACTCTTCATTATGCTATGTTTCCACTCCACAGTTTACCAACTATTCAGTAGCCTTAAAGATTTTCATTTTGTCTCATTTCAATTTTAAGGCCCCACTGTGTAAGAATTACTTCCATCTAGTGGTGCGCTAATATATTACAAGCAACTGAGTAGTGCTCTACTGCAGCCTCACAGTTTTAGAGCGTTATTAGAACTACGGAAGCCGCGGAGATTCATAAATGTGAAGTTCGAGTGTCCCGTCAGGTGATGAGGAACAGAATGATACGTAATTATTATTTTTTATGCCAATATGTTACAAGCGTGCCCTTCATGTATTTAGTACCAAGCTACTGCTAATAGCTGATGTTATTGTATGAAATCGTTTTTTGTGACTTGCAGACTCAGAGATCATCTGATGAAGGGAGAGAAAGAGGGAGATAAAGCAAGGGCAGTGGACCTGTCGACGGGAAGATCCCATGCTGTAACATAACTCTGTGTTTAATTGCATGTATTACAGCTGATTTATCCAAGGAGGTGGGCGACGTATTGATAGAAAATAAATATTATCTGAGAGATATTTTTGCATTAGAATGCTGCAGTTCTGGTGATTAAATCACGACGAGAAACTGGTATTACTTTGGTCGACTTTGTCTGACTAGAAGGAAGACAACTACCCACGTCCCGTTGACAAATCAGCTGAAATAAAATATGAAATACGAGGGAAAGCTCTCGGAAAATGGTATGACTTCTGTGAAAAGTAACAACTAAAAACTGTTGCAACGTAGCTTTTCTACTGTAGGCTAACTAACACATTAGCCGTTTCTGCTGTTTTATTTAGCAAGTAACAGTAAATGATCCGACTTAAATGGGAGGATAAAGTAGTTGCTGGACTACCCTGTCCTGTTTCTGATTGATTTTTGCTAACAAAATACCCCCCCAAACTACGCACTGTACCTTTAAATATACAAAAGATAAATCTCGTGTTAGTAACAGTATCCAGTCATCAATGTTGTTTGTGGTTTAGTAATTCAATTTATTGCATCACCAGAAAGTAGGCAGGACAGCTTTTTCTGGGTACTGGCAGAACTGGACTGGTGGTGGTCTGGTGGTGGTCCATCTCCTTAACAAGCGTAGTCTTCTCTTCTTGAAGTCTCTTCACCGCCATGACAAGGTCAAACACCCATCTCTTCGTCCTTAGATAACAGAGTCTGGAATGCATTTATGACACAGACTTGAGTCACTGTTGTGTAGTTAAAGGATACATTTAAGGCTTTATGGGTTATCAACAGGTTAGCGTACATACCACTGTGTGGTAGCTGCCATGGCCAAACTGTCTTGCCCAACAGAATGGTATTTAAGCACACAGTTTCTGTGCTTGGAACTATTCTGTTGTATTTCTCCACAACAGAAGTGAGGATCCCCTTCTCCTCCCCGATCTTGCGGCGGACCCTGGCGCAACCTTTGTTGCCGTCAGTATCTTTTTAAAGATGCTGAGACCGCCTCCCGATGCTAGCCACCAACACCTTAATTCTGCTGGCCAAGGCATCGGCATCATGGGTGGTTGTTGTTGTTGCTGCAGCAAAGGAGAAAAAGATGGGTTTTGCTTAACTTTGACTAACTTGTAGAATCGGTGCAATTTAATCTAAGTTTTAATTATTTCTTAAACACTTTTATGATAAGGTAATTGACAGTAAAAAAATACACACAATACTCTCCAGCACTCCAGCTGTCAACATGTCAAAGATAGGGAAACAAGTCATATTAAAATCACATTCACATGGGGACAGTGTCGCTGTGAATGATCTCCAGCTACACTGTATATGAGAAGTAATTAACAATTTATTGATCAAGAGAAAATGTATTTCTCAATACAAATTGTTACCCTCCAGGATGTCCTGTATTTATAACACAAGGTATGGGCTGGGTCTGAATTGAACTCTACATGTGCACTGTGGTGTGGACTTTGAGGCCAGGAGCATTTTTTGAATTCAGAGAGAACTAAAATGAATGTACCCATTAATAAATGTATTATCAGTAATAATTTCCTAACCTTCTGGCCAGTCCTTTACATCACTGGCTCAGTCTTCCAGATGACTCTCTGTTACTGCTAACTGGGCTCTCATGGACTCAAGGTTCTGCAATTGGCTGTGCAGCGCTTTTGTGGTCTACATTGACAAACAGACAATAAGAAATGAGACACAAATGTCCAGCCGACAACTTCAAATACTGCTAACATTGAAATATTAAACATTTAAAAAAAAAAACACTGGATGTTATTACCTTCTGGTATCGGTGAGTCAGTGAGGCGCCAAATTCTCAAGCGTTTGCTGATTCCAGCGCATGGCCATGAGAGTCAGCATGTCTGTGCGTCCTGCAAGCACAGAAAATATCACGTTATCATTATCATCCTCGCTTATTACACTAGATGATCTAACTAGTTCAGTATGTGGTCATCTCTCCTGCTTTTGACATATGCTTGGTGGTCACGGCAATCCTGGTTGGGAAGGCATTACATTGTTCCACCTCCTCCCCAAGTGTTAATCCAGCTCCCTCCTGATATGCCCCACTCCATTTCACCTGGTTAAAAATAAGAAAATAACAATCTAGAGAGGCTGGTGTCATATGCAGTTGCTCAGATAAAGTGATTCTGTCACATAGTAATCGTTATTTACCTCACACTTGAAATCATGTGCTTTGGCATGAAATACCAAAAGGAACGGCTTCATGTTAAGAAGGTGCTGGAGCTCTGGACAACTTTTTGTTACTCGTTGGATGTAGGGCCAATATTTGCAGGTCACATCCATACAAAAAAAGGTGACTTGCCTACTGGCCAAATTTTCTTGCAGATACAAATGATAAGCAAAAATTTCTCCTCTGTACATATTTAAAGCACAGAGCAGCACTCCATGCCCACACACCGCAGTCTCTAGTCCCTCCTCATCTACCTTGCTGGTGGATCTTTGGGAGGTCTCTCTTGCTGCTGACCACTCCCCTCCACAAACACCTCTTGCGGAGAAACTACAGTATAGAAAATAATATACAGATTCAGCAAAAAAACACTCTTCCGTAGGTTATTGTGGTCCAATATATATATTTATAGTCTTACGTTGTGTTGTGAATGTTGTCCACAAATTTTGTTCTTTTGTCCACATCTTCGGACAGCCTCCGACTCAAAATACGTTTTTTGGAAGCTGTCTGCTGATACCTTCCCAGTCTATTTCAAAACAAGGAAAGCAACTTCTAATAATGTGCAAAACAGTGTTTCAACCCACAATTTCAAGAGATGAGCAATGCTGCAAGATAAATAACTTCAATGCTCACATGGCCAAAGTGGACAGTTTGTTGATCAAGCATTCTTAAAAATAATAATAATAATAATAAATAATAACTTGAATTTATATATTCCCCGTCAAGGAGCCGAAGGACACTGGACAAAAAAACAGATACAAAACGTGCAGGGATAGATTTTTTTAAGCTTCTTTTCAGACGGGACTAAATCAAAGTTCTTCACCGTTCATTGTGACCACAGCAACAACCTTTTCCTGGTTTGACCCTCAGTGGACCTGGTGGACAGCTGCAAATTTTGTAAGGCATCTCCAGCGGTACAAGCCGCTCTGAAAAGGATTATACACGTGAATTGCTATCATGGAAAATACAACATTGCAATGAGACAAAGATTTCCGGAACCAGTCATTTCTGAACAGCCTTCTAATGGGTGCTGAACATATCGTTCATAGACAGTCCCTTGATTAACATTGGACCCTTGGAGCTTAAATACAAACAGGTAGGGTTGAAATGGTGTTTCCCACATTATAACTAGTCTATTATGATTAATCAGTGTGGGTTTCTTACATGTAACCTACATATGTGAACCCTGCCCCTGTTAAAGAAAGACTGAAAACCTATTTTGTCAGATCAGCCCTTGATACGTGATAGCGGTGTCACTTGAGAAAGTTGTGATATTTCTAATTGTTAAGTGTGCTGTGTTTTTATTCTTGTTTTTATCTCTGTCCAGCACTTTGATCGACTAGAGTTGTATAAATAAAACTTGATTGATTGAAATACTAGCCATTAAACATGGGGAGCCATATAACCCATAGAAAACTTAAAACCAGCACTTCCACCTTTATTATTTTCCTGTTTTGTTATTTTTGACCAACCTAAACATGTGACAATGAAAGAAAAAAACAAAACAAAACAAAAATTAGAAAATTAAGTTAATAAAACAAAGACAACAGCAACAACAGAAACAAAACAAAAACATAATTTCTGGATCATTTGAGTGGAAGATTTCCCGTGTTTTTTAACCACTCACGGGCTAATGTTACATAGGTGAACCGCTGCCAAAAACACTGGACAGAAAAAGTTATGCTTCTTAAATGAGCTAAAGAGGCAAAAAAAGAATGTTTTACTCGGTGGGGTAGCTCTAAATGTTAATAAAGTACATCTCTCAAATACTTTATTGCCTTATAAAACAACAACAATAAAAGCTATAGCGATTCTAGATGTGAAATGTCTCAAACAAGGACAACACAATGTCCCTTGCTTAGTTGTGCGCGTTCACGCGATGGGCATGCAAATCTCGGCAGATATGCAGTTCTTGGCATGACACCGTAACGACGCACCTGCTCCGTGTACGCGGTCTTTCCAGTCCAGTCGTTCTAAACAAACAAACAAACAAACAAACAAACAAACAAACAAACAAACAAACAAACAAACAAAAAAACAAAAAAACTTAAATAATCATTTGCTTCACTTCAACAAATGTCTGCTACTACTGTACTTTTCTGTAACTGTGTTATAATTTATTGTATTTCATAAATAAACGCTGTCGCATACAATGACGTCAAGCACTGTTGAAAAAAATACTTTATTTACAATGTACATAAGGTTACAGTTTTCGATAAAATAAAAATTGGATTCTGTATGTAGACATAGATGATTGTCTTGGGCCGCTTTGTTTGTGTTGAAGTAATAGTGATCTTTTACAGTTAGAATGGGCCTGATCATTGCTGTGACACATAGACGGATTAAATTAAAATGATGACAGTAGTTTCAGACATTTTCTTCACTCATACTTACTTACTCACTCATAAAGTAAAAAGAAAATATAAAACCTAGACTATAAAAAAAATAAAACAAAATAAAAGAGCCAAATAACAACTTTATTTGACAAAACGTCGCGTTACCATGACAACAAAGAGCATGTTGACACCCCAAATGCTTCCCTTGGCGTCAATTTCAGACTATGTGGGAGTTCAATGTAAATCTGTCAAGTTACTTAACTCGTCGAAAAATGACGAAAAACGGGTACCCAATGTGACGCTAAGGGACCCTGACCATTCGTCAGACTGTTGACGCATTGGGAGTTAGAACGTGTTGCAGGGACACGTGTAAAAGACGGAGAAAACATCGAGATGAGACAAATATTTACACACGGACCATGTATATTAATGTGTATCCAGGGAGAAAACTGACTTCACATTTGTTATAAAGTTTGAGCAACTTTGGAATAAGAAACCATCAGCAGGAGACCAGAGACTGATGGATGCAAGCATACAAAAGTATTTTCCAGTTCTCTTCATCAAAAGAGTTCCCTTCTCATTACTTTTTCTTTTTCTTTTTTTTTTCTTTTGGCACAGATGACAAACTAGATTGCTTTTGTGGACTGGCCAGTTATCCCATCCGAGCCACTCATTAAACTTTCCACTTTTGGACCAGTGTGTCCCATAGGAAAATTAACTCAGGATTAAAGTGTTGTGATGAAGTTATTTGCCCCGGGGGTTGCTGGCTGGTGCTCTATATGCCGTGCTTCAACTGTCGAGGATCCATGCACATTTTTATGCCATTAGTCTGGCTGAGAACACCAGAGGCCTTAAAATCCCATACGTTATCCATTTTCTGCACAAATGGAACTCATTCCTAATGCAATTCTCTCACTAAAGTATTCAAAATATGTGTCAGCTGTTGATGAAACTAATGAACGAAGGTTCCTAAATGCAGTGTGCTATTGAAAAAAAAAAAATGCTATTGTCTCAATGTCCTTGTATAGTGTTTAACTTGTTTTTGACCTAGCTTACAGCAGTTATAACAGACAAGCGGTGGATAGCTGAATTGTATTTCAGTGGACAGATTAGTTGCAGATGTAAGTTTGCCTCAAACAAAAATGGCCTAACCTGAATGACATCATAGGGTTATAAATGCTCTCTCTGGAAAGAGAAAAGAGGAAGCCTGGAAAACTCATTTTGCCTGCTGGAATTCTGAGAAACTGACTGCAGTAATGTCTTTGAAAAACTAGGAATAATTAGGTTTGGCTGTCAATTCCTTTAAATTACAGCTTGCAGTGAGACTAACTTTTGAAAGAGGAGACATTCTTTCTTTTTTAAATCGAATGCTGAAATGATAAGTAAGAGGTTAAAGGGTTTGCAGTCATAACTTGATCTTTTGTGATTAGTGGTTTATGGTGATGCATTTCATTCTCCTGGTGACAGCTATAAGTTGATTTGTGGATGTAATGATGCATCTGTGCTTGTCCATCTGCTGCACTGCATTTTTGCATTCACAATAATCATGTGAATATCAGTTGTGGCCAAAGTAGCTGCTAATTGTTCAACTCTGTTACTGCTTACAGTATATCAATCAGTCTCAGATGACAAAAGGGTGTGCACCAAATTACCTTCTACTTAACACGGAGAAAGAACCGGTCTTTCGTTCAGCAAATAAATCAAAACATGAACTTATGGAAATTTACATTCATAGTTAATTAGTGAATAAGTCACTGGAGTTGTACACTGCACTTAAAGGGGATATTGTGTAACATTTTCTGTTGTTTACTGGCCAAAATCGATGTTTGCATTTATATATGTGTTATCATTGACGTGTTACAGTGGTTCTCAAACTTTTTCTACCATGCCCCCCTTTGGAAGAATAAACATTCTCAGGCCCAGTCCCCCGGCCTTTGTATACAGAGAGCTAGGGTACCGGGCTGGGTGTGTGTCTGAATCTGCAGGTAGGGTTGTGCAGGTTACCATGGGGACCCAGGGTGGAGTCTGGAGCTTCAATTGTTACCACCTGCAGCTCATCAGCCTGATCTACTCTCCACTATTTAAGACCAAGCAGGAGTTCAGTCTTCGCCAGATTGTCTCCCTTTGTTGCGGGGTGATCAGGTCAAATCCTAGAGATCTTATTGTACTTCTTGGTTAAGAAAGCTCGCTTCTGTCTCTCTGTCCCTCAGCACTTGAATGTTCAGTTCCTGGAGACACACCAGCACCTGGAGTCCTGAATCTGCTTCATGTCGACCTGCCACCTTCAAACAGTGCCTGCCTGCTCGCCCTGCCTGCCACCTCGCATCCCCGCATCCCCCGCTAACCACCCTTGGACTTACCTCCTCATTTTCGGCCCACTGCAGGAAAACCGCAAGGTGTAAAATCCTCCTGTGATTATCCCGTTTCCTGTCGGATCCATGCTAACCCTCTGTCCTCTCATAGGAGGAGTTTCCTGGACCTGGACCAATTAACTCACAGCAAATAAATATTATTCACCCTCCTCCTTGCCTTCCTGTGTGTCTGCTATTGGGTCCTCTTCCCCAGTCCGGTGTTCCTTGACACTGCTTTTCCTACCCCTGAACAGTTCTCCGGGGATGTAAGCAAGTGCAGGGGTTTTCTGTTACAATGCTCCTTAGCTATCTCTTGTTCACCCCGATCCTTTCCCTCAGACTCTGCCAAGATATTTTATGTCATTGCACTCCTCTGGAAAAAGGCGCTAGATTGGGCACTAGCCTATTTCTAGTCACGCCTTATTGAATCAACCTTGTTTTTTTCCTTCCTAAATGATTTTCGCAAGATCTTTGAACACCCGTTGAGAGGAGCTGAAGCAGGCAAGAGGCTGCTGGATTTGAGACAAGGTAGTTTACCCGCCGTGGACTTTATCGTAGACTTCCACGTTCTGGCAGCGGAGACCGGCTGGCCTCCGGAGGTGTTAAAAGGGGTCCTGCTTAATTCTTTAAATGATCAGCTGAAGGACCAGCTTGCCTTTCAGGAGGAGGCAGCTACGTTCGAGGACTTAGTAGTCACAGCGATCCAGGTTGACAACAGGCTAGCCAAGAGGCGCCGTGAACGTGGTGCTCGGATTCCCCCACCTATTAGAAGGGTGGTGAAGAGGTCAGAAACCTCTCCTAACAAGGCAAGGGGGACATTCCAGGCTCTACCCAAACCCGAAGCACTGGGTGAACCTATGTAGGTAGGACGAGCTGGCTTGACGCAAGCAGAACACAAACACCCGTCCCAAAATCACTTATGCTTTTATTGTGGGTCCCCAGTCAATCTGGTGTCCAGCTGCCGTTTGCGGCCAAAAGACAGTGCTCACCAGTAGAGGCAGGAGTACTGGTGGGCGGGATCCAGCAGCCAAATCCTCCACGTTGTGTGTTTTCCATGACCCTCTCGCTGGACGGGGCGGAATACCAGCAGCAGGCGCTCATCGACTCTGGAGCAGAACAGAATCTGATAGACTCCCTGACGGCCAAACAGCTGGGTCTCCCCGCAGTCCCCCTGGCAACCCCTATTTCAGTTACTGCGTTGGACGGTAGAGATCTCACAACAATTACCCATGCGACCGGCCCGCTCACCCTTATTGTGTCTTGTAACCATAGAGAAAAAATAGAGTTCCTCCTGTTCCCCGTCGCTAACGTTCCCCTCATCCTCGGATATCCCTGGTTAGCCCTACACAATCCTCATCTCAATTGGAGTCGGAACCGAATAGAGAGCTGGAGCCTATTCTGTTTGTCTAATTGCCTCAGATCAGCTCGCCATCCCACTAATCCTCCGGACCAACCCCCAGAGCGGCCGGTGGACTTGTCAAACATTACGCTGGTGTACCATGATTTGGGTGTGGTGTTCAGTAAAGACAGGGCCCGGTCCTTACTTCCACGCCGTCCTTATGACTGTGCAATTGACCTACTCCCTGGGGCGACTCTACCAGAAAGTAGACTCCATAATCTGTCCAAACCTGAACAAGAGGTGATGGAGATCTACATTCGTGAGTTGCTGGACACAGGTCTCATCAGGCCTTCCTCTTCTCCAGTCGGGGCGGGATTCCTCTTTGTGCACAAGAAAGACAAAACCCTGCGGCCATGCATAGATTATCAGGGTTTAAATCACATCATAGTAAAAAATAAATACCCCCTGCCTTTAATGACATCTGCCTTTGACCTAATACAGGGTGCCAGAGTATTCACAAAATTGGATCTAGGCAATGCCTACCACTTGGTCCGGATAAGAGAGGGAGACAAGTGGAAAACTGCCATTAATACATCATTTACAGACATTTTGAGTATCGTGTCATGTCATTTGGGCTCACTAATGCCCCTGCCATGTTCCAAGCCTTGATCAATGATGTCCTACGTGACTACCTGCATCACTTTGTCTTCGTATACCTCGATGATATTCTCATCTTTTTCAGAAAACTCTCGGAACATCATCAACATGTGCGTTTGGTCTTGCAGCACCTGTTGGAAAATCGGCTGTATGTCAAAGCGGAGGAATGCTAATTTTACGCATCCTCTATCTCCTTCCTCGGTTACATCTCCCAGGGCGGGCAGGTGAAACGGACCCAGCTAAAGTTAGAGCAGTCGCAGAATGGCCCACACCCTCTTGCAGGAAGGAGCTGCAACGCTTTCCCGGATTTGCTTATTTCTATCGCCGTTTCATTAGAAATTGTAGTTCGGTAGCCGCTCCCCTCACCCGGTTGACCTCTGTCAAGATCCTGTTCTCCTGGCCTCCAGAGGCAGCTCGGGCCTTCATCTGCTTGAAGGAACGTTTTGGCACGGCACCCATCCTCGTCCAACCAGACACGGACCAACTGTTCGTCCTGGAGGTGGATCACGGGTTGGAGCTGTTCTGTCCCAACGTTTCGGTAAGGAGAATAAATTACATCCCTTTTTCTCCAGACGATTGTCCCCTTCAGAAAGGAACTACGATGTTGGCAATAGAGAGCTCTTGGGCCGTAAAACTAGCCTTGAAGGAATGCCGACACTCCTGGCTGGAGGGGGCCAAAAATCCCTTCCTGGTTTGGACCGACCACAGAAACCTTGCTTACCTGCAGAGCGCCAAGCAACTGAACTCCCGTCAAACTCGCTGGTCGCTGTTTTTTAACCGCTTTGACTTCTCCATTTCTTGTCACCCAGGTTCCCAGAACACCAAGCCCGATGCCCTGTTCAGGGTGTACTCCTCTGGTACGGAATCCTCGGAACCAGCGCGCATCCTTCCCCCTTCGGTGGTGGCCGGAAGGGTAACCTGGGATGTGGAGGATAAGATACGTCGGGGCTTGCTTGCTGATCCAGATCTTAGAGGAGGCCCTCCCAATACATTCCCACGGCTGCCTGTTTTAGCCGTCCTTCACTGGATCCATTGCGCCAAGTTTGCCTACCACCCGGGGATTCAGCGGACTCCTTGGTTCAACAACATTTTTGGTGGCCATCCTTGGATTCTGATACCAAGGAGTACGTCTCTGCCTGCTCTATCTGTGCCCAAAATAAAACCTCCACTCAACCACCGTCAGGACTCTTGCAACAGTTTGAAGTCCCCGGTCGGCCCTGGTCCCATATCTCGTTGGACTTTGTCATGGGCTTACCTCCCTCTCGAGGTAAGATTACCATTCTAGCCATAGTAGATCGCTTCTCTAAAGCCACTCATTTTGTTCCCCTAGAGAAACTGCCATCATCAACGGAAACGGCGGAGCTCTTGGTAGACCATGACTTCCGTCTCCATGGCATCCCAGCTGAGATTGTTTCAGACAGGGGACCACAGTTTGTTTCTAGAGTGTGGAAGGCCTTCTGCACCGCCCTGGGGGCTGAGGTGTCCTTAAGCTCCGGTCACCATCCCCAGTCGTGGGTTGGATTGACGTGGGTTGGATTGAATATGCCCACAATTCCCTGACGTCCTCTGCTACCGGTCGCTCTCCCTTCAAAGCCTCCCTTGGGTATCAGCCGCCTTTGTTTTCCTCTGAAGAGTGGGATATGGATGTCCAACCTGTACAGCATCAGCTGCAGAGGGTTCAACGGGTGTGGATGCAGATGAGAGCTGCCCTGCTTCGGTCCGTGGATCCAAACAAGCGCCTGGCTGATCGCCGCTGCCGCCCTGATCGCCGCTGCCGCCCTGATCGCCGCTGCCGTCCTGCTCCTGATTATTTGCCTGGCCAGAGGGTGTGGTTGTCAACCAAAGATGTGCCACTAAAGGACATGCCCCTGAAGCTGGCTCCCCGTTACATTGGGCCTTATGAGGTCATCTCTCTAGGATCCTCGGCTGTTTGGCTCCAGCTTCCTCCTTCTCTGTGCATCCACCCCACATTCCATGTTTCCCGAGTCAAGCCTGTGCTGTCCAGTCCCTTGTGGGATTCCCTCCGCCTTCAGGTGGGGGGACGGGTCCTGACTGTTGTTTGTGCTTATGCACCAAGCAGCAGTTCAAAGCACCCACCCTTTGTGGAGTTCTTGGAGGGGGTGTTGGCGAGCACTCCTTCCGGGGTCTCCCTCGTTCTGCTGGGGGACTTCAATGCTCACATGGGCAATGACAGTGAGACTTGGAGGAGGGTCATTGGGAGGAATGGCCCCCCTGATCTAAATTTGAGTGGTGTTTTGTTGCTGGACTTCTGTTCTCGAAATGGATTGTCCATAACGAACATCTTGTTCAGGCATAAAAGTGTCCACATGTGCACTTGGCACCAGGACACTCTAGGCCGCAGTTCAATCCTTGACATTGTAGTCGTATCGTCGGCCTTGCAGCCGCATGTCCTGGACACTCGGGTGAAGAGAGGGGCGGAGCTGTCAACTGATCACCACCTGGTTGTGAGTTGGCTCAGATGGTGGGGGAGGATGCCGGTCAGGCCTGGCAGACCTAAGCACGTTGTAAGGGTCTGCTGGGAACATCTGGCAGAGTCCCCTGTCAGAAAGAGGTTTAACGACCGTCTCCGACAGAGCTTCAACCATGTCCCGAGTGAGGCAGGGGACATTGAGTCCGAGTGGGCTGTGTTTCGTGTCTCTATTGTCTAGGCAGCCAGCCGCAGCTGTGGCCGTAAAGTCTTTGGTGCCTGTCGTGGCGGTAATTACTGAACTCGTTGGTGGACACCAGCAGTAAGGGATGCCGTCAAGCTGAAGAAGTCTTTTTGGCCTGTGGGACTCCAGAGGCAGCTGATGGGTATCGGCGGGCAAAGCGGAGCGCAGCTTCGGCGGTTGCTAAGTCAAAAACTTGGGCATGGAAGGAGTTTAGAGAGGCCATGGAGAACGACTTCTGGACGGCTTCGAAGAGATTCTGGTCCACACATTCGGCGGTTCAGGAGGGTTAAGCAGTGCTCTGTCAACACTGTGTACAGTGGGGATGGGGGGCTGCTGATCTCGACTCGGGAAATTGTGAGGCGATGGAGGGAATATAATAAGACCATCTCAATCCCACCAACATGTCTTCTGATGAGGAAGCAGAGTCTGGAGTAGTAAAAAGCTCCTCAGTGGCAGGGCCCTGGGGGTGAATGAGTTTCGCCCAGAGTTCCTTAAGGCTCTGGATGCTGTAGGGCTGTCTTGGCTGACACGCCTCTGTAGCATTGCATGGACATCGGGGACAGTTCCCCTGGACTGGCAGACTGGGGTGGTGGTCCCCCTCTTCAAGAGGGACCGAAGGGTGTGCTCCAACTACAGGGGATCACACTCCTCAGCCTCCCTGGTAAGGTCTATTCGGTGTCAGAGCTTGGTCCGCATTGCCAGCAGTAAATCAGAATCGTTTCTAGTGAGGGTTGGACTCCGCCAAGGCTGCCCTTTGTCACTAATTCTGTTCATAACTTTTATGGACAGAATTTCTAGGCGGAGCCGAGGTCTTGAGGGGATCTGGTTTGGTGGCCTCAGGATTGGATCTCTGCTCTTTGCGGATGATGTGGTTCTGTTGGCCGTGATCTTCAGCTCTCACTGGAGCTATTCGCAGCCGAGTGTGAAGCAGGTGGGATGAGAATCAGCACCTCCAAATCCAAGACTATGGTTCTCAACCGGAAAGGGTTGGAGTGCTCTCTCTGGGTTTGCAATAAGATCCTGCCCCAAGTGGAGGAGTTCACGTCATCGGTCTGTTGTGGTGAAGAAGGAGCTGAGCCAAAAGGCAAAGCTCACTATTTACCGGTCAATCTACGTTCCTACCCTCACCTATGGTCACGAGCTGTGGGTAGTGACCGAAAGAACACGATTGTGAATACAAGAGGCCAAAATTAGTTTTCTTTGCAGGGTGGCCAGGCTCTCCCTTAGAGATAGGGTGAGAAGCTTGGTGATCCCTGAGGGGCTCAGAGTAGAGTCGCTGCTCCTCCGCATTGAGAGGAGCCAGATGAGGTGGCTCGGGCATCTGTTCAGGATGCCTCCTGGATGCCTCCCTGGTGAGGTGTTCCAGGCACGTCCCACCAGAAAGAGGCCTCAGGAAAGACCCAGGACACCATGGATGGTGGAATGTGGCCGGGGAGAGGGAAGTCTGGGTTTCCCTGCTTAGGCAGCTGCCCCCGTGACCCGAATCCGGATAAGAGACAGAAAATGGATGGATAATTATGATGCAGAGGGAAATTCTTCACCTGAGTGAACACTCTTATCGGATGACATGCTTTCATTTGTGCTGTTGAGGCTTTTTGGCTGATGGCGGCTACCATTGTTGCAATACGTGTTTGAGAAAGTGAGACGCTAGAATGCACTATACGTTAGAAATATTACACGCTTTTAACGTTAGATGACAGTAATTTTTACACAATGTCCCTTTAAAAAACCACCAGCCTTCCTACTCCCTATCAAAGATGAATGAGAGAGCCATCTTGTGCCTTTCAGATTCAAAATCAAGTGATAAAATCCACCTTACTGTTCATGTCATCACTACATGAACAGCAGTTTTTGACCCTTAAGATGGAGAAAGCTCACTTTTGGCAGAAATGACTTCACTGTGTGGTTATAATTCCTGTTTCTGTAGAATTTTACTAGGAAAAAAGAAAACAATGACAAACTCATACCATACAGAATTTCTGAGTTTTTAGGAAATAAACAATACACTTGGAGACATACCGTACTGTAAGTTCCCTAAAATAAGGATGGTGAATTTCTCATAACATTTACCCCAACACTGCCTCTACAGGTCACCCCCATATTGTATCACATACAAAAAGCAGTTATAAACGAGGACTTGAGCAACCAACATTCCAAACAAACACAACATACATGAGTTATATAAAATAACCATACTAACATATAACTTAAAGCAAGTGTAATTTGACATCTTGAATGGAAGATGTAAGGCAAATTTATTTATATAATGCATTTTGTACATAAAAGCAATGCAGTGTGTTTTACATAAAAAGAAAGAACCTGTAAACACAGAAACAAACAATGCAGAAGCTATTTAAATTATGTTAAGACATAATTAAAAATCACAAAATTTATAAAATCACATAAAAGAACTAAATAAAGCTAATTCAAAGCCAACAGCCAGGGGTGCCCAGCTCCGGTCCTCGAGGGCCACAATCCTCGAGGATTGTGCCAAGGAGAGGCACCTTTGGGGGGGCTTTTACACCAAACCTTACATGAAAAACCAATGGTGACTATAGGCCCTACTGGGTCTCCTCAAATCACCAGAATCCGGGCAACCAAAAAAGCATTTGAACGCATGTCAGAAATGACTTCCAATTAGACACATTCACAAAGAGTCAATTAGAGGGCGCTCTATCACTGTCACATGCAACACCAGGCAAAGTTGGCCTTTTTCAGCACATATTTAAAATACAAGAGAGATAGAGTGACACTCGGGGCTTGCAGATTTTTGATGATTGCTGGCTTGGATTTTTGGTTGTGCTAACCTTTTGTTTCTTTAGAAGACAACAAGTTAGAACAGACTCCTTAAAACAGAGGGCAACAAGCATTACTATAACAATATACAATGGAAAAAAACTTTTTGGGAGGTGGGCATTGAACATTTTTTTGTCACACATAAAATCCAAGTAGTTGAAATATTGTGAAAAACCACTGCTCATTGGGCCTTGCAAATAGAGTGATGTAGGTTCAGCCTGCGACTTTGTTAATAACTGCTGCTATTCTCGCCACACCCCTCTAATGGCCTGTGGTTATGTAAGGGAGTGGGATGGATAAGGGAAAGTGCTGAAGCTGTTCCAGATTCTGACTTAGTCTGCCCTGCAGGGTTGCACAGTTTTAGGCCAGAACTGTTCATCAAATATTATCTTTGGCACAATGAAATTTAGCTTTGGAGAATGTCTCTGTTGCTATAGTGTAGTGCTAGTCATACCATCATGGCCTTGGAGGGCTACACAGTAATGGTGGTAATTCCATGACCATGGAGCTCTGTTATTTAGTTAGTAGTAGAAAAGACAAGAAGCAAGTGTCAGTACAAAGATGTGTCTTTGTTCATGCCCTTTAAAAAAAAAACGTGAACCATGTAGACTCTGAACTTTGTGTATAAATGTTCATGCTCTGCCTTGTTGTTACACTAAGGCTATTACAGTTGATACATGCTAGTCTGCTTTGCTGATTAAATTGTTAAATGAGCTATTTGACCAAAAATCAAGATTAAGCATTGATAGGTGTCTTTATTTGTTACTGAACAACAACAAGGCTTGTTTTCCTTGTTGTTGGCTCCCCTTTGAGCCCTAAATTCACCCATCCCACCTACAGTGGACACAGGAGTCAGTGACACAACTATAAAGGGGAACAGAGACAAGAGGTGGGGGCTGCCTGGGTAATGCTGGGAGGCGCTAATAAAATGTAATCCTATTATATGGTTCCCACTAGAGGGCAACAATAATAAAGGTTTCCCTAATAACATGAGCAGACCAAACCCAAATGGAAAACAGCTCCTCAGGTCAAGTCCCACACTTGTACATATATCCTCTCATTAACCCAATTGCTGTTGGGCCACATTACACCGACAGGCCTTTGAGATTTAGCCGTGATGGTGAGGCAAAAGTTAAGTCAAACAAATGTGTTTCATCAAACTGCAGTTTGGACTGTTCTGCATAAAGGAATTGAAGGGGGAGGATGAGGAGCAGTGAGGGAATGTGCGCGGGTGGGAAGTTGGAAGCAGAGCCTTGAGGAAACCAATCAGAACTTCTCCACCCTCCCTTCCTGTCAAAGCCACCGGGGTCTCAGGTGTGTGTTACATGAGCTAATACCTCCCAAACTTGATTGTTTGTGTTAGAGTAATCAGAGTTTTGTAAATTACCATTTTGGAAATGATAGTCCTATTATTGGTAAACAAAATCACAATATGGTACCCTACAAACCGGACATCACATGATAGGACTTGATAGCTGGGTAAACCCCCTCAGACTATTACAGAATTTAATTCTTCCTCGTGACACAAACACAATTAAACTTAGTTTGTTGTAAAGTTATAAAAACAAGGTACGATGTTGTCAAAGTAGCTCTTTGCAAAGCAACCATTTCTCTTAACCTGACTGAAATTTAAACAAAAGAGACAATTTCCCTACTGGAAAGGGATAAAAACACAAACTCATATTTTCCTAATGTTATAACATAATGAAGGAGGTATTCCTCTTCCCAGCTATTGCAGATAAATGCTGTAAAATATTTATCATGAGTGACAAGGTGAGTGAAAATATCAATCATATTCTCAAGACAGCTTGAGTTATTAAGTGAGCCAATGTAACAGTATTACAAAACCCAGAATAACAAAGTTATTTATCTCTTACTCTCTGCATATGCCTGTGTGTGTGTACAATGTATGTGTTTATGTGTCTGACAGCATCAGACGGAGAGTGTCGCATGCCTTCCTGTTCCTGTACTACCCTCCAACCCCAGAGCTGCAGACTCAAGGCAGTTTCCAGAATCAAACAATTTCACGCAGCTACTGGAGGAGGAAATGAACTGAGCCCAGAGCAATAATAAAATTATACAAATGTTATTACAGACTCGCCTGCTACTGTCCTACTTTAATTCAAATTTGGGCACTCCAGGCAGTGCTGGTGGCAGAGACCTTCCTGAATAAATCAACATTAGCTTACGTTTAAATTATTAAGGAAGTGGGAGACTTTCTTGTTTATAGTATGAATTATTAAACAAGTGTTTAACGCTGTTTTTCTTCATGATTCCCCAAATATTAATTGCTAATGATCTTTAAGGTATGTGCTTTATCTTTTTGCCCTTTCTGGTATGTTAAACAAATATTAGTTTTTTAACAATCATAAATCTATCTGATGATATAGATAAGACTTTACTGGCATCAATATCATGTAATTGTGAATCTCTGGTTATGGCAATAATACCATCACATAGTTATTGTTGGTTTTGGCAATCAATGTGAATATTGAAGGAGGCAACAGAAATGAGTATTTTTCACGCCTTATGAGTTTTCTGTTTTACAGCTGGCTGCTTAGCTATTCAAGATGTTAACAATCAAAGAAAAATTACATAGTTTTCCCATTATTTTCTGCCACTTTTTATTTGTTTTTCCTTAATGAGGTGTCTGTAACAACCCTTTGGAAGTTTGTGAACACCCACTGTGTACACTTGTCTGATGCAATCTCACAATCCCATTCTTTGAATGGCACTGTACAACGCTCTCTCTTACTCTGTATACCTACATAAGTTTCATATACTAAATACCATAATTGATTAATAAAGAAACCATGGTAAGCGTCTGAGTATTTTCCATATATGGAAAATGGACTGCAATTGTCATGTGTCCTCCTACCTGTAATCTCCAGATGAGTAAATCTAATTTGAGTGATTCCAGTCCCTAACATCTTCCTAAGAGAAAATCACAAATGCAAGGAACATCAGATTTATGTGCTCATTTATCTGGGCTATAAAGATGATTAAGAGGATCTGAAAGAATGCTGGCCTCTAGCCACTGAAGCCTTAAGGCCTCCAGGCAATATGTATGCAGGTAAAGAAAGGTGCTGCAGCAACACTGAAACACTAAGCTTACGTACAAAAGTACTGGAACACAATTTAATCATGACAGGTTGAGTGAAAATATCCCTGCACTTTCCAAAACAACATTCACAAAAAATGTAAAAAGTGCAAATAATATAAAGTGACAAAAAAAGCACTTGATAATGAAGTTACTTATGCTCCTATTTGGCTGCTGGCTCTTTGTTATGGAGGCAATGCAATACCTAATCCTCCTATGTAGTTTTAAATTAATGACCTGGACACATTTCAAATGAAATGCAGCATAGACTTTTGAATAATACTGACATGTATCTACTCACGCCTGCAGTATAACTCGCTTATTCAAGGCTCATGGCTGCCCTCCCCTGGACAAAATTAAACAGGAGACTTTCTTAAAAGTTAGTAGTTCACAGCCTGGCCTTTAGGTGTGGCTATTGTCACACATATAAAGTGCACTGAAGCTGGAAAAAAATGATCCATCTGAGAATAAATACAATTTTGATAAGCATCTGACATGTACATAACCTTGTAAAAGAAATATATTTGAGTCATGTATATCACTTGCAACAGGGCCTTCCACAGTAGAGAGCACCTTTATTTTCAGCAAAGGAAATTAAGTGTACACAATACAGATTGCTTCTATTTGTTATAAAGTGGTGTCATTCCCTTTGCCTTGTTTTGATCAAATAAGATTACATGGAACTATTCGCAGAGACATAACTTGCAAAGAGCAGACAAAATGGACACTTATCTAGCAATAGGGAGGTCTAATCCAGGGAAAGATGATATAATCCATCTCTGCTCCAAACCTCTCTTCCCAAAGTGCCTAGCACCTGCTGCAAGTGACCAAAGAGACAAATCATACTGTCATTGGATTTCTTATCACTATGTGGATGCTACACCGGGCTTCTGCAGCTGTCCTGTTAGTGTGATGGCACATACTGATGAAGAGAAATCAAACAAAAATAATCTAAAAATCCTTAACAAACTGGTATATATTTACATATTTTATTATGCTTCCAGTTGGTGACCACAACTGAGGAATATTGCAACATTAAAATCAATGACAGAGTTCAGCCAAATGCTCTTTCAATAAATTTGACACTAAAGTATAGTTTACAGCAGATCACACAGAGAAATAGGACGTGTTACAAAGGAAAATAAAAAGAAAACAACAAAATCTAAATCAATACAATGAAGAACTAATTGCACAATTTTCACCAAACAATAGCAACATCATTGTATTGCAACAGACAGCAAAGTAGAGATGGATAAAAAAACAATCACAAACACACATAAAATAAACAAGTTGTTTCCCTGATTAATGCACTGAAAACGGGGCTCACTGTGATGCAACTTTGTTATTAGAGCTTGCCAGAGCCTCTTTACATTGCTTGGAATCTGTAATGTGATTAATGTTCACACGAACAATCTCTCCTTTTATTATAAATACAGAGAGCAGACTAAATGTGACACTAATCCAAAAATAACAAGGCTGCATTTTCTTCCTCACTTCTCCAATTCAGCGTGATGACCCCACATAATTGGTTGACCCTGCACATATCTCCTTAACACAATGTATTGCAAGCTGTCATTCTGCAGCATGCAATGTGCACTGCATGACAACACTGCTGTGAAATCATTCAGAGAGGTCCTCAGAATGAGTATTGAACGGGTTACAGATGTTTGTGGAATTGAGCCATAATATCATATTAGTTTTATGACACTAAAAGTAACAGAAATCATTTTCTGCTTTGAGAGCAACACCTCTGGGGAAGGGGTCAGACTCAAGATGGGTTCTCCAAAGTTTGATTGTCCCTCTCTGCTACAAATTGGTCTCCATTTCCAGTGCACGTGATAGTCATACAGAGGACAGCACTTCTCCTGTTGAGTCCTGGATATGATCTTTTTTCTCAGCTTTCTCTAGATTGATGCTATGCAATGAGCCTGGCTTGATGGCGATGTCCTCAGTTTCCACCTCCTTGTATTTCCCTGATTGGTCTTTAATAAAAACTTGTTTCAGTCCCTTCTTTATCTCAGGGTAAGGGCAGTACAGGTACTCATACAAACCTGCAGCCAAGATGCCTCCCAGGATGGGACCGAGCCAGTATACCTACCAATAAGAGTGAGGGAAACACCTTTAATTGGTCAGCTGAATATACAGTGTCTCATGAGAGACATGAAAAAGTATTTGTCAAGGAGAGGTTACTCCTTTAAATAGTCTTAGGTTAATTGTAAAATGTTTGTATATTAGATAACAAGATATAGTAATATTTCTAGTTCTAATGTTGACACTAGTTCTGATGTACAGATTTAAGACTGAAGTCAGGAGTTCAGTAAATTGTGATCTGATTCTGATTAAAACATTGGAATATAATGAGAATGTCTGGTATATTGGGAGCCTAATTAAAAATTCAAATTGAGATAATGAACAGGGGAGCATAAAAAACATTTGTTAAACCACCTGAAAGGTACAAGTGACTAAAGTGTGCTGCACACATACACACACTCAACGTGACACCAGGCTGTCTGCAAATAGCTCAGGAAAAATGATCACCTGGAAACAGAAAAGAGCTCATGCTCTTAACAACTTCTGTTGTGGCATCTAAGTATGAAGCATAAGGTAAACATTTGGTTACTTTTTAATTTGCCTATTAGTTAATTTCTTGGACGAATTTAAAAATTCAATGGTCAATGAATTAAAAAAAAAAAAATATATATAAATATATATATATAGTATATATATACACTATATATATACATATAGTGGCATATATGTATATGATAACTGCTATGTATTTCATGGCATGTGAAAAAAACATAAAATTTGAACTAGTTAGCTCATTTCTCATAGAAAGCTCCAAGCACTCCCTTTAGGGAATAACTAATTTATGTTTTGGCCATTAAAAAATCTTGTTTCTTCTAGTAAAAGTGTATCTTACCCAGTGGTTCTCAAAGTTAAGTGTGATCATGGCAGGCCCAAAGGAACGAGCTGGGTTCATGCTGGCTCCTGTGTAAGGAATCTAAGACAAATAACAGCACTGCTTTAGTATGAAAGCTTAAACATTATAAGTGTATATCTTAACATCAGACAGGCTCATTGGTGTATGAATTGTCTTCTTTGGCTCACTTGCATCTTTTGAAATACAGCTTATAAAAGCTGTAATATCTGTTTATTATGTATACACTGGCTAAACAGACCTAGGCAGAGCTCAGTAGAGCAGTGTGAGAGATAACTTCAATTTCCCTGTGCATTCATTTGCACTGCAGGGCTCGTGAAGCCCCTGGAGATCGGTTGCCATGCGATGGCTGCCTCCAATAAAGATCTGTACTCGTGGGTGTGAATTACTGAGAAGAGTACAGTATCACACATTGAAAAAATACATGCTTGAAGCACATGTACTCACTCAGCTAAACATGATTGATCTTAGAACTAGTCTTGTTCTGTGGTTCTTGAATGTTGTAAGTATTATGATCTACTGATATATCTTTAAATCTGTGTTTTTTTTTACTGCTACTGGAGTTAGCTAATGTATATGAGCTTGTGGGAGGTTAGTATGGCTGATTTCAATCTTTCAACTCATCACTGCTCATGGATGCTGTTACATTTTTTATGTAACTTAAACACTTGAAGTTACTTACTGCAAATAAATGACCTATAGCTACAGAAAAACCAATGGCCAGACTTGCAGAGCCACCTAGGTCTGTACGTTTGGGATCACAGGTCGCAAAAACAGTAAGGACCAGTTCAAATGTGATGAGGAGCTCCACAACAAGGGCATGTCCCACTGAGATGTTGGAGTTCACCTAAAAAAAAAATAAGATTTTATTTTTATGAACAAAAGGAGAACTTATATCACACGTTTGCACAGCATTAGAATTGGAGCTGGTTAAGTTGTTACCGTGGTTACTCCGAGGGATCCTCTAACAGCAGCAGGTGTGACTAAGTAGAGAATCCCAGCTCCAGTAATAGCTCCCAGGCACTGAGCCACCACATAGAACACAGCCTTCGCCAGGCTCAGTTTTCTAGTTACAACTAGAGCTGCAGTAACGGCCGGGTTGATGTGTCCACCACTAATGTGACCAAAACACTGCACCATAGTGGCAATGCTGAGGCCAAAGCAAAGGGAGATGAGGACCAGGTCAGCTGGGGGAGGCTTTTCCTCCCCTGCAGTCCAGTTGATAGTGGAGCCCAGGCCGAGAAGGACAAAGAGGAGGGTGGCCAAATATTCTCCAGACACAGCCCTCCAGAAGGCCTTGGTCCAAATCCCTTTAAAAGCCACCATTATGCTCCGACAGTCACACCAGGACAGGACCCTCCTGGCAAAAAGGATAATGAGAGAAATGATTAGACTATTTATATATTCCTGGTGTGTGCATGTGGCTGAGAATGTACTGAACCAGCAGAATGTATCAGAACAGCAGCCTTTGGGCAAGACATTTAAAACTCCTCTAGGAATTTAAGCCAGTGATTTTTCATGACAATATGCCATACAGAGCATTCTGTAAGCATTGTGTATGAGGGCAAATGATCATACTAACATGTCAAAGCATGCAACAATATTTAACTTAATCAGGATGTGGTAGGAATCTACAACTTTAGATTTCTAATGCACAACTTGCATGAAATAACATGTCAATCAGTTCCTGAACATTTAAAAAAACCTTTTAAATTCAATTTACAAAGCATTGCAAACATCTATTGCAGCAGACTTGCATCAATAACTTTTGTTTTTAAAAGCTAAAACTTACCTAATACAATGAAGTGTTCTTCCTCTCACTGTCCCCGTTGTGTATGATATGTTTTCATTCATAGGTCCTGGTGATTTATTAAACCAGCGGAGACAACTCTCCCTTTATCATAGTTACTTTATAAGTTGTAAAGATCCTGACCTGCAGTACTTACAGAAGAGCAGCAGGTTGAATGAATGCAGCCGTGGAGAAGAGAGCACGTCTGTCAGATGAACATGAGACCCGCATTGTGCCCTGGGACCGCATCCAGCAGCTTTATTGGGTTACTACCCCAGCATCCTCTCACAGGAATTAAAGAGCCTGCTCAGGGGGAGGAGTCAAAGAACTTCTGGTGCAAGTGTTACCCCATCATGTGTCAATCACACTCAGCATCTTTGTCATATTAAAGCTTTAAAAACCTGCTGGAATAAGCAAGATGTTTACAAACAATATCAGACAGAACAGAACTTCACATTCAGCTTAAATTGTGTACCTTTAAAAACTTGAAGAAGCATCCCAGACAGCTAGAGAATTTTAGTATACAAAAATGATAGGGGGATTATTGTAATACCATAAAATATACTAAATATATGCAATAAAGATTTAAATTAGTCTTCAAGCACATTGTTTTTTAAGATCTTGATTGAACATTTCAATTTGTTAAGCATTTTAAAACTGTTTTACCAGTTGTTGTTTTGGTT
>JBAMHW010000008.1:17220138-17231424 GCA_037177495.1 Rhadinocentrus ornatus
TTTCTTTCTTTCTTTCTTTCTTTCTTTCTTTCTTTCTTTCTTTCTTTCTTTCTTTCTTATTTTCTTTCTTTCTTTCTTTCTTTCTTTCTTTCTTTCGTTTTACATCCCATTTCTGGATCCTTGGGGAATCAGCTGAAACTGATGCAGCTGCTGAGCTGTACCTCTGGATGGCGCACTTGTGTTTCGAAACATACAGAGACCCCAGCCATCAGAGATACCACCACAAGCCACAGCTTAACAGTCTGGGTGAGAGTTTTGGTGGCATTAGGCAATATTAACTTAATGGTAAATGTGCTGACGCAGCATGAGCTCTCTGTCAACTATTTGAAAGTATTTCTCATTGATCAGTTTTACCTTCCTATTTATGGAATCATACTTATACCACAGAATTCACACTGAAGCTTTGCAGTCAGGTAAAAAATGCTATGCAAACATGAAAAGCATTGTAAATTAAAAATGTTTTTGGATTAGCTACTGGTTTGCAGCACCGTTAAATAATACAGTATGTAAGTATTTTTAAACACCAAATTATAAGCATGGAGGGCCATTCATCATGCAAAAGGATGCCAGTACATTAAGAGAGAATACACAGATTTAAACCACTCTTATGTCTGCAAGGTGTGGTTTAGCCTATAACTTACTAAACACAGCTTTGAAACACTTGTCTAACCCTTTAGCAGGTAAGCTAATGTTTCCAAAAATGTTCCACTAATCCTTTAATGTAAGCAATGATTAGATTTTCATTTGCATTTAGCAAACAGTCAGCAGACGTAGTCCAGTAATTCCTTGTGTTTAATCACAAAATATATTTAGTAGTATCAGAAATTCAGAGGCCCTTTATGTTCATTTAAGCCCGATTCCAGAGTCCATTGTTGTAAGTTCTGGATAGGATGCAGTACAGAGCATTTTCCTATGGCGACATAAAGTTGATTCTAACAAAAATGACATTTTCTTCCCCGCACATTTCAGCTGCCAAGTTGAAAGCACAAAGAAGAATTTTCCTTTGCTCTCACAGCTAAGGCTAACAAAAAAGTTTTTTTTTTTCATACAATAGTTTTCTCCAGTCCAGGCACACAAATGTATAGACCATTTAGTGTGTGTGTGAGCGTGTGTGTATATCCTTTGTCAAAACTAAAACAAGCCAAAAGAGACAGGCTCCTGGGGAGCTATTTTCTCTACATTTTCAGTTCTTTCTTCTAGCTCACTTCTAAATTAATATAGATGAGATTATGTATTTATTTATCTATTTATCATGGTTTGTAGAGGATGCTTCTTTGCACAGTGGGATATACTCCATGAGTGCATGCTGCTGAGAAACTAAAAAGGTTGAACTGCGAAGCTGGAGTGGTGAGACTGTTGAAATGGTCCAGTTTCGGGAAAATAGTGAAGGATGTAGTCTAAAGAAAGAAGGGTCGCTTTGGAATTGTTCCCTGGCGTAAGTGAATGTGACAGGTTTTCACCCAAGAGAGCATTTGTAGTGAGCACACACAAGAGGTCAGCAGGGCCACCTGTCACACAGTCCTGCGAGTTAAGAACTCTTTTAGCAGACAAGTGCCCCAGGGTAACACACATGTGCATGCACGCATGCATGAAATATAAAAAAAATATAAAATCTTAAGTAATTAGAAGATGTGAAGGATAAGATGGGAGCAGCTCGGTAGCCTTCTCCAATATTAATGCACATTTTATAATGTATTCTGCTTTCCACAATAGTCTGCAGTATCACTGCTCAAAGTAGCACATTTTCATTTAGCAAAATTAGCAGTAAATAAAGATTATAAATGCCAATGAACCTAAATTGTAAGGTGGTGCATAACTGTGTTTCACTGTGTCCACTCTCCATCTGGCTTTTGACAGTTATCAAGACAGATTTGTATTTAATCGTGTATACTGACATGAATTCTCTAGTGGATTTGAAATACAGCGAGGTGGTACTGGTGAGCTTGTATGCTTGCAACATCTCCTCCTATCTTAATATCTTAAATAATAACCTGTCAAGCTCAGTTTGTACATATACTGTTTGCTTAATGTGCAGGGATATCCATCTGGAATGGAATAGCCAGAGGAATTTTCTCGCTGTCACTCCATTATGTTAAAACAAAACAAAAAAAATAATATGACACAGCCATATCTTCTGGAAAAGCACGACAAGTTGGGCTGTCAGACCTCTTTTGCTTGGTTCCCATCTTTCTTTAATTTTCAACTTTTGGCTGCCACCACCTTGCATCTCCTCAGAGAGGGAGTAGCGGTGATGTTTGATTTCGCTGATGGAATAATATCCATGAAATCAGGGATGATCGCTTCTGTCTCACAGACCACTACCTCCCCATTACCTACCTACTGCAGCCTCGCACATGACACTGTCTTGCAGATCCATGGAGAGAAATTCATTGGAACAGGTGGAGCTGTGGACCATATCCCATTAGTGAGCCTGCCAAAGGCCTGGCCCCTGTAGGAGTAAAACCTCTTCATGCACCATAGGCACAAGCTACTGTATATAGACATAAATTTATGGGATAAAACGTGCTTCTTAGGCAAAAACATCAAGGGAATAAAGAGAAAATAAATCACAGCTTTCATTACTTTTAATAAATCTGTAAAACACATGATGCAAACTCCCTTTTATGTGAGCAGTGTTCTTCGCCTGGAAACATTGACAGAACACTCATTTGCAATGAAAGTCAGTGGCTGAAAATGTACTATAGGCTTCTAGATGTGTGTATTGTGAGTGCGTGTGAAGGGCGGACACAGCTCTGACTTTGGCTTTGACTGGCTCGGCTGGTAGCCTCTGGCTTCATGACTCTTCCCACATGGCAACACATTATGGCAACACTCTCCAGTCTATGCATAGTACAAGGGAAAATGTCACAACAAATGAGAGTCATTGTGCATAATCTAATTCAAGAACAGTTCAAAAATTAAATGGGCAATAATTCACACAAAAACAAAAAATGCAAAAATACCCTAAGCTGTTTGCATGGTATGTGCATGCACACTGAAATGAGTCCACTATAAGACCTGTGACTCACTTTGTTTAATAAAAGGATGCTGAAAAAAAAACCTTTGAAGAGGAAGACGTTTTGATGCACAGTACTTAGTGTGCATGGGTAATTAAGTGCATTTGTTAATGTGCCATTTTTTTTAGTTAATTAAATCCATAACCTCTAAGTAGCCTGTGCTTATCAAGAGTGTTGAAAGAAATGCACCCAAGCTGTGCTGTTAAAAAGTCTTTATAGCACCAATCTAAATCCTTTTTTTGTTTGTTTGCTTTGCTATGTTCCATTTTGTTAACAAAAAAAAAAACATCTGCTTAGGAAGTTTTGATCCCACAAAGATGCTATTAGAATAATTTGGTTCCAGAATGGTCTTCATTAGTAACTGATATTATTGATAATAATGAAGAAGATGACAGTAGCTGTCTGCTCTGTAGCCAAAGTTAGATATTAAATCTCACATTTTGGTGTACAAATCTTGAAATGAGCAAAATTGATATACAACAACTCAGCTCAGCATTGTTGTATCTTGCATGTTTCTTACTTGCGTGCAATGCTTCCAGCTTCATAATACTTGCCTCCATTTTGGTGGACTGATTTGACTGTGGAAGCAAACTTTGGATAAAAGATAACCCCCTTTATGTGTGGAACTGGTATCAGTTTTTTACTTTTACTGATGCAATATGTTTTTCAAGCCTCAGTACATCATAGCTCATGTTTCAGCTTTCTCCAGCATTTGTATGCAGTGTATTTCTGTAGGTGTTGTTGAGAGTTTTAGCACTTCACTCTCTCTTTTGACTGTAGGCGCATCTAGCACCTACAGTATATGCACTCTCTCGAGGTAATCTGGCAACCTGTTGAGAGACTGCAGGGTTAGGGGAAACTAAAAGATCACAGACAAACAAGAGCGTTGCCATGGCACAAAATGGTTAGAGGATCCTGTCTCTTCATGGAAAAATTGTCAGAGAGGTGCTGCACATTCAGTGTTGTGTCCTCTTGTTGAGCTCTGCACAGTAATTTGGTATTTGGGTTAGCAAGTGTCCTTTCCCTCTTATGTCAGCTTCTCACTAGCTGGAACTGAAAGCTGTTGAAAGGCTATGAAAGATTTATCCAAGTTCGACTCCTGGGTCTCATACTGAGCTGGAAAGCTGATTGAAGAAAAAGCAGTATAATTATCCCCATCAACGGATGAGACTTTTCTGTATTTATATTCCAAAAAGCAGTCTCACGTAGCAGGCACCAATAATTCCTCCTTTTTCCCCCTTTACAATCATGTCTGCCTTTACATTTGAAAAGACCTTGTTTAATTTATTCTTGTGTTGTTTGAATTTTCCACCAGAAACATTCCTGTATACATTGTGATTGTTAGAACTGTAACTACTTGAAATCATAAGTAAGTGAGAAACGGGGTTCTTGAGCTGCAAGCATTCAAAACCCAAAGTGTATTTCTCTTGAGACTACAGGTGACCAAGGATACGCATCACAACTGGACATAATAGGCAATGTCTGTATTATAATGAGAAAGCCCCATCTAATTTCTCCTGACCTTTTGTTTAAATACTCCCTCAGAGTGTGTTCTTTTCAGCAAAATCGATACATGCATCATGGTGCTCTTTGTTCTTTATTTACAACTGCCAGTGGCTACAAATTATGCTTGGCACTGTATGTACTACTATACTATTTACATCTGCAATGACAAGGTGAAATTATATTATTTTATGTTTTATCACAAACAAAAAAGATGTTCTCCCCAGGCTGGAGAATCAATCAATTAAGCTTGTAAGTGTTCAGCAACATTACCAGAACTTGTGAAATCATACATGCATTAAACTGTTGATAACTGTGCTCAGAACTGAATGTTTTTAGATATTGTAGCCACTTGCAGATTGTTGCTAAAAACATAATAATTGTTCATTTATTACAGTTGCCACATTCTCTTTACTTTTTAAGACTTATTTGTTAGATAACTGACTGGAAGGGCTGTCTTTTTTAAAATACATTTCATAAGATGTAAGAGGACCTTGAGTTCACTGACAGGATGTTTTGAATGTGGACTTTAAGAAAATATAAAATGACATTCGAAACCTTAGCAGTTTCAATCTCAGTAAATACTTGAAGCAATTCTAAAGGACTGCTTTCAGTTTTATTTTTTTACATACATACTAATCTAAAAGCATCCCAAATACTTTTAAAGAAAAGGTAACTGTGTAGAATTTAGTTTTTATGTGGAATCAGCACAGTGAAGAAATTATAATAGCTATAGTACATTTGTCCAAAGCATCTATCCATTTTAACTTCCCGACTTATTCAGTTTAAGGTTGCTGAAAGGCGGAACCAATCCCACCTGGTACTTGAAAAGTGGTGGGTTCACATCATGGGCAAGTTGCCAGTCTATTACAGGGCCGTCACAGAGACAAATGAGACAAAAAGTTTTGAAATTGTTGTATTTATATTTTCAACTAAAAGGGTCATACATATTATTTCAAGTGTGAGAAGGAGATGTCATTTTTCAGATACTCAGAAACACTTTTATTGAGATGAAGGGAGGGTTTCTGGGTTTAAATCTGTGGTATTTTGGACCATATTTTCAATTTTGCTACAACAGCTGTTTAGGTTTAAGCGTAACCTCATATTAAAAATACAAAGATAAGGCAGTATATTGCTGTAAGTTTTCTCACATTCTGAAGTGAAACTGGCATTAGAGTTTAGTGGTATGTTGTTAGTTAAGGAAAATCTAAATTACATCCTTGAACAAATAGATGAAGTACAATGTTGCATCCCACATCTGCTCTTTGACACTTAAAAGATTGTGCTGACCTGCTTCAAAGCATCCTTGGTGAAATTTTATTCAAAACAAAAGTATCAGACAGCAGCTGAGCAGTGGTCTCTTCTTATCCCTTTCTAAGCTCTCCTGAGTCTCCCCCTCTTCTAGCTGTGACATTCTGTACAATGAGCAGTTTTAAAGTTGAAAAGACGGCCTAAGACTTGCTGACTTCCAAACTGCATACTCAGCCCCCTTTAGACCCTGACTGCCTGTAGGACTCTCCTGCTCATAGTACCGTATGTGCTTGTTACTGCATCACATTCATGTGATTTAATTGTACCCACACTCGAGATGGTAAAATATTTGGAGAAATTTGTCTCCTCTTTCTGCTTTTTGTTTTACCTTACAGTAGCCTTACATACCCTATTTAACAAAAGAGCATTATTGGCTCATGTCTCCCATGTTTGTATCTCACTTATTGAAAATGATACTCTAAGCACTTTGTTGCCTAGCACCGAAATGATCTAAATGTCATTATCATGCACAATAAATCCCATGTAGACTTTCTGACATTTGGGTTGTGAGGTCATTTTGAATGTTTTTAATTTAAATTAAATGGAAAAAGATCTTTTCCTGATAGAAAAAAGTTTTGACATTGACAAGATTCAAGATTTTATTATTTATCATTACTCAACATAAGCTTGTAAAATGAAATTACAGATGTAGTCCCTAAAGTCAGGAAGACAAAGCCAACTGAACAAAAAAATGATTCATCAGCTGGGAGTAAGTTGGATGAAGAAACGGGGAAATAGACAAGAATGAGGAGGAAAGAGGGATTTGTAACTGCCAAAAATGTCCCGAATAATTCTCCCTCTTGTAAACATCGTGCTTGTGTAAAACCAACAGCTACAATAATAAACAAAACAAATAAATAAAAAATTATATCTGGATGTTGTCATTTCCCTGCAAAGATGGATGCAGATGTTTCTTTTTTTTTTTTTTTTATCTTATTGCACTGTACTTGTAAACAGCAGTTATTCACATATCAGTGAATCCTAAAGACAAATAATATGCAACACCTACTAAATGCAGGGCACCTATGGGGGGTGGACCAGAGTTGCTGAAATGCAGGGGCTTCGGTGGCTCCACAATGACTGGATAGACTTAATAAAGCATTAGTCCTCTGGAGATGTGATCAAATAGCTCTGAAGTATTTCACTAAATTTTTTCTATAATATTTGGCATATAGTACCAGGATACAGCAGGTTTAGTAAGTAAAGTTAGTAAATAAACTATTTTAATATCCCCCAACCTATTTGGGTAAGATGCAAAGAGACAATTAGACGAATGGCTTTTTCAAAACCATACAGCCCACTTGTACTTGTACACCACTTGGGGATAGAAAATACCTCAACTGTTTTGAACATATAGTTTGAAAAAGGTGCAAAAGAAAAAAAAAATCTTCCATTCCCCATTTGTGAGAGGAGGGACTTTTCTCTTTCCCTGATATTTAATTCATGCTTTTATTAGAAGAAGGATTTAAGTGTAGGTGTTTCATAAAAACAATATGGGAATTCTATGCTTATGACTAAAAAACAGGACTCTTCTCACCACGCAGATGACAAAAAAAGAAGAGCAGAAATAAAGCTCTCCTCTCCTGTTGTTACAAAAAAAATAAAATAAAATAATACAGTGGTCATGGTTCAGTTCTTTTTTGGTACAGTGAGAGAACAAATGCAAAACATAAAACTGCTTAACTTGTAAACAAGAACATGTTTGATGACATTTAAAATGAAACCAACAACAAATAAAGAAAACTGCATTAAATTCTCTAATAAGATCTTTTAATAAATAAAAATATGACACACATACCTCACATGTTTCGAATCAAATAGACATGTGCCCCCCCCCCACACACACACACACCCTATTTTAATGGACAGTATCTGCACATACATCTTATAAGGGCGGTAGGGATGTTTCAAGAGAAAATCAAAGGTAATTCAAGCAAAATTGCACAAATATCAATTTAATTCACTGTTCAATACTTTCTTTTAAACATAAAGCTTTTGTTGCATGTATGTTGTAAAAGATAAATCAACATTTAATTAGGTCCAAGTTGCGTAATAACCACATGTTTGGAACTGTTTGAATGAGCACACATTTTCAGATAAAGGCTGTATTCAAAGTTAAAATCTATTCACTATTTACATGTTTAATTTACTTTACATTATTTGTTCTCTAGTCTTCGTGGACCACGCCGACGTGAACATCAGCTGATAATTACGTCACTTTAAAAAAATGTTTTTTTAAAAATTGTATTCACTTTCCGTCCAATGACACCTCTGATGACGATGGAATGATTCAAAACATGTCAGGTATGTGTGACAGATGACGTGTCTGATATAAAAGAAACAGATGACTAGCTAAGAACAAGACACTATAGCCTCTCTTCCACCAAAGACAAACAGGTGCTGGTTCAGTGCTGATGGTAGAGCCGGTGCTTAGCTAGTGCTTGCAAAGAACATTTTTGGTTTTACACAGACTGAACCAGGTCGGTGTTGTGTCATTATGTCATCATAAACGCAATTGAATATGACTGCCTCTGTTGTTCTTCCGAACTTGCCTAGAATCCTACAGATGGTCAAGTCATCTCTTCATGACTGTCTGTGAATGTTTGATTATCAAGCGCAGAAAACGGCGACTACGTTTAAGAAGAGAGTTAATCATTCATAGTTATTTTAAAATGTTTTTTGCTGTAAGCTACAGCAGGGAGCCCAACTCAGCACCGATTACATGAAACAAACATAATGACATTTATGACCATTTTGCAATTTCCTTTTGGCACTAATAATGTATTTTTCAATTATTAGTTGGTGTTAGGGTGGATTCTAATGCGGTGGCTGCGTGTTGTCTGGACACATCACGGTCAAGATTCTGGTGGGATTACATTGTTCTGGATTTTGACCCCAGAGTTCTTCCTGTATATCAGTGTTTGGACCACAGCCATCCTTTTCAATGAAGACATACATTATCGAATATGTATCCCGGTCCAAAATTGCTATGTAGGAGCTGGCTACTGGTGGCGAATTCAGCCTTAATGGAGTATTTTAACCGTGAGGAGCACGGTGGAGGAGCTATGCATAATATAAATTGTATTATTTGATCAATAAAGATTAACCTAAGTTACAAAGCAGTTTACTTTGGCTTTTGGTTTTATTTAAGTTTGGGTTAGGGTCAAATAAGTAATTAAGATTGGTTTGAATTGAGCACCTAATTCAGTGTTATAACATTAAATGTGTATATATATATATATATATATATATATATATACACACACACACACACACATAACACAATAAATAAAACAACTTGATGAAGCTTCATAATGCATAAATGAGGGAGGAAATTTTAGTGCCAATTCATCCAAATACAAGGCTGGAGAAGACCTTGGCTGAGGGAGGAAAAGAGATAGAAACGCACAAGATAGAAAGCATTTCATCAGAAAAGAGGAATATAGCAGTAAATCTATTTTTAACCACACAAACATCCTAACCATGTTGTTACACTTTCAAGCAATGAAAGCAGAATACATAACTGGAAAGTAGTTAGCTTAATAGCAGGGCAAAACTAAGACATATGAAGAATAAACCAACTTTAATGAAAAAAAGAGTTTGCAGGTTGTAATTATGTAGTTGGTGGTTCTTAAAATGCAGCAAAAACATTTCCAAACAAGCTTTTATTATCTACTCTCTTTAAAACAAATTAGCAACTTAGCTGGAGTAACTTAGAGCCTTAGGATATTTTGTTCTTGTTAAATGTAATTTGTAATTTGAAAATTTAATTTTAACATTCTCCTAATGTAATGGATGTCTCTCACAACAAATAAGATCTGTGGCTTTAGGGAGAGGTTCTTCTTTCTGCCAGAAGTGCAGATGCATCAAAGGTGAATGACGGACAAGCTGTGCTGATTAGGAGAAGACAAGCTGTGTTCACTTTAATTTTTCCAAGCCTTTGTCGCCCACTCACCAGTTTGATATCAAATGACATGTCTGAAATCCTTCTTGAAACAAATGATTGCATCCTCTTTGGTATAAAATTGCAGCAAGAGCTTTATGTTGAAAAGACAGTGGTGAAATATATTAGATTTATTTTCATGACACATTTTTTTTGTTTGTTTTAAAATATTCATTAAGCAAACCATCCCAGTTAATTAAATCTCTTATTAAATCTCTTGAGTTTTACTCACACAAACACAAGAAAATGGACAAAAAAAGGCTCTCACAACCATTTCCACAAATGTTAATAATTTAAGAATGGTCATATAATGGGTATGTTAAGCTGCTTTTAAAGCACTGATGTGTTTTTTTTCCTAAAGAAAATACTAAAAAATTTTCTTTTAATTGTTATTCTGCCTTATAAAAATGCATTCCTGTTGTAAATGAATAACACTGCAAGCATTCTTATGATGCAATGGGAAAACCTTCATCCCAGCATTTACATGAAGTGGCTTTGACCTTTGTCATGTACTGTAGCATTTTTGGAACTTTTGATACATGTTTAATTGCAAAATTATGTTTTATAATAATAATATTAATAATATTTTTATCTGAACAAGCAAAAGTTCATCATGCAAAATATGTATTCAGGGACTGACAATAAGTTTTAATTTTTTTATTTTTATTTTGGCTAAACTGAATAGACTATTACTATTAATGATGTCTGTAGTTCTATGAGTTGAAGATGTAGGAAAACCACAGAACCATGCATTTGCATCTGACTTGGCCCATCCTACTTAATTGGGACACTTCCATTTGGTTACCAACTTAACCGATCCAACCCAAAAGGATGGAACATGACCTACAGCAACCCATTGATTGGTTAAAAAAAAAAAAAAGTTACTTCCTGTGCATTCTGGCTTAAAAACAAAACAGGAATGGCTCCTTGTTTAAAGCAACATACATGTTTTGTTGAATAAATCTCAGTTTAAGTGACATTATGAAGCACCGCCAAGAAGCAAGAACAGTAACTGTTTGGTGACTGCCATTCTCCTCCTTTGTTTCGTGTTTTGGTTATACTTTAAGCAAGGTGTTACACTGAGATGGCATCATGCTATTACATAGCTGAGACATCCATTGCTATCCGGCTGACACTTCATCTCTCAGGTAAGGTTAAGGTTGGCTGTAGGAACGCAACGAAATTACAGTTTACAATGTATATTACTTGAGCCAGGTGATGTGGAAAGATGGTTTCGAGGTAAAAAGAGCTCTGGACACCAGCTTGATGATTAATAAAAAGGTTTGTTACAGACAGTGTTGGGGTAGTTACTCTAAAAAAGTAGTTTGTTACTAGGTACTCATTACTTCTGTGAATTGTAATGAAATTACTTTACTCGTTACTGCATTTGAAAAGTAACGCCACTACTAATTACTTTACTTGACCATAATCGATCATCACTGCCTGTCCGCATAGTGTTTACTGTATATTGTAAACAAAACGGCTTTAAAACCACAAGAACAACATGGCCGT
>JBAMHW010000008.1:17231524-17242828 GCA_037177495.1 Rhadinocentrus ornatus
TGCGCTCCAGGAAATGTTGAAAAAAGCTTAGCTTGTTTAGGAGGGGTCGGCTGCTGAAGGACTCCTTCCACTGACCGACGAGCAGGATCTTTCATCACAAGTTTGCACTAAATAACTACAAAAGTTAAAGACAAATGCATCCCTAAGTTATACCTGGACCCAAACAAGAGAACTATAACCGTGTTAACGTATGGAGCATAGAATTCACGGAGCAGATAACAGACTAGTACAGCTGAAGTTGCTTAGAAAAGCCAAATATAGTCATTAACTGTGCAGTGCTAAGGAAATCTAATTATAAACCTCTCTAATGCTGAGGATGAGACACTTCAAGTGTAAAGCAGCTTTTCAATATTTGCTTTGTACTTGGCTACACTTTAACCTCAGCAAATTTATGGAGTTAAGTTCTGTGATGTTCTGAAATGTTTGCACATACTATTATACATCCTTGAATGGAGACATTCATTAATAAAAAGAAAGTTTTTGTTAGAAATGTTTAGATATGCTGTGTCATTAATATGATGCACAGCTGGAACCAAAGAAAAACCTAAGACTAAGCAGCCTGTACAGCCCCCATACAGCAAGATCCCATAGCTTCATGCAGTTTATGCAAAATGTCTCCCTGCCGTGACTGTGCTGCAACAAAGACCTTGATCCCTTTGGCAAAGTTCCCACTGTGCAGTGGTGATGACATCCCCGCTATGACTTCTTCTCTTTCGCTTTGAGTTGACAGAGTGGAAACTGGAATGATGTTTTGCTGTGGTGGTCAATCTGTTTTAAGATTTGATTAGTTGTCTGATTTAAGGTGTGCTCTTTAAATCATTGTGGTACTGAACTGTATTTGCTGGCAATCTGTCAGCTTGAAGAGAATCTTGTCGTTTTACTGTCACTTCTAATGGCAACAAGGTGTCTTTGTGAATATGTTTTGCCCATGGCACCGCTCTGATTAAACTGAATGCACTGTGGTGAGAAAATGTCTCAATGTGGGGTTTACGTTGGATTTTTTTTACATCTGCTATCAAACACCATATTACATGCAAAGTTGCTTAGACCATTTTCTGCCCATTCTATCATTAAGTCAGTTATTGAACCTTTTAATCCTGTCTGCATTCTCTACACTAATGTCGGATTTATAGCATAACTCACTATCTTGTGCAATAAGCTGTTTAAGTAAATACGAACAGCTGGAGATAAACATAAACACCCTCAGAAAAAAAATTATGAAGTTAACTTCGGGCTCCACCTTTTAAACTATTTAAGTGTCAACATTTTCTCATAGAGCTTGATGTCAACAATAGAAGGAAAGGGGGCTTTAGGGGCATGCAAAAGTGATGTTTATTCAAAGCTTTTAGGCAAGATTAGAGGACGTTTTGTTTGGTTGTTTGTTTTCTACACTTTCAAGTTTTGGGGCATTTAAAGAAAGCTGAGATTTCAAAAATGTGTTACTATTGTTTGAGACAAAGATGAATTTGTTAAAGCTTAGGCTTGTGTAAAATAATTTCATAAACAGAATATCAGAATCAATCGTGCCTTTCTCACGCAATCATCTCTCAGCATTTGTGTAGAACTATGTGGACAGTCTTTCTACTCCTGCAAGAATAGACAATAATTCAATCCAATTACATTTTATTTACAAATAACTTTTAAAAACAGTGAATGAAATTGGTGCACAGAAGAATGAAAAAATAGTAAATAAAAGCAATTTAAACAATGGAAAGTAATGAAATAAAGTAAAATACATTAATTCTGAACATTTACATCTCAAAAAGTGCCAAAAGGCCAAAGAGAACATATGGGTTTTAAGAAGAGATTTAAAACCAGACAATGAAGAGGCCTGTCTAACGAGACCACCAACAACAAAGGTATGACTCCCTCTGAGCTTTCTTTTGTTCTTGGCACATTCAAGACCAGCTGCTTAACTAATCTTAGAGAATGTCCATGTGCATAGCGAACAGAGGTAGGATGGCACAAGACCATGGAGAGATTCAAAAACAAATAAAAATATTATAAAATGGATTCGAAAATGAACATAACCCATATCTACTGGGTTGTACCAATCAGTGACACTAAAACCTAGAGCTTCAGTTTTATCTTTATTAATATTTAAAAAGCAACGAGCCATCCAATCCTTTATGTTTCGGATACTTTGAAGAGACAGAGTGGTTCTTTTTGAAGACATCCAAATTTTACTTTTATCTGCATAACAGATGAAATACTGTGTTTCCTGAGTATAGAACCAAGTAGGAGTAGATACACAGTAGAGAAAAATAAGAAAACCTAATACTGACCCCAGATATACAGAGCACCTCATTCCTTTTCTCATTTTTGTTGTTTTTTTAAAGCAGTACAAGATTAAAAAAAAAAACCATTGTTTCTCATAAAATATAAAACAAAAATGTGTAATCTCATCAAGCCATTTCTAAATCAGATCTTTTACTTAATAAGACTTTGCAAAATAACAGAAATCTTGACATTTTTGCGTGCCACTACATGCTAAAGAACTACAAACAAAGCAAAAAACAAAAAAAATTACTGCATAGATTAATGTAATTTATATATTAACCCCTTTTATTTTGATTATCAGCTGTAAGTACAGACATTTGAAACTAAATGTGCTTGTATACAAATGTCAAAACACTGATGCTGCACAAATGAAGCCTCAACACAATCTGAGTGGTGTTGTGTAAGCAGTGAAGTGCAGCAAGGAGGAGAGGCCAAACAACCATTTCATAAACACATGGTATAACACAGAAGAGCCAGCTCCAGAGGTCAACATTTGGTGGTCCATCTGCATCTCAAACATAAAGAACGCTCTTTTGGGGACAGTAATGTACACATTTTGGACATAGAAGACAGATGGTTTGAGAGATGTGTCAAGAAAGCCATCTAAGTTAAACTGGGGAAAAAAAAACTCTTTAAAAAGAGGATGTGGCCTCAGATATTCCCTTCCAAGCACCTATAATGCATCCTCTACTCTCCTCCTCAGGAGGTCTCACAACCACCTACATGTTAGACCTTGTGACAAAAATAGTTTGGGTCATTAAATGGCCACAAAATGGCGAGGTGAGTCAGTGACACCATGTGACCTCAGCAGCCTTTAACATGTTAATGTTACTTAATGCTCATGAGCCAAAACTCCCCACTAATTGGTTTGTACTAACAAAGCCTTTCAGATGAGAGGTGAAACATTTTCAGAAACAAAACATAGAAGTCAAGCCCCTTTTATTCAAGCTCTTATGGTTACTGTGACCTGGATGTCTGAGAATCTACACCAACATACTCTTTGAGCCATTATTTTTACACCCATAGCAAGTTAATCTTGACAACCCTAATAAAACAATGCATGGAGTCTGTGTTGCAAGAGGGTTTCTTAACAGTACTGGTCCATTCCTGTTGGTCGGGCATTTTGCTAAATGACCAACTTGGTGGTATCTGTCAGGAATAGATCTTGAAACAGAAGTGCTCAGACTTGACCACTGATGCGGCTGAATGCTGACATCCAAACAAACATTCAGAGGAAATAAGCCGTGGCACTGAATCAACAAACAGCTGTCAACCATCCCTGCGTTAACACTGATGGGCTCTGCAGCGGCGAGAACAACATAGCATAAATGGGAAAGGACAGATGGACACGCTCTGTTTGGGTGACAGACGGCACAGCCCTGGGAAAGGTGTGGGGACACACAGCCTTTTATTAAGAAATATGTTTGACACAGCAGAGCCTGGCTGCAAAATCACATCAGGCTGCCTAAGGAAGCTTTGTGACTTTGAAGATGGTGATAAAATATGAATGTATTAAACAGATTTGCAAGCTGCAGGTAGATCCAGACAGAATATTTTTCTGGAAATCTTGGCAATTTGTTGACTTAGCCAGCCTATCTCAGTATTTACTCATGATTAATGTCACTGTCATCCTCAGTTTCATCTTAATGCATTTTACTATGAGTATTCAACATGTAGCTATCTGTATGTATTCTCTTCACACACACATTTTAAAAAGTAATTTATGTGGTCTCTTTTTTGTTGTTGTTTGCTTGGTGTATATTGCTTTCACAAGCCATGTTTACATGGACACAAAATATTTAGAAGATAAAATATTTGTATGACTTGATAAAAATGCTTCATACAAGTCTAAAGATTCTGGTTAAATCACACCCATTCAGATCAAAATTTCATTTTTTTTATCAAGAGAGGTGGGTTATGCTGAGTTTTGTTCTGATCAGCATGCATGAAAACACATTTTCTGAAATTCAGCTAGAACGGACCACCCAACAGGGTCAGTTTCTTGCTGACTCTGTGTAACACGTCACCTTTGAATGCAAATGTGATCTCAAGTTCTCATGACCTGAAACTTCTCTGTCCTGAGAGCTGCTTCTTTGTCTAGATTCATATTCAGTCAGCAAATATTGCAGACATCCATATAAAGCCTCTAACATCCCAACTACTTTTGTGTTTCTTGTATCTTCATCAAATCTTGTGATTGCCTGAAATCCAGATAAGAAATAATGAAGTTCTAAAAGCAGCCTCTGGTGAATGAAATAGTCTGCAGGTTCTCTTTGTATTTGTTCAAGACATTTAAAAAAATATTATTTATATCACTTTATTATCTTCTTTCTCCAAAAATCATCTTGGAAATTATGATGAATGTGAATTGGAGCACCATTTATTGTATTGTTGTGTATAGCAGTACCACATCTGGACAAGCTTGTTAAAGTGTTTCCTGGTTGGAGAGTTACTTCCTATACAGGGGAGAGCTTCCTGAAAGCAATAGAAACCAAGAAAACCACCAAAAAATGGGACAATATATGTATCAAAATGTGTGTGTGAGGAGAATGTATAAATTAAAATAGATGTTGGTGAATCGTACCTTCTATGACCCCTCATAAATCTTAATATATTTTTCTCAGTAAATATAAGTAATTCTGCTGAATTGCACTGGTAAGGTTGTCACTGCAAACCTTTAGAAGTGGGCTCCTGATAAAATAGGAAAAGTGATTGCAGGTGATCTCTGTTGTGATATTATATTTCTCTGCATTTCCCCCTGTGCATTCTGCATCACTTGTTGGTAATTCAGATGCAGATACGTGAAATGCAACCAGTGAAGGTCCTATTTGGCTTGTTTGTTAATTCAAAGCTTTGATAAAAAAAATAGTGCAAGTTGTTATTGTTATAGAGAAAGATATCAGGCAATATCTGGTGCACTCCCCTACTTTTGTGTTATCACCATGACTGTAAGATGCTATCATCCCAAATAGCGTCTCGTACCATCAAGCTGTGGAGGCAAAACAGGGCTATTATTTTTTTCCTTTGTGTATTTTGGGAGGCATGTATTTTTCTCCATCAACACCATATATATTCTTAAATGTGACAACTCCACTTAATTGCCCATGTCTAATGGCTTGTATTTCAGTGTTGAAATGCAGAAGAATATGCAACTGTGTTTGGGGAAGCAAATGCAGCCTGTCTGCTTAAGAAAAAAATATTTTATGTGGAATTGTATATTTTGTTAATGTTATGGAAGGACACCTCAGAGACAGACGACAGATTACCACACTTTATTGAATGCTGCAGACACCAGGACAAAGAGTCTTACTGTCATTTGGAGTAAACGCAATATCCTGGAGCCATGGCGCCTTGGAAGGGAGAGAGGGCATGTCCTTGTGACATGGATAGGGAGTAACTGTGGAGCTGGAGTATATATGGAAGGATGGGTGAATGGGAAACAGGTGTGACTGGTTTAGGGCGTGATTAGTGGGAGCAGGTGTGAATGAAGAGGGATCTAGGGTGTGGTGGCTGGCTGGACCAGGTGGGGGCGTGACAGTTAATCACACTGTAACTTACACATCTCTGATTCATGTGAACGGGTATGAACTTTCTGCGCTGTCAACATCAAAGAGACACTTTACTGTATTGCTGTAATTTTGTCCCTCAGTTTTGAAAAAAAAAAAAAAAAAAAAGGACCAAGAAATTTTCAAAACATGTTCTGTTTAATATTCCAAGAGCAATACACAAACAAGCAAGCAAACTTCACAAACGACTGAAGATAATAAACCTACAAAAATATGCACTGCTTTCCATGTCTCTGATGTCGCTCTGTGAGATTAAAGGAAGAGCTGTGGCAGCGGATGCTACGGTTTATTAAGTAGAAAAAGAAAAACCTGCAAAGATCACACAGTCATTCAGAAGAAGCTGAGGCTAAAAAAATGTTTGAAAATGGACATGTTTACCCTGCATGAAAACACGGCTCAATAAATCTATAACATGCCTTAAATCAAATAAAATGTTGCTCCTTAACAAGAAAATGTCATCTAAGCATAGATTACTCTGCATAGTAAGCTGGATTTATACTTGCGCAGTGTCTGCGTAAGTTCGGTTACGGCCTAACGACGCTAGTGAAATGTGCTCTGGCACTCGAGCAAAGAGGTAACGCGTCATGTTGCAATTTCTCTTCTTAATCTGAAAGAGGCAGCAGGGCTGCTATCGGCTGGAAAATTAAAACTGGAGAGCAGATATGGTTCCATGCTGCTGGGACACCAATTCAAGCTTCTTCCTATGACCAATCTACCTGAAGCGGAAGTCAAGGTGAAAAATTCAAAATGTGTTTGTATTATCTCAAACCTGTTTTTTTTCCATATTTACGTTTATTATGTTACCATCTCTTTTTTTAATTTTGACATGATACAATTATCCAAACACAATTTTGGCCATTGATGTAGAGGAATCTTAATATCTTTTAATTAAAAGGATTAAACGCTGAGTACACAACAGCTTACAAGTACTTATATTCTGTCTCATCTGTGGATGCAGGTGCAAATCTACCCATGGAGAAATAAATTACTGGCAGCATACTTCCGTGCTTCCGTACTGTTATTTTGTCAACTAGTTGTGGTCCAAATGGCATGTTAGACTCTCCCCAGCTCCTGAATAAAAATTAGACATTACAAGCAGGGCATATACAACAGTTGACATTTTGCATTTCCTATAAAATATTTAGCTATATGTTATATTTTTACTTCCCCTTGAATTGAAGATGTGTTCATTCTTGCTCATCTGAAAGTCTCTCAGAGAAACTTCAGTTGTGGATTGTTGTTGTTTTTCTAGGAATTTACTTTCAAGGTTGTATCTTCCCTTTTGTCTTTTTTTTTTTTTTTCAAGGAAGATATGCAATAGCTTAGATCGGCATTCCAAAAACTCAGTCACAAAAACAAAATTCCCAAACATCTGCCTCTAAAGTTTTCTCGTTTTTTGGTCAAAATATTCACTATTTTGTCTTTTTTTTTAATCAGTGCTTGCAAGAAGCCATTTGCCACTAGTTCACACAATTAGGTTATAAATTAGTTTCCTGTAATTGGGATGGAGCCATTTGCTTGATATTTCCACCTTTTGCTCATTTTGGGCAAAGATGAGCATTGCAACAGAAGAGCTCGACAGTTCTGGTCATGACAAATATAAGTGATGAACCACGAGATTGATGTCTGTGACAGTGCTGTAGTCTTGCAATAAAAATCCTTAACATCCGTGATAAGAAACAGACTGACACCTGGCAATCGGAATTTGGCATTTTCTGGTCGTCGGAACGCCATAGGAGAAATACAAACCTGTTGCATCGGAGAGCTGAAGTGAACCCCGCTCAGTCTATTTTTCCATCTTATATTCGATATTCTAAATACCCTCCGGTTAAAGTTTGTAATTTTCACCAACAGAAAAGAAAAGGTTACCTTACGTACCTCACGTGCACCTTTCCACCATAAACTTTGCTTGTGCTGACTTCCCCTTAGTTTGGTTTCCAATTGGAGACCATCACTCTGTTTATTACAGCCATGAGTAATATATTGTGAATGCTTTCGGCATTAAAGACACCAACATCGCCGAATACACAACTCTGCTCTGACACTGACGAAGTTTCATGTTATTAATAACCAGGTCAGTTATTTATTGCACATAAGAACACAGACAACCCCCCGCAGTGATTCCTGCCCCGTTGCAGATGAAGTTTCTCATGGAGGATGAATTGACCGGACCAAAACTAAATTTTAAAAGAGCTTCAAGAACAATAACAAAGTTCTTGTTTCTTTTTGAGTAAAAGTTTTACTCCATTCTGTCACTTCTTCGCCATCACTGTCAAGTAAACAGAGTAGAACCGTCCATCTGTGTATCTATCTTCTGGGCCTTTAGTATGGTTCATTTGGTCAGTCGCATCCTGATGTGGAGAAAACAGCCAAACCAAAATCCATTTTAAAGAAGTAGGTCTTGGTCTACTTTCAAGTAAACAGACTCTAAACTTCTTACTTGCCCATTTATCTGACCTTTTCTGCATGGACCTAATCATTCAATTCACACGTGAAGGTAGTTGTTTTGTTTTTTTTAACCTGTGATTTGTTTATCTTATTGTTTAGTGTTCATGGATTCATCTTTGCTCATATGATCTTGACTGTTTCTTTGTGACTATTTAGACAACGCTCTTGAAACTCAGGGAAAGCCAGTATGTTGGCATGGCAACACCTTAGTGTCTACCTAAAATAGTGTGTTCAATTCAGGGGGGTGTGGTGGTCCCCAGGGATTGGTTTGAGAAAATCGACCCCTCACCCCAACCCTCCATTAGAAATCAATTACAGGAGAGATGATGCCAAGCTCAAAGGACAAAAAGAGTACAACAGGTTGATAATTCTGTTAGATAAATGGCTAAGAAAGAAAGGATAAAATTAGATTTAAATAGATCATAAATTAAATGTGAAATAAAATAGTCATGACCATTTTGTATATTATTTAAAAAAAAAAACACAGCTATACACTGTCTCACTGCTCACATCTCTGCCATCACAGTAGTGTCAAAACCAACTGCTTCAACTACCCACATTACCAGCAGTTTAATGAGGGCTTACCTACCTAACACTATAAATGCTCTAATTATTCTCAAAGTGTGTGGTGTGTGAATATCATCTGATCTTCTGCAGAAACACGCACAAGTGAATAAAATCTTAAAGGAACTCAGCCTCTTCAGGGGATAGAGGCTTAACGAGCTCAACAGCCTTTGAGTTGCCTGGAGACAGTGGCAGGGTTATAAAAGCATTAAGGAAGGAAATCAAGTCCTCCTGAAGACATAAAAAAAGAAAACAGCTGCAGAGATTCTGACTAAGCTGTGGGTAGTGGCTGTTTGAGGGCGTAGGTCTACTGAGGACAAAAGGTGAAGAGGAAATAAGATTTGAGATCAAAACATGATCGACTATCACTAAGGCACTGACATTTACTTGAATCGGATTGAATGCCATTTGCAGACTTTCATTTTTGGAGGTATTTCCCTATAAGATACTGTTGAGGCAGTTGGAGGCTTAACAACAACATTATAAAGCACAGAGCAACCATGCAGCCCATCTCCTTTCTTAATTACAGAGTGAATCACAGCAAGGTTAAATAATGTGCAGTGTCCAGTATTGTCAAGAGTTATATTTCTATCACTAATGTCATTAACCTTTGTATCCTCTTCTCTTCTCTCTGTTTGTTGCCTTTACTTTCTTTAACAACTACCATTACTGCCCTGTGGTTTTATGTAGCTAGTCAAACTGCAATTTACAACCAAGTCTATCCAAACAGGTACCTGTAATTTAGAGCATGAAGTAAAAACACAAACAAAAACACCTCGCTCTGATGACCATTAAATTGTGTTTGTCAAGCTCTTGGGTGATGACACTTTTCGTGTAATGCCTCAACTGGGAAAAGGACATTGCACAAGAGCTTGAAAATTTCATCCTCTTTCTTCTAAGACGTTTTTTAAAATATAATTTTCTTATTTCCAGTGCAACAGTAAACAGAAGATGCACGGTCTATGTTCCACTGCACGTGCAGAAAAAATGTGACTGCTAGAAGACTACATTGTTAAAAATGCTTCAAACATGTTTGTCCTCAGATCTAAAAATGTAATTGCGTCACACATTTTTTTTTTTTACTTAACAGTGTTGAAGATCCCGACAGTACCAACAGATCCAAGGTTAACAGATTTCATTCAGCAAAACTATTGAGAGAAATTCAGCATCTGACGAGAAATGGTTAAAATCCTTTCCTGTTTGAATCAAATTTATTTTTTAATTGATTCCAAAATCGGCCCTGCGATGGACTGGTGACCTGTCCAGGGTGTACCCTGCCTCTCACCTGAAACAATGCTGGGATGGGCTCCAGCTCACCCCGCGACCCATAATGGAATAAGCGGTACAGATAATGACTGACTGACTGACTGCTTCCAAAACCTCAAAACTGTGCAATTTATTATCATATCAGACAATTTTATACTTTATTTTCTTCGCATGTTATTGGACTGAAACTCAGTGAGGTCGTAGGAACCTAGTCTTTTGACAACACAAGGAATTCAGAAGAATCGCAGTTTGAATTATAGGGTTTTTTGGGGAAACCTTATTTTTGGACATGCACCACAACTTCCCAAGCCACATGCACACGCATATATGCTAGTGCACAGCAGGACAGTCAAAAACTGGGTCACCGCTAAAATGCAATCTGCTACTGTATGTAGCTGATTCAATCAGAAACATCTCGTTAAGATACAATTTAAATCCTTGATTTCTTTGGTTTCTGCCTTTTTCCAATCAGAAAATGTACCATACAGAATAACCATTGTTTTTCCATCTTATATGACAGCACCTCATACATGCGTTCTCTTTTTTTTGGCCTCTTTTTAACAATTAATCACAGATTAAAACAAAAATTGAAAATTAAATAATGGTCAAAATGTCAACCACAAAAAGTGACTAAATTAACTGGTCACCATTGGGGTGGCCAGCACACAAAAAAAAACAAAAATAAAAAATTCCACTGTCCTCAGTCAGTATCATTGCAAAGGAATGCATCACCTACATCATTGCACCATTATTCAAATCAGAAAATACACTGATGTTACATGTCAATCCTGATTATTAGCCTCCCCTAAGTCAGTAGCAGCCACAGCCGCCTGGGCTGTAAAGGTTTTTCTAATTACAGGTTTTCACATGTGAAAACTTGCTACTGACCCATTCAATAACACACTATCAATGAGGGCTAGGAGCAGCTATGTAAATCCAATAATTAGAATGCAGCTCCACCAGCCGTGGATATCATAGAAGGAATCAATGCAAAATGGATCAATACAAAATCATCTAAAAAAAGAAAAAAGAAAAAAAAAGTTCTATTTATATTTACTGCTTGGGAAATTTAATGTAATGAATGACAAAACAGTGCTGATAAATGCTATTTCTTTCTTTCTTTCTTTCTTTCTTTCTTTCTTTCTTTCTTTCTTTCTTTCTTTCTTTCTTTCTTTCTTTC
>JBAMHW010000008.1:17268026-17294865 GCA_037177495.1 Rhadinocentrus ornatus
AAATAAAATAAAATAAAATAAAATAAAATAAAATAAAATAAAATAAAATAAAATAAAATAAAATAAAATAAAATAATTATGTAGTGACATAGTCTATAATGATTCATCAGAAACACACTGTTTTTGTGCATCATAAGGCAAACAGTACAAACATTTACGCAGCAGTACCATCGGCTTTTTCAGCAACTCTATTTCCATACATCAGAAATGCTTCCTTCTCATTTACCAACTACTGCTACAAGTGAATAATGAGCATCTTTCTATGTTAACCAGTAGCAAATTTAGTCACATCACACATTTTATTCAGCAGAAAATGGTGTTCACTGTTTTACAGCTTTTTGCTGTAATTCAATGATCACAAATCAAGTCTTGTAAAATGAATTATGCTCTGAGTTATTAAATGAAAGAGGAGGGAAATTACTCTGTAACTACTGAAATGACTTCAGCTGCTCATCATAATCTTCTCTGCAAGACGATAGTCACTGGAAACAGTTTGCTTAACCAATAGCATGTTATCCTAAATATGAAAAAAAAGACAAGGCTTGATTACATTAATCAAAAAGCACTTCAAAATCATTTGATTATCATATTTAATTGGTATGTAGAGCTGTTTGTCCAAATAAGGACAGCAAAACACAACTTTTATCCGCCAACATTGTTTAATAAAGTTATCTCAAGGACATCAAAACCTAATCGTGGTCTGTTAACATCTCTTTTCCATTTTATTTCGATATATCAGCAGCAAGCAGTAAGTTATCTGAATGCAGTAACACACCTAAGTATATGTTCAGCTATGATATGTAAAATACTCCATTCTTTGTTTCTTTTGTGGTTAACCTCAAAAAGTGGAATTTTACTTATTATACATATCCAGAGGAAATGTGCTATTGCTGATGTAAATTTCTACCATGGGGCGATGTCCACTGCAGTAGTGTGGGGGGTAAATAATTCTCAAATCATCTCCTCCACTGCTTGAAACCAACATACCGACATCAATACAGGATGGACTGACTCCAGCTGGAATATCAGTGAACAGTGCTTTATGAATGTATTCACACCCTTGTTATTGTCCATTTTCTTACCTTACAGCCTGGAAGAGAGATTGGGGATATCATTTGTTCAACACAATCCTTTAAAGATGCAAAACAATTTTTGCTGAGCAACAAAAAAGAAATAAGACAAAAGTTATCATTAAAAGTTTGACCATGAAAAAACATTCAATCCCCTACTTTGTAGAGTATTAGTTTTGTTGGTAGAAATGCTAAGTTTTACTTCTTTGAAAGAAAATACCCATGTCATGCACCGTACATCATTTCTTCAGTTCACACCACAGCAGGACACTGCCACCACTATGCTTCTTCACATAGTTTTTTCCTTAATGGACAAAAAGTTAGCTGTGAAAACAAAACAAAAATACCATTTATTTCTCCACAACTGAATTGAACAGGGCCCTAAAAGTGTGTACTCTTCATGTGAGGTAAAGTAAACCATAGTTGTGATATTCCATATGGATGGATGGATGGATGGATGCGCACCATTTTTCACCCAGGTGATTGAACAGCTAGCTGAGTGGGCGGAGCTGCTTTCACTCCATTTAAACATTAAAACATTTAAAGTCAGCCGTGGCAGCAGCTGGATGACCTGCTCAGATCCGACGGTTTGTTCGGTGAGAACGTCCCTTTTAAATACATGGGTGGAAAAAAACATTCAGAGTGAGTTTGCAGATAAACTTAGAAAATGTTCCAGCTTCATAAATAATGTTGATGTGTGGTCTTTTATTTAAGTTCAGTAAATAACTGCGCGTTAAATTGATTCCTCAAACTTCTGCATATTTTATAATTCTGTTCAGCTGCTCTAAGCAGTAGCTAAAATTATGTCCCAATCCAACTCCTTTATACTGCATTGTCTTTATTTGGTAAGTCCTTCACTGGACACTGTTACACGCTACAGACTACAGCCTGAAACAAATGTGTGCAAAATGATCATTTTATTATAAACTATTTATCAGCTTTGCTCCAAAAGGTCCATGCCTCCTTTGATTTGGTAAACTCTGTTTCCTATAATGTGTTCCCCTTCATTTGAGCAGCAAACAAGCCAGGTCATCACCCGGTTGATGGAAAATGTAGTAGAAGTAAAATCATATTTATAGAGGAATACTGCTGGATGCAAGCACTGGACATAATACAGTCCCAAAACTTTGACAATGCAATGCTACAATGCAGCGCAATAAACATTCTCTTAAAATTGTGAACTAGGTCAGCTGTGATGTAAATGCCTCTTTAGTAGAACTGTTTAATGTTTCAATTTGCCAGGCATAATAAATCTTTCAGATAGTTCATTGTTTTATCACATGTTTATGTGTAAATGCACAGTTCACTGGTTACCCATGTAACACACTTCTAAATGGCAACAAGGCAACAAGATGTGAACTGACAAACTAGATTATCATGTGCATTCAGAAAATAAATATCTTGTTGTAAATTGTTGTATGTTGAATGAAGGTACACATAGGATGCACTGCATTGAAGGAGTTTTGAATGCTGTGTTAAAACTTTAAGTATAAATGTAAATTCAGTGAAAGCAGCTAAAAGTGTCAGATATTCCCTTTGCAAATGGAGATATGAAGGGATTTCATGATGAAATATTTCACATTATATGTGCCTCACAGGTCTGAAAAAGAAAGTTTGAATGTGGCTGGCTAATCATTAGTTAACCTGAAATAATAAATTGAGTTAAAGTGCCTGACCAGCCTCATCTGCTAGTGACAGGTGGCAGCACGAAGTCTTACTGAAGAATAAGACTAACTTTGCCTCAAATATTATCTAAAGTTGTTTGTATTGATCTACTTATCATGCAAATGATCAATTCATTTAAAAATAATTACTGAAAAGGTAGGAATATGCTATGCTTTTTTGTTTTAATGACAAAAAAATTAATATGAACTCCTGGGAGCTAAATACTGCGTTATTTACAGAAACTAAAGCAAAATAAAAAGCAGTAGCTAATATACGTCTATTGCTAATATCACGTATGATCACAGAGCCTTTTGGTGTCTTCCGGCTCCTCTGTTATGTTACCCTCTCACCACTCTCAGAACAGTGTCTTCAGGTGCAGCAGACAAATATTTTCAGCAACTTTAAAAATGCCATAAAAGCTGTGCATTTCTGTGAATATATCTAGTTTACAAAACAAACTGCAAAGCTGCAATAGAGACATATGAGAAAACCACTTCACATAGAATACCGAGAGGTTTTCATCTCCTGAAAGAGCCTTTTTCTATGAACCTCCTACTTTATGTTTTGACACTGTTATCCATGTAAATTCCCCAAGCATTGCTTATGAATACTGAGAGCTCTCTTTTGCACATGAATTGTCGGAGCGGTTGGAGATCATTTAATTCTTAGGAGATGGTGATTAACACATGTATTCATTTCAGGTTAGGCACATCTTTGATGCCTGCAAAAAAGGGAGAGACCAAAATTGGAGGAGGAAAAGATGTGCTGGCAGAAAGAGGAGGAGGAGGAGAGACGACGAGAGGGGGAAAGATGAAAGAAGGAAATACAATGAGACAGACAGAAAGCCACACAGGGATGGGCGAGACAAATCCCTCATAACCATGTAGTGCTTATGTGTGAAAATGTGCAGGGCGGGGTCTTCATTAACACTGATGATGATAAGCACAGCCACTTACAAAAGCACCAAAAGCACTTTGCATTGGCAGACATTATCAGCTAGCATGAGGCTGAAATCAAAAGCAGAAGCCATGTATTGTGCTATAAAATGGGCTTTGGTTTCCTCTTTAACAGCATTGTCTTTTACTGGTGTTAAATAAAACAGTTTATGCGGACAGCATCTAAAAATAAATGTAGATTAAGACATTTTATGTGGAAACATTCACAGCAAAGAGAGATATGAGAAAAAAGTTGATTGCAGAAAAGAAAACAGAGGGGCATACAGTATGAGAAATATAAGACAGGCTTTGTGTTATAATTGCAGGATTTAACCATTAAATGGGCTATTTAGACAGTCATTATCCCCCTCACAATGCCTTCAGCCAATCTCATATGGAGATATGTTCATCTCTTCAGTACTGCTAATATGCCAGCACCTTCCTTTGGGTAAATATCTCATTGTTTTTAAAGGTCATGTCCCAAATATCGTTTCACAGCTCATAGAAAAGGGCAGATGCTCTTGGATGAGAGGTCATTTGCAAAGTAATATCCATCCGCACACTGTTTCTCTTATCTGTAATCTCCCAACCATGCAGCTTATCTGTTATTCATTTTATTTCTGTGGATCAGCAACGAGCAGCAGGTCATGGTGTGTTTTCAGTAACACACTTGAGGTACGTTTGTTTATATAAAAAACACATCTGATCTGTGGCCGATTTCGAAGGGTTGATTTTAATTTATTATGCATTTCCTGGGGAAAAAATATTTTTGCTGATGTAAATTTGCAATTCAAAAGTAGTCCTCTGCAGCAACATGTTCAGTGCAAGGAGCAAAACAAACACCCCAAGTCAATCCAGAAAAAAACCCTGAATTGGCTCCAACTAAACTGCAAATTCCTTTTGAATTATGTCATTAGCTCAGTTAGTGCATTGTCAGCCTTTCCTCTTCAAAATCATACTTTGAAGATGAATTAATATTTTCATATTTTAAGCTTTCAGATTTACTTAATATGTGTAACATGCAAAATGCAGAGAAAAAAGGCAGTGAAATATCACTGCGGTGTGTACTAGTCAAACGTAAAGCAATTTCTGTTTACTAAAATCAAAATAAACCTCATCTCATAAGTTATGTTTCTGTGGTAGGTGAAGGCTATTGTAAGGGTTTTAGCTTTGTTGGAATCACCCTGATTCCCCCGAGTCTGTTGATGGAGAAAAAAATGCTAGAGATCAATTCTGAGTTCAAAAGTATTTATTTAGAAGCAAAGAGATTACATGAGCAATTCCCCACAGATCTTATGCCGCACCCACAAAACCCGGTTCAAACTGGTTCTACATTTACCTTTACTCCCTACCAGAGTGTAAGCAGCTCCCAAAATGTGTGTGTGTGTGTGTGTGACCATGAACGGACATTCTTGTTTTGTCTGATACTCAGCCCCTGCTGTCTCTGAAGATAACCACTCACTCCTGCAGCCTTCAGCCTTTAACAGGCACCTACTGAATGCTGACTCTTAACCTATGCCACTAAGCCATTACTATACTGAAAAGAAAATAAACAAACACTATTAATAAGGAAACAATCTCACAGCTAATAGATGTCCACAGCACTTCTCACATGCACATGTTTTGAAACATATTAACTTGCCATAGAAGTTTTATGCTACACAAGACACTAGTGACAGCTGTTCAGTCGACAACAGTTGGAAATTATTAGTGTTTTCTTGTATCAACCCAATTATTTAGTGTTATCGTCATCATTAAATTTGTATTGCTTGAGAAGCTCAACGTTTAAATGAACATAAACATTTTTTAGAATCATTCAGTCTTACATACTGTAGGATACAGTTTGATGAACCATTAGAGGATGAAGTGAGCACTGCAGAGATTTTGCTACCTTTGAGAACTGTAGGACCTCAATCCATCTTTATACTGGCCTGGATCCCCAGTCTTCTTGTGCCCGAAGCAAAGGGCTGTGATCCCTTAGAAATGATTAACTATTTCCATTCATCTTTTTTGCTGGCTTGTACAGTTAATTGCCTTGTCATCAGTGTTAAGGAGGTTGTCTCTGCCAAACAAAAACAGGACAAGCAGTGATTTCTGCCCCCTAGTTGCATATTAAGGAAACATATCTTTGACATGTGCTATTAAAAAAGAGGAAAACAAAAATTAAGAATGTCCCACTAACTGCAACCATAGTACAGATGGTAAGAATTGCAGACTTGTATGTGTGAGTCCTCAAGATATGAAGTTCAAATCTGTACCTGATGCAACTTAGCAGGAACTTCAGATGTAAATAGTCTCATAAAATATTTCACTGATAAACTACACTTTATTTATATTCTATTAACAGTAATAAAAGTGGTTTTGAAGGACATGGAGGAGGGTTAAAGAAATTATGCGGGTATATTTTTTTTCTCTTCTTCAGGGGTATAAAAGCTAAGAATTCAACTCAGCCTAACATACCATAAAATAGCTTAAAATCGGCCCCTAGCCTTGTTTGGATTAAAAGTCTTGCAGTGAAGCTTTTTACCTTAAATGACTCGCATAAAATAATGTGCTTTTCTTGGTTTTTTTTAAACAGATAAACAGTTTTGCTCTAAACTCATAACTGGGGTTTGGACACTTGATACTTTGAGTATCATTATGATGCAAATAACACACTATTACGATGCTTGTAAAAGCAAATAAAAGATGGCATTTCTCCCAGCACGGACCACTGTTGTTCAACCTCACACTTGTTACTGGATGACATTAAAATATTTCTAACATTAATGAGCTATTTTGGCCATCAACACATGATTTTCTGGCTGTTTTGTCTAGTTTGAATCATTTTTCAAAAGGATGTTTTTGAAAAGATTCACTACTGTGAATTCCTTTTTGTTACAGAGTGGTTTAAATGTACAGAAAATAATTCATTTATGTTTTATCTTTGAGCCACAACAGTATTAATGACTGAAATTACCAAGTGTCCTTGAATTATGCCTTAAAAAAAGAGAAAATAATGTAAACTAAACGCAGATATAAAGCCTAAGTTTTAGCCTGTGAATGTAGCACTGTAGCAAATATTAATTGGAGAAAAAAATAATATATGTTCAATATCTTCAATACTTTAAAAAAGAAACAATAGTACTCTCTTTCACCAGATGCACTTGGTTACATCTGCATAGGAAAGCTTATAGAGGAAGTAAGGGGCCTTGGGAGCAGGAAAAGGGAGATGATACTATTGTAGTACCATCAAGAATGGTCTGTCACTATGTGTGGACAAACTGTGTGGGGATGATGGGGTACAAAGGAGGCAATTAGTTGAACAGAGCACTAGTAATACACTCCCAGGGGGCCAGTAAGTCAGGAGCTCAATGCTGCAGCCAGGTTCATTGAGCAATTAAGAGAGCTGGGAGAGTCGCAATGGCTTAGCCTGATGCTCTGGAGCTCTGCACTGATGTTAAAGGGAGATCGAGGGTCACTTTCAAACCCTATCAGTCCACCTGTGTCTTCATGTTCCCATCCACACTAGCTGAAAGAGCTGAGGACAGAGCCAAACGGACAAGTGGGGACAAAGCAGTACAGGGAAGAAATTATTCTCCCCTTTCCCATAACTGTCTCTGACATATCCTTTGGCTTCTTTCCCAAATCACTAGGAATACATATATTTTGCTTTACACCCTTGTTATCCCCACTCTCTTAATGAATTATTTATGGGGGGGAGGGGTAAGGGGGTAGAGAGCATTTCCCTTGGAGTAAACATACCAATAAAAGAAGAGATGGCTGCTATAAAATGATAGAGAAGGCATCACTTGCCCCTTTACCTAAATGGGTTTTAAAGTATATTGGGCTATGCATCATTTTAAAATCCCAAACTGTTAAGCACTGTATTTTACAGGAAGTTAAGTAAGTGAAAGAAAGCCAAATTTATATTGCAGGTCACTTTGTCATAAACTCCATCATAATTAATTTGGGATGCACAAACAATTGATCTAAACTGTAATAATCCTAGCTCCCGCATAAACTGAATCGATTAAATCCTCTTAAATATTCCATTTTCTGATGCAGTTTGACCTCCACAGAGAAAGAGCAAACATAGTCATTAAATTGCTCCTCTGGTTTCTGGTCCCTGCCAATTTCATGAAGGCATCAAACACTGCGTGACTACCTTGCAATCAGAAACAACAATAAAATCCTTACTGTACTAGAAACATTTTTACAATAAGCCCCCAAGACAATTCTCAAAAGTTGTTCTTTTCCATTCCCTTTTTTTTCACTAATACATGAGACAAGCAGACTGAAGGCCTTCAGGGGAGCAATTTCCAGCTTACCTGTATTACATTCGTGAGTACTCTCCTCTCCTAGAGGTTCTTAGCAAAATTCATTACCCCAATTGCAGCTTTCACAATATGAGGAATAATTTTCCTGAAATGAGGAATGAGCGCTTTGTTATGTTCCATTCATTTGGAGATATAATCAACCTTATGCAAAGATCGCTGTAAAAACTGGACAGCACTCACCTGTCAATGAGCTGCTCACACGTTTCAATATGAAATGATAAATGTGCCACAAAAAAAATAAATATGGAATATAATAAGGAAATAAATTAGGAAATAACCCTGCCTTTCACCTGAAACACCGCTGGGATAGTCTCCAGCTTACCCCGCGACCCATAATAGGAACAAGCGGTACAGATAATGACATGACATTAGGAAATATATAGACAAATGCCTAAAACTATAAATAAAAACAAAATTTGGGAAATAGAGAGGAATATATATGATTATTAATTTTCTTTTAATTTATTAAAGTTCACTTAATTTCATTCTTTTTTTTTATTGATTTATTTTTCCTTATTCTTTTTTTTAAATTATTTTCCCTATATACATCCTTATTTGTAAAGTGCAATAAGTTTTAATCCGTTGATAATATAATTTGTGCCAATGGTAGCTGGTAATCTGTTAAACTGATTAGTGATCAAAAATCATGAAAAGTAAATTAGTAAATACGGTACTTAGGCTACGGACTGTTCAAATGCGGCGGATATCCTCTCAAAAATTGAAGCAAAGTTTGAAGGAGCAAGGCATCCTTTTAGTCAAATGCAATCAATTTAGTTATCAGTGTTATTGTTCAGTGCAATAAAACAATATGTGTTGTTCCATGTTGATTTCATACTGCAGCTCCGGTCTAGTAACATAGACTTGTCCCTCATCAGTATGCCATCTTTAACATCACCAGAACAAGACAGTCAGACAGACAGAAAATGGAAAGGAGCTGGATTTATCTGAACAAGTAGAATTATGTAAAACTTTCACTACTGTGTAGTCTAACTACAACCACGATAACTACGATAACTGAGTGCAATAAACCACTGCCTTACAAAAGTTGTATCAAAATACTAAATGAGGCGTTATGAGTCTAGTATGTATGACATTAAAGCAGTTGCATTGCTTTCTTTTAGCCTAAAATAGTTTTAGAAACAGTTAATAGTGGACAGAGGTAAATAAATAAAGGGTTATTCCATTAGAGTTGTGGATGCAGTCTACTCATGCTGAAATCCTATTGGTTCAGAGCACAGTGAGCTGTCATCATTTGTGCGGGGGATCGACTTCTCAGTTTGGGCAATGTGAGGGACAGAGGCCAAAGATGAAAAAGAGCACAGGAGGTTTTCTCAAGAAAAAGTCTTTTGACATTTATTTAACAAAAAAATTAAAATAAAATAAATCCCAAAGTAAAGGTCAAATATACAGAACATCAACATGAGGAACTGAAAACTAACTGACCTAACAAACTGACACACAAGGGAAGCTATATTCTGGCTGATCAGACCATTTTGACACAAGAGGGAAAACATGTAACTATCTTCAACTAACTTAATAAACTTAACTAAATCACAACAGAACTTTAACAATTTAGACTGTTAGCTCAGTAGGGGGAAGTAAATCTTTATAATCATAATTCTACATAAACAAATGCAGTAATACAAAAACAATAGAAAACATAAACCCCTTTCCCACTATCTTGTGTGGGATGGAAGAGTCCAGATAGGCTGCAGCCTCATCAAAGGAGATCCACCTCAGCTGGGACTCTTAGCAGGCTTGGGCCTCCCACACACACTGCAACTTCCCCAGGAACTGGTAACTCAAAGAAAATGCACTTTAACTGAAAGTTAACCAAATTAATGTGAACCCAAATAGTTAACCACCCTGCCAAATTAATAACAGTGTGAAATATTAAACAAATGGAAAGTATTACAAAAAAAGGGTCTACTGCATTAACTGAAATAAAGAAAAAAGGTTACCAGACCGGGCTCAGTGTGTGGCTGCCTAGGCGGCCATCACAGGCAAGAAACCCTGCTCCAAAGCAGATCGACAGCTTGGACGCAGGGAAATAAATAGAGAATAAGGAAATATATAAAGAAAAGAATAGGGAAAAATAAACAAAAACAAATAAAAGAATTAAATATTCATTTTTATTTCTCTATATATTTCCTCATTCATTTCCTGATTTTTTACCAGATGAATTCATTTTTTGGCTCACCTATCATTCTATATTAAAGTAGGTTATTCTCCCACTTATGAATCTGTGGGAATTTCTTTTTTTTTATTTGTTTATTTTTGCCCCTTTTACATACTTATCTGCAGACTTTTAGTTTTCAAGTACTGCAACGGATGGCTGGTGATACTGAAGGTCCAAGCAGAGAGCCTCCTCATTGAAGCTGTACATAATAAAAGAAGAGCTGGGGGGGGGATTTGTTCATTAATAATTGATCAAAGAGCCGTTAAACTGAAATGCGTTTGCATCAATTAATCATCTTCCAGATGCCACTAATCAGCCTTTTCCATCGTAGCATCATGGCAATCCCACAGACTGCACTGGTTGTTCTCAAGCCATCATTCATCATGTTTTACTGCAATCTTGAAGCCGGCCTCAAGTCTGTGACAGAGTGATTAAAACACTATTGCCATTGAACGCTACGGGCTTTGCTCACAATCTCCTCTGAAAATTGGTTGCACTCTGTGCAAGTACAGTTTGAAACATGATTACCACATTTCTATGAGCTATTGATAATCTTTGAACTTTAACAGCTGTGGTAACAGTTTTAAAATGTTTAGTTCAGTCTTTGTCAGGCTCTCCAAGGCTATATGTTCATTAGCAGCTCCACAACCAGACTCAGATTAATGCAAAGTTTAAAATAAAGGATGACTTCTGTAGCGCTCACTGTTTTAATTACTGAAATACTTTATTTTATTTAAATACTTGTATACTGTTATTCATTGAATGTGCTGCATTCCCTCTGAATAGACAGCGAGTGTGTTTTTGAATTCATGGCTTTGGCTCAAAAGATAAATAAATAGTAAAAAAAAGAATTTCTTTGTAAAATGACAAAAGATATAGTCAATTAATTTTATAAAGAATCATCAAGGAGATGAGTTAAGGAGCCTTGTGGAGTTGAAGACTTTCACTTCAGCAGCATTGCTTGTAGTCACTGATGTGTTGCTGTCCACCTCCATTATGTAACATTAACATCCACTGAATAGCAACAAAGCACCATTTATGTGCATATTTTCAAAAATGTGTGCAAAAAGGAGTGTGCCTCTGCTGTGCTGTTCATGTTGTCATGTTTTATCTGTGATATAATGGCTATTGTTGTGAGACTATAGTGAGGTTGACTATAATTGCTTTTATTCAAAAGCTGCAAATAACTTGTCTTTGTAAAAGAATAAATATTTGGTTTGGACAAATGGACCTGTGGTGCAGCATACACGTTCCTGCTGTCCACATACTGCTGGATAAACATGCCAAGCAGAACACTTAATAACAGTTAAGTATTGTCATATTGCTGTGGAGCTCTAGGATATATTTTCTCAGTGGTGCTCATAGATGCATCTCAGCTGAGTTTCTTGAGGACAAGGACAATGTGTTTCAAAAAGTCACCGTCTAATCTGCTTAAAATCAGCTCTTCCATCTTTAATTAAGATGAAAGCACAAACTGCCTTTTTATATTTACTACATCAGTGAACATCCAGGTTAATCCAAAAAGGGATTATTTCCACTCGGTGAGAATGACCACTCTCAAGTAATAAAGTATTGGGTAAGGTGAGTGGAGGACTATGGCCCAGTCACAGGTATAAATTTGGAAGAGCCCCCATCATTTTTATTTAAAGTTTAAAATCTCCAGGCTCATTCTCAGACCTGATGCTGTTGACATGAAAATGATCAATGACAGTAGATCAGCCCTGTGGGAAGTACAAGATACACATCACTTGATTAATGGCTTTGCCAGCTGTCATGAACTAAACTGGACCAAAACAGTGAAAGCTTCATAAATCATAAGTCTTCTGACAGATGAAGCTTTGTGCACTTTATAAAAGCCAACATTTGGTGAGTATTCTCATTTTCCCCTCTACTTTTTTATTACTCTTAAGAACATGAGACAATCAATGCTGCTTGCAATTTTTTTTCTTTGTCGACAGCACCAGAACTCCAAAGTGCCGCCAGTCTAACGATGAATTAAACATGAAATTTAAGAGTTCGAATAAGATGTCCCCCAGGAAAGCCTGTCATGAACTGTCATACGCTAATGAATGTCTTTTAAACCTGCATTAAGTGTTTACCACTGGAGAAAATCCAAAACAGATTTGAAGCAACACAGTCCTGATATATCATCAGCTTATCAAATGCTTTGGGCTACAGTATTAGTAGACATTCGACTGGTTACACATCCGGTGAACACTACTGCTACCCACTAGAGCCTTTTTTCTTGCTACCTGTCAAATCTTAATAAATTATTGAGTCAAATTTTAGCCCTACAGTAGCTTGGTACACGAACTTCTGAGAAAAAGGGGTTGTGTGTGTTTGTTTTAAATGTACTCCTCAAGATTTCTGTTCCAGTTGAACTGGCAGATGAGATCGGGATATTTCCTTGTTACTACAGATTTTATGAGCAGGTTGCAAGAAGAACTCATTAGCTTTGTCTTTTCAGCACACAATCATGTCCTTTTAATTTAGAAGTTAGTAAACAACAACTGCTGATCCTGCTTTTTCATCAACAGAAGAGCTCAATAGGCTGTCTGTTTTGCAGAAAAGTTGCTGCAAAATATCAAGAAATATTGTTGCCTGGTTCGTGGATGTTCTGATCTGATCGTGTCACAATTTCTTAGATGGCTGTTTATATGATACAGAAATGGAAGAAAATCCTATGTTAGCATTAGCAGCTTAATAGCTTTCATACAGAATAAAAAGAGTGAACACTGTGGAAAAGTGTGTGTCTGTTTATAGTGAATAAAATTGCTCTGGACAATATGCATTTATCAGTTACTGTAAAGACTCTGCCACCCACAATAAAAATGATTAAAATGAGAGGTAATTATTGTATGCAAATGCATTGAATGGCTTTTGCTGATAGAAAAATAGCAACCAAAACTTGTAATAAAACTTTTTCAATGCTGTAAGGAAGGATACAGGATTAAGTGCAATGAAAAAAATCACTTTGAAAAGTTTAAATGGACGATAATGTAAGATGTAAATCCTGCAAATCCAACAATTCCCACATTTTTACTAGTAGTAACCAGCATTTTGACCCAACATTTCCATATTAGCCTCATCACATTATTACCTTCTGGCCATATTGTGATATCTGCCAAACTCTACTTTCCCTGCACAGCGGATTCACTGTGCATCATTGCTTATAAAACCTTAAATTACAGGCGGTTATGCTGTTAGGCTAAGAACAGAGACATTTTTTTATTCCTTCTTATAACAGTTCAGATTAACTCAAAATACACAACATGTTTACATGAGATTAGGAAAATGGAGTTACGATGTCAGTCAGACCAAAACTGAATGCAATCAAAAGTGCATCTTAAGTCGAAATCAGGGCTTTGAAATCTTAAATAAAACAAGCTAGATAATGAGATTGGGCATAAAAATGACTCCTTTATGCAGCGCCAACTACTTCGTGATGCACCCCATTTTTTAAAATCTAATAACTATTACAAAATATAATGACGCATTCTGTAATGTTTAGGGTTCATTTTTGAGAAGTTTTTTATTTTCACCACTAAAATTAGACTAATGCAAAAAATACTATTAGATAAAATACTAATTAAATTCTAAAATTTGTGAGGAGAGACTTTCTTACAAAAAAAACCTGCTAAATTTAGAGGAAACGTGTATCTAAATGCTAAAAAAAAAAAAAAAAGTCCACAATGGTGCATAGTTTAATGCCCCTTTCTTTTTCTTCTGTATCAGCGTGTGGCGGAACATACACTACTGTCATGACAACCGGCATGAACTCATGAGGAAAATAATAAGGCCAGCATCTGATCATGAGATGCTCCAGGTCTGGATTACAGCCTGTAGAAATAATTGCCACATCTGAGGACCACTTGTTCACCATTAAACAGACACCACCTCCCTTGCTCTTTCCTGAATGTATAGTCTGGTCCAGCCGATAAATGGAGAGTCCCTCGGGAACAATAGCGTAGTCCGGGATCAAGGGGTCAAGCTAAGTTTCCGGTAAAGCAAAAACGTTACAGATGTTGATCTCCCGTTGAAACGCCATCCTGCTCCGAAGTTCATCCAGCTTGTTGTCTAATGACAACCAGAAGAATACTCGGTAGAGGAGGCCGATTCCCTCTTTTCATCTGCCACCAGGTACAACAGCAGGTAGGCGCCGCCATTGTAACATTGTTAACAGCCCGTTGTAAGCTGGTGGAGGTGTTGGTGGGAAAGAAAATTATTTCCATCACCGATCTGATGCATAGTAGTTCATCTCTATCATACTGCATGATAGAGCTCACTTTAGCAGGTTGCATAACTAAGAAAAAAAAGAAGAAGAAGAAATAAGGAAAAAATAACATTAGGGGCTAGATCTTGAGACGCAGCAGCCATCCTTGGCGCAATCTTCAACAGTAACGGTTCAAGCTTAGCTGTCTGCTCAAAGGTCTGATGGGCTAAAACAGACTCCCCAAACAAAGTTCCACCTCGTAGAATGCTGTGCTCCCACCACTCACTCTTGAGTAAGAGTAAAAAAAGGAATAAAAAATTATTTCACCACTTTCATGGTCTCAAAAAGTCAATAAATCAGTCAGTGCTAATGCAACTAAGGTATTCATTCAAACTAATACCTTATTTATCCCCCTCCTAAATTTGACGATCACCCGCCCTGCACTGCCTCTGGTTGGCTAACAGTAAAACTGGGATCAGCTTGAGCCCTGTCCATACAGGCCTAGGGTATTTAAAAAGCGCGAGCGAGCAAGCGAGCGAGAGAGCTAATGTAAAGAGATAGAGAAAGATATAGATAGAGACAGAGTTCCTTTTTTGTAACTGTTATGACCCAGTACAGGGGTATGAATAGACGTAACAAAAAAAGAGAATTGTGGACCAATGTAAAAAATTGGAATTAACAGATTTTATTGTTACAAGTGGAAACAAGGAACCATACATAAAAACAAGATGGTGAATCAAATGTTGGGGGTAGCAAAGCTGCTTAAACCAAAAACACAATATAACAGCTATTTTCGAAATTCAACTCAAAACAAGCCAGTACAAAGCAAAACCAAGAATAACCCAAAGGGTAAAGGAAAAAACTGGCCTACTAATCAACAATATTTTAACAAAAAGGTGAAGCAGCTCCAATATTTAAAATGTAACCAAAAATACTATTTTTAACAATAATCTAACAAAATACAACCAAAGGAAGAGCCAAAAGGGCTATAAGTTTCACCAAACCAAAGAAATAAAGATAAAACAAGACTGTTAGCCACAGTGCTTAATTTGTAAAGCGGGAGGTCCCGGAACGCAGAGTGGGGGTGGTTCCGGCGACTCAAAAGGGGGGTGCGAAGTAACGGAACACACACACGCGCGCACGCACACACACACACACACACACATACGGCCAACTTACTCCTTTAAGTAAATCCAAACATCAGTGTGTGCATAACAGGGCAATATTTATTTTAGTTTCTGAAAGCTGGCCTGACAAAAAAAAAAAAAAAAACATGACCACCACATCAGCGATTACTGGTTGCGCAATGTAAAAAGATAAAACAAAATTAAAACTAGGCCGAAACGGTAACATTTCTTTTATAAAGAGCAATAGCAATAGTATTCTTCGGACAATAATGTTTTTCCGTCTGAGTGAAAGCTAGCCAATCAGCTAACAGGAGGCAAAGGTGTGGTGCATTGAGACAATCCTCATTCAGGCCACCAGCCCTGAATAGCCACCAGAAGCAGTGGCCTCTGTCTTTTTCTTGGTAGCTACAGTGCAACAGCTCAACATGTTTTGAACAAACACATTTCTTCAAAGGCTACCTACCACTCTGAAATATGTTCTTGTACTTTATTGTCATCTGCTGCCAGGTATGCGCTTAGCTGTAAAGATTGCTTCTGTTGAGATGTAACAGTGACGAATTAACGTAGGTCTCACACAAACACAATAATATATTCACAAAGTATGATGATGCCTAATGATTACTGCGTCATTAATAAACTTTTTTTTGCCAGCTCCTCTCTTCCACCAACCTCTCGTCAGGGCTTCCTACGTTCCTCAGGAACTCACAAACAGCCAGGCTATATAAGCCTCGCTTGAATTAGCCTTGATTAGATGCAGCTGAAATGTGTTAGTGGAACAACTTGAGCCTTATTTCGGAGATGGTGTTTGTTCAAGCAAGGCTTTCCCGATGCAGCCTGGCTTTCTTTAGCTACGTTGGTGGAATACCCCCCTGGTGTATAATAGGAACGGATTCTCAATAAAGCTGCTTTTATTCTGCTTCTGGTGCTAGACGGCTAAATGCATCAGAAATTATGACTATCGCATGACCTCCCACAGAAAAAGTTAAGTGTCTTGATCATTTTCTCACACAGCCCACAGCATCCCAACATCAGAAAATACTTCTACCAATAACTCAATTTCTCTACCATGCATGTATACTGGGAAAAGGACAGTGGTGCAATTAAACGGTCAGGTCAATCTCTGATCGTGGCTCGATTCAACTGTGCATCTCACTGTGCTTACTGTTTAATTTAACTTCCTATATTTGCATTTCATGATTTATTTTGCCTGCATGTGGTTGCAATGACTTCCCTTAATGGCCTATTAGTGAGACAGGTCATCAGGAGTGCAACGTACACTCACCTACACATGTGCACACACTAGTTCATTAGTTAAATGTGTGTGTGAATGCAGTCTGAACACAAAGGACCAGGGAGGGCAGCAACAGAAGGAGATGATGTAGAGCAAGGAAATAAGAAGGAAGGAGAGACATAGGTCAGAATTATTAGAACTCTGAACCTTTAATAACACAGTACAATGGTAAGGCCATCAGGATTAAAATTATACTCATTAGCCTAAAATCTCCTCCTCCATTCTGTACAGAATGATATGTAACTCTTTTGAGATCTACCAGTTGCATTGGCAGTTAGTGAACATATGATGTGCTACATGATGTGGAAGATTTTTTTTAAATAATCTAAAGAAAATCTAATATGCTCTGATAATCTGAGCATGCCTTTGGTAATTCATATGTTTCCATTAATGTTAAGAAATCCATCCATCCATTTTCTGCCGCTTATCCAGAGTCGGGTCGCGGGGGCAGTTGCCATTCACCAGCTCATCCGGAGGGATCCTACATCTTCATATCATGCTCCACAGGCTGTAGATGGCTGTGAATGTGTAAGTGAGATGATTTGTACTGATCTTTTTATACTTTTTACAGCTCTCATTGGCTGGCATCTACAACACCTCTCCAAAGTCTGAACCCGCAAAAGAATGCAGCAAAATAAGAAAAATACACAGGCCTACAACCCTGCATAGATGCACCACCATGCACATATAGTGTGTCATAAAACACGGATGGATGGATGGATGGATGGATGGATGGATGGATGGATGGATGGATGGATATCCATTCCATTTTTCACCAAAATCTAAGGGTAAAACTCTCAAAACAAATTTGTGAATCAGAACTTTAATTTTACTCTCCCCAATATAATCTCAAGACCTTGACATTTATCTGGTATCCCAGCAGTAACACACTTGCTGTTATTTTTAAATCTAATAATGTCATGTAATAACACAACCTGTTCTCATGTGCTTTAAATTTAATTGAGTTGGGTTTTTTTTGTGGATCTTCAACTTGTAGAATAGCCTGTTACTGTAAACTAGAAGTATTATTACTCTCAATAAAGTAAACATTAAATGTGTTTTTTTTTCATTATTTGTTTATCATTTATCTTTTTAAATTAAAAGTGGTTGTACAGTGAAGATGAAATTATTACCTGTGTGTTTGTGGGATCTTGTTATAGAAATGTAATCTGAAAGTACACACTCTGTCTCTCAGCCTGTGGTTGTTGGACCCGATCAAGCCCTTCTGGGACTCTAAACAAGATGGGCTGGTCTAGACAATGGATGGATGGCTGGATGCTGTGGGCAGTCCCTGCAGAGAAGATGAGGGCCATGTGTTATGGAGCTGACAGCCAACCTGCTCTTAACAATCTCCTACAATATATAAAATGCACATGTTTTTCATGAGGGATGTTGTAGTTCACAGTTTCAACTGACTTTTTTAGCAGCTATGACAAGCAGGCAGCAGGATGCACCTTTGTAAAAGCAGAAATTAACAGCAAAGGCATCGCCTTGGAGCAGACCTGCAGGAGGGGTTAGCAGTGTCAACAGTCTCATAGGTACTGATACAAGAGCAAAAACACAAACACACAGTCCAGGTGGTGATACGTGTCAGCACAAGTAGGAACTAGTTTGGTGAAAAGGTGATCCCTAAACATGCATTTATCTGAAATCGTTACATCACTCACAGGAAAACTGTCATCTCGGTTAAAGTGACATCTTCAGGTTGTGATATAAACGACAAACAAATCGAGTCAATGAAGTTCAAGCAATAGCTGTAAAAACACTATTATCTCTTCCCAAAAATATACAAACATTTCTCCTACAAAGCCAATCTGAAATGTTGAGCTTGGACTTTTTAAACAAAAACTAACATGAGCAGTAGGTTGCCGCAACTGTTATAGCAGGTTTAGCAAATGAGCAGGGTAGCTCTAAAACCCTCAAAAACACCTTCTACTACAGCAAACCATGCTATAGCTCTGTATTTCAGCCTAAAACTGACTTTATCCCTAAATTCAATATATGCATTGGAAGTTTAATGCTTCATCTGATTATATTATATTATTGTCCTGCAAACACAGCACAAAGGCCCTTATATGTAAGGCCAAGTCTTGCATCAAGTGGGAAATGTGATGAGAGCTTGACCTCATCACTATCCAATTTAGAAAGACTAGACACTACTACAAATTCATTTTGAATCTGTATGTCCAGTAATTTTGCCAGGTACCATACTGAGATTACATGGAAATGACAATCTCTTAAGATGAAATATCTATCAACAAGAATGGATGTTTGACCTTACAAAATCTGCAGAAAGACCATCTCACAATGTCAGTTAAGTGTCAGCTCTGCCATCACTGTACTCCACAATGATTCATAAATCCTCTTTGCCCTGTTGATGATGACCATTCATCCTCTGACCAGTCATTCACCACCTGTCCACCAGATGCCCTCAGACTTTCTCTCCACTACAAACAATCATTTGTCCACCCCTTACACACACAAACTCTAATCCACCAATTTCCTGCTGAAAGTTAGCCTTCATCAGATTATTTTTTCAGCTCTTCTACCTCCCTGTGTGTTGCAGTGCCATCATGTATTTACGAACAAAGTCACTGACTTGTTGCTGCCTGTCTAGTGGTCTTCAGCTGTATTATCCCCCAGTAGAACAAGGTTGTGGCATATTATTAATCTGTATTATTGGGCATGCCTTAAAAAACACCCTAAAGACAATGTAAAATTAAAAAAAATTAGCATCAATTTTTCAATTATTAAACTTCACTCCAACTAAAGTTCATCATTTTATGCTATTAATGCAAGTTTTACCAAATATTAGCTTCCAGACAGCGAGAAGCCACGGATTTGTAGGAGACACATACATTTAATAAAAACAGCCAGCAGCAGAGGCTCTGCCAGCAGAAATTAAATACAAAGATGAAATAACACGGTATAGCTCAAGGAGAAGTTAAATGTAATGAAATGCTTTGTACCTGTTCTTGGTGAAATGAAGATGTCTGAGACGTGTTTCAAGCATTTCCCACCTTTGTTAAAAAGAAAACAAAAAGCTCAACTCATATTTTCTTCTCTATCCATTATTTATAGAGAAGTCTATGTATTGCTTTTTCTAATATGTAGGTGGAAGTTGCTGTCATAAAGGTTGACCTTTAGACTGTCCTTATTATATCACATTAATGTCAGGAAACAAGTGGCCAAAACACCAACTACAAAAATCTTATTCACATCTTTTTAAATCTATTGATTCTTTTACATCTCAAGTCTTTTTCAACATTTCTAAAGTACACAAGCAACTATATTGGATAAAAGGCATTGATAAACGTGAAAGCAAGTCAAGAATTTACAGAAAAAAAATGTTTAAGCCTTTAGATATTTTATTTCATGTCTAGTTTCTTAAAGCAAGACTTTTGAACTTAGGCAGATTATTTCACTTTAGAGCCCCCTAATAAAGACGAATTCAGCATCTGTTTTGCATCCTGTGTCTTTTCTGAGCTCTCTCCAGCCAGTAATAGTCAGTCCAATGTTTACTCTTGTCTTATTGCTTGTTCTGTGACTTCCCTGCTTTTCTTCGCTTCCTCCAATAATGTCTTTTATTTGCTTTGCTATATGAGCTATGGGGCACTGTGTCGATGTCCAATTGCCCACGAAGAAAAGCACAGCTATCACATGATGCTCTCGGCTGAAGCACAAACTTATGAGACCATTTGAACTCCTTTTAATCATTTTAAAATCTCACAAAACAAGAAGGACTTGAAATGCACTTTTGGCTTAAATACAAAAGTGCAAATACTTGTTCAGCTGACGTCAGTTTTTATGCAATGCAAGTGTATGAATATTTGAATACTAATGGCTCTCAAAAAGGCAGAAAAATTACATATTAAAGTAAACAATACTTGTATTTTAACTACATTTAGTCAGACATAATTATTTAAAATGATAAATTCTGTTGAAGCTGAGAAAAATATGAAAATAAATTCAAATCCTTGTCAGTTTTATCCCACATAATGTTGCATACAGAAATATTTTTATTGGAGATCACAGAGCGGCACTGTAAGCTTTGGTGAGCATCCATACATTTCACATTATTTTCTTCCAGTTCAAAGAAATATTCAGTTTGTAATCATACAATGAAATTACATCACTGACAGAAGTGCTTTTTATTTAACAGATATTTAGATATAAATGTAAAAGTTTTGCTTCAAATGAAAAGCAGAAAAATGTGATTTACTGTATCTTTTCAAGAGTTGAAACTTTCCCAACTAGTGAGAGAAGACATTACTGAGACACTGCTGTCTGTTTTTAGTTATGTACACAATCACAACCCTTCAAAAGCACTTTGAAAGAATGTTGTTTGAAATACTGCAAAACATAATTTCATTCTTGACTGATGATATAGAAGAAGAAGAAAATGTATTTATATTTTGTTAAGTTTTGAACTGGTTTCATCGTTCTCATATAAAATGGTCTCAATACTATTGCAATTGATTACTGTGTCTTGTGCTAAGAGCGTGCTGTATCAGTAGCTCTTCTTTCATTATTCTATTTATACAGATCTAAAGAGAAGTTATATAGGCCGCTATCAGTATTCATCACTGACTTACACTGCAGGCATAGAGACACAGGCCGTGCTGTATGTGCTGTACGGATGTGGTCCAGTAATTTCTGAGTAAGCCATAGGAATGAATGAGGGAGGAAATGTTCTATGCTCATTGCTGTGAAAAATTGTCTCTGCACATTCTTCTGAAAGCAGACAAACAAAATTATATCAAGCTGATGGAAAAGGTGTCAAGGCCATCGCTTTGGGTTGTTAACATGGCTGATTTTGGTGACCAGACTCTGGCCCCAGTCCACATGTGGCTCTGATTATGAGAGGGTTTGTGGTTTGGAAAAGCAATGACTGTAAGTGCTTAAAAGCTGTTTTGAATCAAGGGCAAGAAAATATGCTACCTCTAAGTGTTTATTTTGCCTATTCTGTGCTGCCCGTTCAATAATGCCTAAATATGGTCATCAAGGTGAACTGAAACTTACACACCATGTTCTGAATGCACAAGGGTTCAACATCTGGAATCATTAAATGTGCTATTTTGGGGCTTTGAAAAAGTCTTCAAAGAAAACCAGAACTATGTAAAACTTGAAATACATGGGCAGGTGGTTGTTACAAGATATATATGCTAATTTGTCTTCCATAGAAAATGAAATATGAATATGGAGAAGTATCATCATCACTGTCTGCATTTTCAGGACACCTGGATATTACACTGCCTCATCACTGCTGCTCAGCAAGGGTTCCTCAAGGTTACTTTAAAATTTAGCATCCTTTCTACCTGTATTCTCAAAGCACATTTTCTTGGCTTTCTTGATGGTGAGAATTTCTTATACATAAAACAGAGATCATTATGCAGCAAAACAAACAAAAAGAAATAAGTAAATAAATATTCTGCTTTGTGCCCACACAAGTTACTGAAAATAAAATAAAGAAAAGGCAAATTGATTTTCATACATTTTGTTTGATTAAGAATCATCTCCAGAGGGTGGTGCACATTTTCTTTGCCCATCATTTAAACAGGCAAGCAGTGAGAGAATTAAAAGAGTCGGAGTGTTCGCTACAATCTTGGAATAATTATCATCATTCTGTAACTTTCAAGTTCCAGTAGTGGAAGCAAAGGTGTCACACAATACAATGTATGACTACCACATTATTTAATATCATGAATGCCTCAATCAATTTACTCAAATTAAAAAAAAGAAATCTTAATAAAAAGTCATTGGGTAATGTAAATCATTAACCATGAGAAAAGCAACCATTTTGGTGCATAATTCAGACACCATGGGATTCACAGTTCACTCACTAAGAACAATAAAAGCACAGATGCACATGAATGCGCTCAAAACAAATAGACACACAGTGCAGATCCAGGAAACAAGCACCATAAATGGGTCCACCCCACCACCCCCACCTCTCAATCCTGCTGGACTATTTTGTCATTTCTGGTTCTTGTGTGAGCAAGGGTGCTGGAATGCAGCAACCAATAAGTGGTGCCCTGTAGCCGGCACTGAGAGAGCCCTTGCCAGCCCGATGTGTTCTGCTAGCAATCACTGCACACTGAGTCACAGGCCAGTGGAAAATGCCAGATAAACATCACACTGGGAATGAACCTTCTCCCTCTTCCTGTCTCTTTCTTTCTGGCAGTTTAAGTGGTTTAAGAATAGCACTAGAGATGGAGCTGCTTATTTTAAGTGACACCATGAGAGTCAAAAGGTCAAATGAAACATACAGGGTTAGAACAGGCAAAAATGGTCTTCAGTAGATTAGATGACTGAGGTACATGACTGAGGTATGTTGTCAGTTGCAATCTGATTCAAACACTGTTCTGTATGTGACTGTCTCGCAAATATCTCTGCTGTCATCCTCTATTATGTGCTGTGGAACAAAGGAGAAAAATCAGTCGGAAATAAAGGAGTTGAAACCCGAGTCAGTGCTTGGACCGCTGTAAACTTTGCTTTCTCTCAGCTTTTGAAAATCACACCTGCACACAGACATTCACTAAGGCTTGTAGTAATTTCCTGTGAGACCTTAAAAACACAGCCAGGAGCAGCTCCCTGTCTGCAGGCTGGTGTTGTAAATCACACAAGTGCAGCTCTGATATTTCATTTCTGCTGAACATCTCTCTGCTCATCAACCAGGCCTGCAAAATATCTCTTCCACTGGGTGACGTATTAAACTGTACTGTGAGATCAAATGTAATATGTTTATACATTTTTAAAGAAGTGGATATAAACATACCTACTACACTCTTAAAAATAGTTTAAAGTGGTAAAAAAATGTCATTTTTAGTCAAGTACTGTATCTAAGTTGCTTCAGTCTTAATGATTTACTACATGTTAGAGGGAAACCTTGTAATTATATGTTCACCACACATGTTTACAAGAAAGCTACAAATTAATTTCCAACACAAATTTGTAATAAATAAATACCACAAAAAATAGGCTACTGTCATATAGCCTGCCAGTATTAAAGCTTGCTATAAATCTTTAGAGGTTCATTCCAGAAAATTGATTTCTCACTATCTTCCTTTCAAATAGCTTCAATACAGGACAAATAATCTCATTCCCTACAGTGTGACACACTCACATATGCTACAAGTGAAATTATTATGAGCTTGTCATTATTTCTATGCATATTCAAACTCTTATGTGAATGTAAAGCTTATTGGATTTAATCAATCTAGGTGGTTTTTTGTGTGTAATGAGGAAGGACGCTGCTGTCAGTTATCAACGTCTTTAAAAAGCAGCTTAATTGCCACAGGTGCAACGAAGAAGAAAAAGAGCTCTAACTCACACTTAAAATAGTCTATTTTTTCTCAGACGAATGGATCGTGGAAATAACTGAACCACTGAGGCATAGTGCTAGGCAGTCAAACATTTTGTCAGGATGTATGGAGAAGAAGGTGCAAATTAACAGAAAAATATCAAGCACAGAACTTCAAGCAGCCCATTATCCTCCAGTATACATCAATATTCCACAGCTACAACCCATCTGCAGTGTCTCATAGATATGGTCAAACTGAGAACCACAGAATAAGTTAAAACCTCTACTTAGACTCAATAAATACCTGAAGACAGATCATTTTAAGTTTGAGAATGACTCTTTATAGAGACGATGGATCACAGATAGATAAAGAGCTCCACATCATTACAGCTGCCAGGGGGATAGAGGAGGGGTACTGGTATTGGCTGGTAATTCTGGAGTAGCCTACACTCTGACATAAAACATCACTCCAACAACATAAAATCCAACACTTATGTTGACGATTTTTAGACCAGAATTGATCACATTTCTAGATGCTGGGACAATTTTTTAAATAAAGTGATTTTCATGTGAAGAATGACAAGACAATTTTCATACGTCCAGGACCATCATTGTTGTATTTGTCTGTTGGACGCTGCTTCAAAATCACTTGTTGGTCTTGTAAAGAAAGTTGCTCTCACAATGTGTCTGTGCATTTTCATGTGGGCAGACATTTCTTTGGGAAATGAGTAGAAAAAATAAAAACCAAAAAAATACCCATGTTCATTATTTATGTAAGTGTATTCAGAACTTGTACACCCTTCTTCGTGTTTGGGAGGCTGTTTCTGCTTTAGTGAAAGGCAGTTGTGAAAAGATGAAGAAACTGTTAATCTCTGATGAAAGTTCAGAACTTATCTAAAAAAAATGGCGGATGGGAATTCTGCAATACAAACAGGAGTTACTGTAGAAAAAATTTAAGGAGGAAGATTTCTTCTTTAATTTTTCTCATTTAAAGAATAAACAACTAATGCCAATAAATGTTTAATCAGAATATCAAGAATATATTGAAACAAGAATAAAGATAAAATACTATTTAAAGTAGAAATGCTAAGAATAAACTCCTCTGATCTTTCAAAACACATCTGAGGAGCAGCTGCATGCCAACTCTCAAAATGTACATCTCCAGGATGCTGAAGTATATTTATGAAGTGGTTCAAATGTAGACTACCATCCACACACAGCTACTAAAGCCAATAATGGCAATGTTGGTGGTCAGAGAGGTGGTTGGTGCGGACAGACTACAGATGTAGCTTACTACCACAAGTATGTGAATGAAGAATGGATTTACTGTAAAGCACTTTGAATGCCTTGAAATCTATAATAAACCTAATCCATTATTATTACGAGTTGCTTGCATATTGCAGTATGCAAAGGCAAAGCTTTTATTTCTGAGGATCTGCTAAAATTATGCTTCACATGCAAAATACATGAGGCAGACATGATAAGCATGTGTATATGCAATAAAAGAAAAGTATATTATTGGTCTAAGAGTTAAATAAAACATGAATACTGAAATAAATAACTGCCACATAGTGTTGATTATACTAATATCATTTTAACAAAAATAGTTTAAAGTTAGTAAAATGTTATGTTTCTTTCACCACCATAAAAACTGTGCTCCTTTCTTTAATGATTCTTCCCCTCTTCCACATATAAAGGTTGAAAAAGCAAAGTTCTGTGTCCTACACATAATTGCTGTGCTGACAGAGTACTACCTGTAGCTGCTGCACAAAACAGGGATGAAATACTGTAAGTACTGTCTAGTTCCTCTTCCTCTTTCTTCCTGGCATTCACTTGCAGTGGCAGCCGGTGATCATGGCAACGGCTAGTCTTTGGCAGGACCACTCAGGTCTAGACTGGTCCAAGCTGCAGAAGACTGCTGGCTGCAGTACTAAGGCGCTGTGTTTAATTAGGGCCATCCTGCTGAGCTGCTGCTGTTTGTTTCCCCTGTGACACAATGCTGATCTCTGCAAAGCAGACAGGGAGAGAGACAGATAGACTGAGAATCACTCTGCATACACTTTTGCTCTAAAGCAGACACACTAACTGCTTTGTGGATACATGAAGCGACTCACACACAAACTCTTTGTCCAGCATTACTCGTATATGACGTATTTCAGTTTCTGGTAATTTAATTCTGTGCACACACCATCAGAGAGACACTATAGCAGCTCAGAGAGCTCGATCAGTAATCCCTGGGTTTCACCTGCGTTCTCAAATGATCACGCTGCACCAGTGTACCAGCCTGACAAATCTCAATCAGGCACTTTTAAACTCACTGAAGTTCAGCTGACTAAGTGTATGCTTGATTAAAAACTTTGCAACTATTTGAACACATGATTAAGGGTCAAATCAATTAACCGGGTGCCATGTTTCCTGTGAGGGGAGACAACATTATTTCAATTCCATTTGTTTTTTTTTTGCTTAAATATAGATGACAACATCAGAACCATGGGCACGTCTGTGCACTTTGTAAAACTGTCGCCTGCAGCCAGTTAGCTCAGAATGGCACAAAGACTTCAAGGGAAACCTTCAGCCTGAAGGTTGTACTACAAAGTGAGATTAATGGGTTAGTGAACCACAAGCCAGAGTTTTCAGTGTCACAAAGGTGGCTCTTTTTAACCTGGCTAGAGTACGATTGTTATGATTAAAAAGTAATGGCTTAGATTATTACTAGAATTATATTAATTTGAATTAA
>JBAMHW010000008.1:17299256-17310281 GCA_037177495.1 Rhadinocentrus ornatus
TTTATTTATTTATTTATTTATTTATTTATTTATTTATTTATTTATTTATTTATTTATTAAGCGTTTAGTTAACCAGGTTACTCATACTTTATGTCACCAGAGCTTTAAACTCATTCAATGTAATAAGGGTTTTAAATTGAATTTCAGATTGTAATTTATTCCAATTATAAGGTACTAAAAGCCTACATGCTTTCTTGCCCAGTTCAATCTGTAAAAGAAGTCCACTTTTTGTTTTTTATCACGTGATGATTATTTTACCATCATATTGTTCTAGCTTGAGGCTTTTCCACTGATCCAAATGCAGCAGGGTTTTTTTGTAGAGCATCTGCCATCTAAATCAATTTGTAATCATTTTTAAAAAGGCAAAGCTAGAGCTAAAATGTAATAAAACTACTGTAAATGTAAAACACTGAAATGATCATTGATTTCATATTTTGACACTAAACAGCAAATACTGATCCATTTTCTTGCTTAAGAGTTTTTTGTTGTTGTTGTTTTGTTTGTTTTTTACCTCAGTTACAATGTTTTAGCATAAAAACTGCTGGAAAACTCTTAATGCCATGATCTTTGAATTAAGTTTCTTGCTGTCAATACACCCACAATTTATTTATTGCAGGGTCTATTTACAATAAGATGTCAGTCATTTAAATTGGAAAAAAATCACTAAGCATTCAGGTTACCAGTGATGTTTAAAGAGGGTTCCAGAGGAGAGAGGAGGCTAGAATGATTAATGGTATTGACTGCGGCAGAGAGAATGAGGATAGTCAGATTTCCAGAGACAGCTGAGAGAAAGATGTAATTTATTACTTGAAGGAGGGGAGGACAGTGTTTATTCGGTGTTTTGCACAGAATCCAGACTAAAACTGTTCAAAAAGGTTGTTGGAGAGGAGATGTGTTTGGAGTTGGGAGAAGACTACACGTTCCAGAATACTCTACAGGAAAGGTAGATTCAAGATGGGACTACAGGCTCCTAAAGGAGATGGTCTCATTTTCCTTGGGTGTGAGAGTGGGAAGATCAATAACAAAAGTGATCAGACAGATGGAAGCTTAGGATGGAGAGCTGGTGCAGGGAGATACTGGAGCTGCAAACCAAGTCCAGTATGTGACCACGTGTGTGTGTGGGGGGGGAAGTTCACATGTTGTGTTATGTTAAAACACTGTGGAAGATCCAGAATGTCTGTGGCTACTTGGCAGTTATCTACGTGGATATTGAAATCTCCCCAATACAGAAGATGAAATGGCAAAAAGTTGGGTCATAAGGTGGGACTGGGTTTAGGAGGGGGGTGGTTTAAGGAAACAACCAGAGGAGAGGGGCCTGCGAGTTTGAATGAAATGGGCTGAAAGTAGATAGCAGAAGGGATGGGGAGGGGTGGACATCTTGAAATTCTTTCTAAAAATAGCTGCAACAATATTTGTATGTTCATTCAAACTGAAACGGCCTATGATTAAGTAAGGATATGTAACATTGGCCTGGAGAGCAACTGCGTAGGAGATATAAAAATGGAATCTATGAGGGTGTGTGTCATGATAGAGTAAAAACAATATATGTTAGTCATAACCATGACTGTTTATAATCCTATCCAGGTTGCTAGTTTTTATTTCTAACCCCAATAAAATGAAGTTATTAGCTAAACCTCTCACAGGGATGTAAAATGTTTCAACAAAAATGTTTTGTTTACATGTAACCAAGGCAACCAGACAATATGGCATCAATGAGTGGCCATCGCATAAAAAAAACTATTCTGGCCCTAAGAATTGACCTTTTTCCAGTCATTAAGTGTTAATCTAACTGAAAGCTACATAGATTTGAAAAGCCATTGTCTTTTGTTGATATTAACTTGTGTTAAGCGTCACTTCTGTTTTGAAGATCCAAGTCTGTTGCACGGTTAGCTCGGTTAAAAAACAAACAAAAAAATTAACTGTATGCTGCAAAAGATGTCAATGTTTATTAAAGTTAGTCTGATGCCAGTGTGTCCTGATGAAGCAGTGGTATGTGATTTTGTGGCTGTTAGATTAGCCCAATCACACAATTAGTGATATGAAATTTATGTAATTTCAAGCACACATTCAGAAAATATCAGTTTTATCGTAACAGAATGGGATTGAACTTATTGGTATCTACACTGAGCCCATATTGAAGAATCTATTGAATATCTGCTGAATATGAAAGATACATCTTTGAGAAAAATGTTGCTTGTGTAAGTCTATAGATATAGTCAAACAAGAACATACACAAAGGACACTTATGTGTCAGATTCTATTTCCACTCTGTTCCCTCAATGTACAATTAAAGCATCACTAAGGAGCAGTGTGCCCCAATTATATTTCTCCAAATGTTCCAACATTGCTGCAGTATGCACTCTTCTCCCACTCCTCTTCTGAGTTTGGGTGACAGGCATTTGAAATTCCTTGTCTGTAGAGCTTTTCACAGTGCCCCAGATCCATCATTGCAGGGCCATTGAGGCTCATTGTGTGTACCCATTTACTGTATCTGTGGTGGACCCTTACAAAGAGCCAGTTTGAAGAGGGTCACTGGTGCATGAGCTCCAGCTGTCATAAATCTGGTGCAGACCAGAGCTGAACGTCCCTTGTGCTCAACTATCAGCACTCTAATCACTGGTACCACTTCTTGGGTGGGATGGAAGGGAGCAAGTGTGTGCTTGATGGGGGATGGGGGCATAGAAGAAGAAGAAGGTGACAGGGTGCATAAAGCATTATTAATTTGTTTCCAAGCTGAGAGACCAGTGAGCTCTAACTAATCATCCAGCTTTGTGTCTTCTGTTTAAAGGCCAACTGGTTGTTATTGTACACTTCCTTTCTCAAGATATTGTTATTAATAATTGTCTTTATCCCACACAAGTGCAGTGTTAATGTCTTTAAACATAAAATATAGACGTTGCACAAGTGATGGTCAGATTCATTCCCTTGCTTGCTTTTGAATGAATCTCATTGTCCCTCATTATTGAAGTTGGTCAGTGTCTCCTCACCTCTGTGCTCATCTGCTTTTAGAGAAAACTGCAATATTAATGACCCCATAAAGAATAAAGTCTTTTCTACAACTATAATAAGGTTTATATTTTGATTGCCTCTTTAAAGCTAGCCCTGTTTCAACTACAGGCGGTCATGTGGTTTAAAACAAGAGTCACCAAAATTATATGACTTTTTAAATCACTTGTGATATAAAATTCTGGGAATAACTATGCTGGTTGATGTATTCATTACAATAGATAGTAATTACACTTTATTAACCCTTTAACGAACAGAAATGGGGTGACAAGTGTCTTTTTGCCTTGCTGCGACAGATTTGGTGTTAAAGACACATTACGGAATTTTCTGATCTTAAAACTCTGTGTTCCAGACTCGTTTGATGGCACGGTGACACCTATCATGCTCATTTCTGGAGCCGCCGCTGCCCAGCAGTGTCCCGAGGCTGACAATCCAACTTTTTCCTCTGGGATGCCGCATGACTTTGCAGCCGAGTTTCGCTTCACATGCTTGCAAGCGGATATAAACACACCGGCCGTTTTGAACACGCACCATGACTAATTCAGCAAAGAAACACAAAATTACACTATCAGAGGAAGAAAGGAAAAAGAAAAGAGAGAAAGGAACAGAGCAAGAGTCAAGAAAAGACTGTCTTCTGCTGGGTGGAGCGGGAGCGAGAGCTCACGGTTCAGTTAGGATGTGAGATGTCTGATCAGGTCTGAAGGCTCACATTTGTACAAACAAACAAATTGTTTGTTAGCTGAATGTGTCTCTCTGCTCTCAAACTGCTAAGCAGCATTAAGCTTTACCATGCATGTACAAGTGTCCCACTAATTTGCATCCAACGCTTTGGAAATGGTTAATTCCCTCATGCTGTAGAACATTGTCTGCATTTCATTATTTTGAGAAAGCTAAGCAGGGTATAAACCAATTCTTTAACACTATGTATCCAACAGTTTTTCCTCTGTAGATTAGCAAAAAAAAATAATGATAATTATTGCTTTGCCTTTTTTCTGCTCACCACCCACAGCTTTGTGGGCACCTTGGTTTGAGCATCTCCCACTGGAGTCTGTGGGTGTCCTCTCATGCAAAAGCAGCTCCTACTGGTCTTCCAACTGAAATCTACCATTCTACCCACACACATCCAAAGGTTTCCCTCTGTCCACTAATCGGTTCCTGTGAATCCTGGCAGTCATTACAGTGTCTGAAACACAAAAGAAATGTGTCTACCTTAATACTGTCCCTGGGTGCTCAGAGATGCAGAGCTGCTATTGGCACAAAGAGAAGAGTGGCTCTGCAAAAGCCCCAATCCTCCTTATTCCTTCACACAGTGAATGATCAAACCTCAGAGGAAGATTCAAGTCAAGTGCTTGGAAGCCACTTGCTTTTTTCCCCCTACCAAACGCTTACAGGGTTACTGGTGAAATGCAGCCAGTAATACTCTCACTTCAATTACACCATTCGATAACAGACCCTGTGTAGTGCTTGATGTCCAATCATGCTTTTTATGAAGCTGTAAAATGGTAAAGAAATGCTTTATAAACACATTAACTTTTAAAGATTGTTTATAACGATTAACAGTAAATACTTGAGAAATAAATCCTTCTAACTGTCATAAAATAACAATTTTTGGGGTTTTATTTTTTTGTTTTCTTAATATAAATAATAAAAGTTAGTTACTGTTTTTCTCGCATCAGAAGACTCTGTTCAACTTAGTATTTTTCTTTCTAATTTTGGTGATTTTGTTGTTACTTGTTGACAGTCTATGTCTCCTTATGATCACTGTGTAAACTTTTTGTTAATTTGCATCTCTTTGCTTTTAATTTAGCCCCTAATACATTCATAATGATAGTTTTCTCTCTCTTTTAAATATTGCATCTCTTCAGCACGGCTGGGGGCCCAAAGACCTTGTGCCTCATGGGCCTGTTCAGTTCAACCTCCACAGCTGGACTTCGTCCAGGTTCTTTATTTCACCTAAACTTTGTTTAGCATTATGGTAAGAAATATGACCTGCCTTACATTTTCAGCACAAGGGCTATAATAATCCTATTAATAGTTGAAGATCAGCACAGAGGCACCATTAGTAAATGGACTGAAAGTACAGGAATACCTAAGGAGAACTTCTTTGTTTTATCGTGGCTGATGCTCAGGACCTTACAAAAACCAACATTGTTGCTCTCTGTAGTGCAAGTCATTCTCCTTGACATGCAGCCTTTGAGAATAAGCCTACTACATGACACATTTTTTATTTATGTGTATTTGAAATGTCAAGCAGTGTCACAAAATAGCCTATTTTTGAACTGCTGAAGCAAAGAAGATGGATAAAAAAAACATACAAAATAACAGGTTTTGTGAAATGAAAGCAATTTCTTACTCCATGGCACGTTGGGTTGTGCTCTGATTTGTCCGAAAAGAACTGATTATAATCATCAAGCAGTCAGAATTTAAGACTTCATTAAAATCTGTTGAAATGTCTGTGTTGTTTCAACAATGTTAGTTTTAGTATTAACACGTGATGTCAAAGAAGTGTGTCTCTATTTGGTTTAGAATAAACGACTCAAAGCTACTATTAAAAAAAATACACCTACTGTAATAATTTTTTTAAATGTTTTTGTATGTTCTTATAACTAAAAGCATTTATCTTGATACATTGTCTTTGTACCATTTTATTATCAAATAAGGGTTTGAGGTAATATAGCAGAGAAAACCCTATCAGATCTTCATTTGAGGTCATTTCCAGTGTGTAAACATACTGTAATTGTTGTCCTTAATGACGTTGTGCCCATTTTCCCAGCAGTGATAGATGGCCAGTGATCCACCTGTGTGTTATTCAACACTTCTTCGAGCGTGTTCATCTGCTGCAGGGATTAAAATTCTGCTGAGGTCCTGCTTCTTCTGTGTGCCCGGACAAAAAGCAGCAGCTCTGCTAAATATTAAATACATACGCAAACAAGCAGGCATGCAAATAAAAAGATAAAGAATTGCATTTATGCCGACCTGTTGGATGTTGTTTGGTAGATATTTCCAAATAGCTTTTGCATACAATGTGTTTTATTAAACACATGTCCAAAACAGAGTAGTTAAAGGAATTTCACTGTATGCATTCAGCTGGGGATAAAATTCTCCATGGTGCGTTGTACAATAGCTGTTTTTACAGCAAGTGGAGATACTGTCAAAAGAGATTAGACATGTAATCCCTTTTCAGACTCTTAAAAATAAATACACTAAACATATTCATTTCTCTGCTGGAAATATTGAACAAACAGAAGATATCATTCAAGCTGTGATTTTTGGGGGTGGGACATGACATTAGTAACATGACATTAGTAAAAAGTAAAACATTTATTACTGTAGAGGTGCTGGTTTTGTAACCGTAGCGTCCTCTGACCACAATCAGCATTTAACTTAATTAAAGCAACTGTGGACTAAATTTAGTTTCACCTATAAATACAATGATTTTCCACAGAGAGAGCTAGAAATAGGTACAATTTATAGGGAAAATGAAGCTGACGTCACACAGATGGGTTTGTTTAGGCCAGACCATGAGAGACCCTGAACTCTAATTCCAGGATGGTGTTTTTTGTACTTCCAGTGTAGGATCAGCCTCTAAAATCAGATCTCAGTCCATTTTCAGATCTAATAACCAAATGTTGAATATGTCCGTCTACTTTGTGTAGAAAAAGAAAACACAAAAAATGTGCTCTATATTAAAGCACATAATGATTATCATAATGACTCCTAGAATCCACATTATATAAACTAATCTATAAAATAAATACATTTTTAAATGCAGTTGGAAGTGTAAGAGTTTGTTTACTTAAATATATTTGCTTGACAACAGGACTGAGACAGATCATATTTTAGTCAAATACTTGCTTGTTAATTAGCATTTCTTAAATTGAGATCCAATTACTTTCAGTAAGATCCATTTTCTGTATCTTGTTCTCCTTTTCCTTATTCAATAAATTACTGTTTTAGCCCAACAAGATCAAATCTAACCAGGCTACAATAGTTGTAGCTGAGTTAATAGGAAAGCATTCCTCAGCATGCAGCAAAGCTTGATATACTTTTTCATTCTGTGGATCGATGTATTGGACATATTTTGATCAGTGATACAGTTTGGTTCCCACGCATGCATACTGGTCCAATCCAGTTAAATGATCAAGCTAACCATAGCTCGACTCAGCAGTGTATGTAACCATACTGACTGCTTTACTCACAGCTTCCCACAGTCTGAGCGCTCTCAGTTTAAAGAATGAGGGAGGAATTCTGATTGGGGAGCAAAGTTAACCACTACTAAGACTAGAAAACAATGAAGCACATTTTAAGTATCTGCACCAGATCAAACCTCAGAAAATATCATAACTGTTCAAACTAATACTTTATATAGCAAATTGTACATCAGATACCTTGTTTGCTCAAAAGAACAACACATGTGTTGCTACATGTTATTGCACGCATGGTGACTGCCTGTTGTATCCTTGTGCTGAATAGCTGTGACTCACAGTTCGGCTGGTCTAATCCCAAAGAGATAGTAAAAAGGGAAACACACGGATAGTGAACATTTTGAAAATCTGTTCAAAATTATGCTCAGCAGTGAGCTGTCCAACAAATCTGATACTGCTTTATCAGCAGAACGCTCCACTTGCAGCCAATATGCATGCAATGATGCATGGCAACAAGGACGTTCTTCGGCTGAGACCATAGAAACAAAGTAAACAACTTAGTTTAACTCCCTTGACAAATATTTCACTGATTCTCCAAACCGGCAGCACTCTCACTGCTGACTATCGCAGGTAAGACACTGACTTCTCAGAAGAAGTTTACACAAATCTACTTTTAAAAAAAACCTGAAATGTCCTTTTAAGTTTGTGGGTTTGCTTTCTTTTCTTCCCTTACAGTTTAATGCTTACATACAGGCAAGTTAAAAAGATATTTGATGTTTTATAAGAGAACATTTTCTTTCCCCTCTGCAGTTTTTCTTGTTTTCAGAACAAAATAATAAAATATTAGCGACATCTTTCCCCCAGGCTTTTAGTGGAAATGTGGCAGCTATAAAGCTACATTTGGCTTGAAAAGCTGTACAGTGGCATGTCTGGGTTTCAAAATGACACCAGCAATAGTTTAAAAAAATATCTACAGCTGAAACCCAGAGCAGTACAATGCAACTAAACTGCAGGACCTGTCACACTTGCAACAGAACGGACAGAAAACACAGCAGAGAAATGAGTAAGAGAGAGATTTAGGTGAAGCACCAAGTCATATTTTATGTATTCTTTGCTGTGATTGATCGCAGCGTCATCCCATTAGTGATGTTCAGCTCAAGATGCCAGCATAAGGTCACTCTGGTACATTTTTGTGCAGCGCTCTTCTTGACATGGTGGCATTGTCCTCTGCTTCAAATTCTCAAATCTTTGTATTCAGCTTGACTAATTTAGATTCTTTACTATAAAATGATGCTGAGTTCTTTTGAAAGGCTTTTGCATATGAATGTTTAATGACTCTCGTCCTAGCCAAGTATAATCCAAGGAATTATTGGCTTTGCACAGCCAGTTCATGACTAATGTGTCTTAATGACGTCTCTATGGCTCCTATTTAGGACACTAATGGGCAGTAACGGATCTCAAACTGTGATGTGTTATATCAAATTAATAGCTGATCGCTGCCTTGTGTGCAACCAGTGTCTCAAGCATAGGATACCTTGTTATTGTTGTATTTTCCTTTCCGCGTGTCTGAAGCAAACATGTATCAGGCCGTGAAGCTTTATGTACAGGCCAATATGTACTGACATTTTCAGCTTCAATGGTAGTTTGCAAGGCAAACGGCCATAGCTGTGCTTTGCAATAGGTGGCCATAATGAGCTGAAATTTTTACACTCTGTACTAATGGCAGAGATATTTTTCATGTAATTAAAATGAATTTGAGTTACTGTTACGGCACTGGCTGTCTAATTGAACAGGGGATTGTGGATGTAAAAACATCCAGGAGGTCACATAACTTCTCCCGACATCAATGATTTAGACTTAAACTGAATACAAGTTGAACAACTATAGACTTATGTTAATTTAATTCAACAGTACTTCATGATCTGGCGAAGTATTCGAGAACAGACCCTGTTGGTATATCTGCATCTACTGGACTGCGTTACTCTGTTCATACACACCTCAGAAACAACATGACTGGGCACACAGAAATGATTATTTCTTTATCATGTGCATTATTTTTCTTTGTATGCATGACCAAAACCTCTTCCAGGATGCTGCACGTGCTGATAATACAGTTGTTACGGATGTCTGAGATCTGTGTTTGAGGGTTTAAAACCATGAAGAGGATTTATTTGTTTTGGCAGGCGCATATTTTTGCTTGTTTATGAACTGAAGCGTTTATAGGCCTCTTAGTTTTGGCACTGGTGTCCTCATTTGTCTTTTCATTCTACTTTGTATTTATTTATTTATTTATTTATTTATTACAGATGAACTGGTGTCTATGCCGCAAGATGAAACATTAAAACAAAACCAGTGTGTGTGTGTGTGTGTGTGTGTAGACACTTTAAAATAAGACCTGGCTGACACTGCTTCACAGCCAAGCTCATGAAGTGCATAAAGTTGAAGTTTGATGTTTACACATCTAAGATGAAGTCATTAAAACTCCGCTCCACAGAGTTTATGTTTGCTATGTTTTAAGTATTGTCTGGCAAGTTTCCACATTTACTTTATTCAAAATACAGTTGCTTAGAAACACTCTTTAACATTTAATTCAGAAGTGCAAAGGGTAAGAAGTTCATATAGACAAAGTTTGCCCAGCTTGGTGTCAGTCTCATCATGTCACATAGGTCTACTATCAATTTTTCAGAACCTCTTAGTGCCAGACTGTAATGCAACAGACAAGCTATCCTTCACCATTATTTCACACCAACTGGGGTTAATGTGATGAAATAGTGCATGCATGTAATTTGTCACGAAAATCCAACCAGTCCTGGTGCCTTGCCCTAACCAGAAGCCAATAAAGAGCAATAGAAAAAAAAAAATTATGTCACACAGGAGATGCTAAACATGATCTCCAGGTAGCAATGATGTTGCATATTTCACTGCTACAGCTCCTGCCTCTTAGGGACATTAGCCAACATTTCCTCTGGTTTCAAATATTCTTGCAGTTGATGCATCACACTATCTGTGTCAAGGAACCTTGTGCATATCTCACCGACATTCTGGCTGTGACAACACAGCAGTGTTTAATACTCTGAGGAATGAGAACAGGCTGGCCTTTGAATGGTTGAAAAAAACATATGAAGACAATGTCACGGCTTTAGATATTTCTGACAGTCTAACTGACATCATATCAGTCAAGTGGATGTGTACCCGTCAGTGCATTCAAATTCAATGCAAAGAATAAAAGATAAATAAATAAAAAGAAATTTTGACTTTTTTTGGCTCACCTTTTGTGTGGATGTCGTAGAGGTAGTGAGGTGAACTTTGAGGACTGAACAAATACATTTTTGAATTGGTAAAATCAGCTTTTGGGGAAATTCGCCATTTTGAAACCAAAAATAGGTGACTTACGTGAATTGTGTAGAGCCGGCTTGAGAGGCTAAAGGTAACGACTGACACAAGCTAACATTAGCTTTTCGTGACTACACTCGCTAGCTACATTATAGAATCTAATTCAACAAATTGACGTTAGGTTACAAGAGAGTATTTTTGTAATTTTCCTGTCATATGTCACAGGACATGCTGTTTATATCAAATAAGTAATGTTACTCAGTGGAAAGTACAAAATTAGTGTTGATGCTGGGCATTCATACTATTATTGTACTTTTCTTTGTTACTTATGCACCTACTATATTGTAACTAAATACATTTGCCTTTCAATATAAAGTCCAACTATATATGTAAACAAACATGCCGTAAATTGGAAAGACAATGGCGCCACTCCAGGTCAGAGCAGTCACTGAGTGACTGGAAAACTAGATTATCAACATATAAACAAGCTCTGCATAAGGCTAGGACCAGTTACTATTCAACACTAATACAAGAAAACATG
>JBAMHW010000008.1:17316949-17371236 GCA_037177495.1 Rhadinocentrus ornatus
CCCCCAGCCGAGGCTCGAACCAGCGACCTTCTTGCTGTGAGGCTGCGGTGCTAACCACCACACCACCGTGCAGCCCTCAAAGTTAGAGTCATCAACTTAATTGTTGGATCTCTACTTTCTCATCCAATTCTAAATTCAAACTACTCCTTTAAAGATCCAAAACCTGCACAAAGCAGGTCCTGCTTGGATGAACTCTTTGGACACTTCTGAGCAACAAAAAGAATTTGATAAAGCTCTTTTAAGATGCTGAGTCACTAAACACATCTGTGCCTACTCAAGATCAAAGCAGGGAAAGTAGTTAGCCATAGGGCAACTCTGCTTTGACGACAGCAGAAACAAAAGAAAAGACATGAAATCCAGCACTTTGGTTTAAACAACCTCAAAGTGAAAGGAAGTGATTTGGCTAGGGCTAAGCAAATCTGATTCAGCCGCAGTTGAAACAACACCTCGAGGTCAGACAATTTGTTGTTAAACTTTAAATCTGCCTCGGCACTGTAATTCATGTTGTTTTTGGTAAACAGGGTGCAGAGCTACGCATACACTGAGATAAGAGCTGCACACTAGACAAGGTCATTTGAGAACAAGACTGTGTGAGCGACTTCTTGGATCACAAAGGAGCACAGGCTGTATGAGAACTCTGGGTGTTCTTATGAAGTACAGGATGAGAAACCGATTAGCAAACGCCAGCTACAATGATTACACAAGCTGAAAAACAAAAGGCAGGTACGGTTCAGTGGTTAATCTCAAATGGAAATTCATTATGTTCTGCGTGAGAACTACAAAACCAAACTTGCTCCCGTCTAATTTGGTTGAATTAATAACCCATGTCCACATCTATTCAACTGGATAAATGATGGCTCTGTAAATTGCAAGTCCTAACACAAGAGAAGAGGGAAGAGAAAGGAGAGGCAGGTGAAAGCTAAGCGGGTGAGGCTCATCAACCATAGCTGCGATCCTCTGACAGCTGAACAGATAGTGACTGCTGTTTCTGCCACCACATACAACATACTCACAGTCCTTGTTTTCCTCTTTCCAAATGTCCCCGGAGAGGAGACACACAGTCCTTTAAGAGGCCGTGTTAGGAAAAGTTCTCCTGTCTTGAGGTAAAGTCCAATCTTAATGTACAGTACTCAACAGAACAAATCCCCGACAGCAAACAGGTGCTGGATGGATTCTGGCGTTCTATAAGCTTTTGCCCTTGACTTGGCTTTGAAACATAGAAAGTGTTGCCGTCTTGAGATTATGGTTTCGTTTTTTTACACCCTTGAGCCACAAAACCTATCTAGAGACTTACACAGGCCTTGAGCATTTTACTTTTGTGCAATCTTTGCAAACAAATAAGGGTATAAATGATTTATTTTTCCTTGTCAAAAATATTTTACAATAAAATAAGTCTTTCTGCATGAAGCTCTGCAGTAATGCTGGGTATAAAGAAATAAAGAAACAGGGGGTTAGCTCCAAAATTAGCTTTTTATTTCGATTGTTGGGGTCAGAGATGTATAATTTGTGTTCCAGTACACATGGTTATCCACAAGGCTTATGTCCAAAATCTTTTCCAGTCTTAAAGCTGATTCAGTCATTAGTGCGTGTAATCCCACCCCACTCCCCACCCCCACCCTTTTTGGTACAAATTCAAACAATTGTGCTGACAAGATCACTACTTCTCCACTTTATTTTTTTAATCAACGTGTTTTTATTTATTTATTTTATACAAAAAAACTCTTAACTTCTACACATGTAATGTCACCCAGATTTTTTTTTCACTTTGTAAATAAATTTGGGAAAGAACATTATTTATTTTTTATTTATTTATTTTTTGTTTTTTGTTGTCATGAAAAGATAAAAACATGCAAAAAACTTGAATTTGTAGTCCAAATTATACATTTACAAGTTTGGAACTTTTTGCACTTCTTCATAATACTACATCAAAAAGAAAGGAAAAGAAAACATTATGTACACACATCTTTTTACAGTGAAGTAAAACTTAAAAAATATCAGATGGTGACTAAGGCAAATGAAGTGTACATAGAATAGACCAAAACTGTTTTTTGTTGTTTCTGAAAAATACATCACTTCAAAAAAAAAAAAGGGGGGGGAAAGAAAAAAATGCTACAAAAGTATGATTCATAACTCCCTTTATTTGCAACCAGCTGCATAATTTTATTTTTGTGAGAAAGTCAAACTCTAGCATACTGTACAGTGCTGCTCTGAACTGTTTTTACTTCCCAGATGTTCCTTCATTTCTTCGTCTTTGTGATTTATTTAAATAATCTTCAACAAACAGGAGCTTTGTGCAACCAGAAGGAAAAAAGAATAACGAAAAGAATTAAGCATGTAGAAGCATACCAGAGTGTAACATACTTCGTTTGAAATCACTCCAAAAGTCAGTACCATTAAAGCCTTGAACATAAAACTAATCATTTAGATCCAAAAAAATGTACAAAAAGGCACATTATATCCCAGTGCTTCTGTACTGTGAAATTCAAGTGTAACTGAGCGCATTCAATACCGACAATCTAAGTGGGAACAGCCCACCAGTGTTCCCTCCTACATCCTCCATAGCTGGTCCACAGCCTATGCTTAAGCTTTCAACAAGCATATGTATGCGTAGACTACAACAACAAGCCTAGGTTGGTTGTTTTGAAAAAAATTCTGAATTAAGGTTTTTTTCTTTTTTTTTTTTTCTGTATCTTTTCAGTCACAGTTCTATCATTCTCTTGGGGAATATCAGAAGCTGTCCGTGTCCTTCAACAAGAAAAATTTTCATTTTTTTTTTTAAATTTATCTATCTTTTTTTTTTTTTTTAAACCCTTTAAGGTGTGGCTGTTTTTCCTAATCGTCACTACCACCGTACATGTCCGCCAGTTTTCTGAAGCGCGGGCCCCAGTCGTTGAGATAATCGTAGTCCTGGTCGCCCCCACTGCTGGATGAGTTGAGCGAGCTCAGGGAGCCGGCTGTGGAGCCACTGCCCTCGTAATCGAACACTAGCAGAGAGTCGTAGGGAGGAGCAGTGGGGTCATTGTCTGCTGCCTTCAGTCCCTGTGCACAAGGAAATAAAATCACTGTTAGATGAAAGGCTTAAGCACATGTGCACTCTGCACACCAAAGCTGTCGGTTTCTTTCCCAACTGCTGCTTCACATAAACAGGCTAATCTATCCTAACCTAGCCAGTGGGTCTCCCTCCACTTGTTCAGAAAATCTCATTCTTGTCCAGATTAATCAGGCTTTAATGTTCCTGCAAGTTTCCTCTGTGCTTTAGTTGGAATCCTCCTGATGTTTCTAGGATGTTGGATTATCTGCTGCTTGATCAAAAGCCAAGACTGAGCATGACCGGTAGCATCGCCTCCTCCCTCACTGACCCTGTGACTGAGCACCTGCCTTGTCCTGCACAGGCAGTGTAACTGATACTTCATCATCTGCCATCTAGCTCAAAACACCTTTAATATTTCATATCTGTCAAACTGCCATGTAAACCGTAGACATAAGCAACGCATTCAGTCCAGGGCATGTGGGCTTGCTACGCATGCGTGTGTCTGTGTCATCTTGAGGCTTGTGCTTCTGGCGGGGGTGTTTATAGATTGTACTTGACATTCCCAGAAATCCTCATAGCATCAAGAGAGGTCCTTATGGATTGTTATTGATTTTCAGCCTCATTCCCTAACAGGACTTGGGAGACTTGATGGATTGCTAATCTAGGAGTTGAGTTGTGCTTTGGCCACAAACCACTTCTGGATCTGGGTCTGCTCGCTGCCTCTTTTCGCTACGACTGAAAACACCCAACAAATAATAAATGAATTAAAAGAAGTGGAGCAACACAACACAGAGAAATGAGACCTCAGCTCATCGGGAATTTGTCAAAGATTTATAGTTTCCTCTGTGCTGCCCACTGCAGTGCTGAGATGCTCTCAAATAAAAAGATGGATTGAATTAAAATGCCTGGGCACTTCGCCATTATTTCCCACTTGTTAGCTTTCATTTAGTATTTGCTCAGAGCTGCGGAGCTGATAATTTTGTGGGAAATATGACAGATGGATCGTTCGTTGCAATTACAACCGTATTAGCTCTGCTGGTAAGAGGTCTCTCTGTATACAACCAAAACCCTACTCACTATTTCATAAAGCTAGTCAATCACAAAACTCTGTCTTATTATTTCATTCAATCTGGTTCATCCACTGTAGTGGAAATTACCACAAATCTTAAATGTGAAATGACGTACTATTCTCACTTTCTGGAGCCTCAGTCCCACACATAACAAAGAGATGTGTCATCAAAGCCACTACTGTCTCTATTATCTCTATATATCTATTCACAGACAACTCTATCAGGGCTGAAAGGAGTCACTGTGTAAAAACAATGAATGAAATCACCATTTCTTTGTCTCCTGTGCCACTGTGCCCACCTGTGAACAACAGGTCGTGTTAAGATGGTGCTAATGTATTTACTGTTACCCCCCACTGTGAGAACAGACCAGGCGGTGACTAATGGGCCTTTGTTTGTCCGGCTGAGGGGTTAAAGTCCTTGTGCTAAACCTATGCCTGTTTTTTTTTTTTCCCCTCTAATTTAATTAGAGCCCCAAGCTCTGGGGGAATGTGCACAATTCAGGATGGAGATGAGACATGCTCCCCTCCCCCAATCCTCTCCGTCACCCCGCTCTTCTGGCAGCGAGCCCTATCAGTTAGGTCAGATTCCAGCTCAATGCGTCTGCTGAAGCTACCATGACTGAGATTTAGCAGCGGTCAAATATAGGACTACAAACAGATCAACACACGCCTGATTCCAGTGAGCGTTTTCTGGGTCAGGATGCTCAGAAACCCCTCAAAGGTCTTGTGAGCATATTAAAATGAGATGTAAAAACAAGCCGGATAAAGGATGGTGCGTGCTGTGAAACCACAAAATATAAAATTTCACCGTGTATCAGCTGTTACGACAAGTGAATTAGGTGTATTCATGAGTTACGGTAAGAGAAGATGAATGGTGCCCGGGTAAAGAGATGGTGGGGAGATGGATGGAAGAGCAGCAGAGCCGAAAGAGCTAGCTCTAATCTAAAAACATGGGCGCCATCCAAAAACTTGGAGCGAACTCCATTTGTAATGCTGTGAAACTCTTGTCTGTTGGAGCTTGTGAAAAATATATGACTGCTCTTTTCATTTTACATTCTCCCTTCATGCTGGAGTCAATGATGGCCTCAGGCAAACGAGGCCACTCTGAGCAGTGCATGCTGATAGAAAGCCAATGTACTGCTTCTCTCATCTCCCATTTCTACGCTGACACATCTCTTTCTCCACTTTGGCAGAAAGTGAGGAGGAAAACAATTATATCCAAGTGAGGTAGCATCATGTCTGTTTTGGATTTTATAAAAGTCAGAGCGGATATATGTTAAATTAGAAAAGTTTCTTAGTCTCCGTTGGGAAAAGATGAAAACAATTTTGATAACTGATTGAATTCAAAGTATCTTTTCACCACAATATAGCAGTCAACACTCCTCGATGCTCAGTCATTTGAGCCAAATAGTTACAAATTTATTATGAGAAACTCATTCAACTTGAAAATGAAATTCAAGCTTTCCAATTACATAGATTTTTTTCATCTTGGCTCTTTCCCCTGGATCTGATTTCATCATATAGCAAAGTGTTGTCAGATTAGATACCTCGTTGATGAAATCTCCGATGTCTCCAGGATGGGGTGCTGCTGACCTCATGGGATACTGTGGCTCGGGGTGGAGGGGTCGCTCGTCTAGACGACGGATTCCCACCGGCTTGATGGCATCAGGCTCTATCGTGTCTGGCTGCTGGAGCTGACTCAGGTCGTAATCCTGGGGAACACATAGACAGATGGGACTTAGCAGAGCAGCGTGACAAGACCCCAAACTGAGTGTGATTATTTAAATAGGTAAACATTTCCTGTGCTGTAAAGAGGAAGAAGTAGTTTAACTCAGAGGAAGGATGAATTTAAAGTTTAAACATAGCAAGGGGAGTTAAGGGAATATGAGGGAAACTTTAATCTTCTTGTCTGTGAAGCACAAACCCAGGGACAACTTAACACATACAGGAAGTGGGAACTGACAGAGTCTAAGCTGAGGACCACATTGAATGCTGTAAAGTGTCTGTACTTGTGCTGTGTGCTGCAGGAAGGAAGTGCAGGCGACCGTTTTGCTTCAATCAATGCCCAGACACGGGATGGTGGATATACATAAGCCATTGCTAATCCTATTAACATTACCAAGGCAACCTGAATGGCTCGCAGTTTGTGCAAAGTCATGGGCAGGGAAAGAAGTAGAGAAAGAGTGAGGAGAAAAAAAGAGAGATAGGAAGAGAGAAAGGAGCTGTAGTAAAGAGCAGTACAGTGGAATTGAATGACTGGATGGTATCAGGGTGACAGCAGATATGATAGAGATAATAACATTTAAGAATCAGACTGTGTGTCTAATAAGCGTGCATGATGGATTGTCTCTCTTTAAGAGATTTTCTGTAATCCATCCATCTCTAATATCCCACTTCAAAATTGTCTTTGCTCCATTGCACATGTACCTTCACACTTTAACACTCTCAGAAAATAAAAGAAAAAGATGCTAAGATGCAAAAATAAACATCAGAATGCACGAAAACCCTGGGCCAATGCTTAAACAACCCAAACACAACAAACAGTTCATGACATTTTAATTGATGATCAAATTAATAAGTGTAATTAGCTATTTTACATATTTATTTTTTTCTGTTCAATATGTCTGTTAGTTTTAGATTAGTAGTGTTGGCTTCTTTAACTGCCACCCTTCTGTTGCATATCTGATAAATCACCTCTTCTCTTCTTCTTGGGCTCTCTCTCTTATTTAATGCCGAGATGGTTGGCCTTGCAACTAAATGTATGACAATGGCATCAGTTCCATATCGTTCACTTATAAGTAAAGCACCTTGATGTGATGAAACCATTGTCCAAGAGGATGCAAATAGTGGAAAAGAACCTTAAACTCTTAATGGGAACAGAGCATTTTTGTTAGTTTAACTCAAAATGTTTTAATACATAACAATTCATTTGAGTTAAGCAAAATGAGTTCAAATAATTGTGATCACAAGACAATTAAATAATTATTACAAGCCACAAACATAATATCTTTCAGGGAAGTTAACACTTTGGTCCAACACCAAAACACGTTTAACTTGAAAAATTTCCATGTAGCTACAATTCTTGTGTATCCGTGTAGTTGATGGACGGATCCAGAAGTTTGTTTCCTTATTTTGATGATGGTGTGCTCTTTGGTTAGCCGTTTCCTCTTTGTTCCCAGGGTCAGACTAAAAGTTTACAGTATGGACAAACTCTTAAGTACAGCAACACAATTTTCATTTAGCCCTCAACGAGCGGATTAAAAAGCATATTTTCCTACTTTTTTCCAAAAATGTAGGATGTAGTCTTAGTAATTACTTCCTTTGGGGTATTTATTTTTGTTTGTTTTTCTTTTTTTGGACACTTAATCATCGAAAGAGCAAAAAACCACTCCTGTGATATAATAGTATGTTATGAGCCTTTGAGATCTCATTTGACATGATGAGTTAGCCTCTTTATTTCTAGTGACAAAAACATTTGCAGAACAGGTTAGATTTGTTTTACTTTCTGCATGAGATTGAAAAAAAACCAAATCAAAACCTTTTCAAAGAATGCCTCCAGGGCCAGATTGTCAAAGGTAAATATGAATCGAATAATTCTGAGGCCATTTTAAGATGACACATCTCAGTGTTGCATCTTTTTCCTTTTTTTTTTGTAAAGGGGAATCTGTGCACAGCCACTTCTCAATTTACCATTATTCTGCATTATTTTTCCCATGTTCAGGGGGAGCGCAAGCTCATCGGCTGTCTGCCTCCGATGAAATGAGGGTATCACAAACCAATACAAACCCAGGCAATGACAGCAGCGACTAAAATCATATACTCTGAGAGCACCCAATGGTCTGACACTTCAATTTCCTCCCTGGCGGGAGATAGGGAGAACAGAGGTAGGTAATATAAAGTCAACATCGCCAGGAAAGTCTGGTCCATTTTTTACCCGACTCGGACACTGGATACGATTTGGCAGACAAGGCCATTTTCTCCTGGTGCCCTGCCCTTCTCTGTGCCATTTAAATTGCATGCTTGTTTTTCCCTCAATAAATCGCTGCTCCTGTTCGTTTGCCTTTGAGAGACGTTATATCATGCAACAGTTTGCTTTCCAACATGTTCTGGTCCACAGGTTTGTGCGTTTTATGTGTGAGACTGAGGATGTTAACACATAAATGGGTGCTCTCCCTCCTGCCTAATCACTGGCAGATGTGTAATGGCTTTCCAGTCATATTGTTACCTTAGACAGGGGGCTTCATTATTGGGCCACAGCATATGTCTATCTCTACATGACATCAGCTCACCAATTACGAGACTCAGACTAATTTGTCACTGTGCTGGGTCAGACTGGCGTCTCCCCCACATTTCTGCTATAAACCACCAAAGCACTTTATCCAGCAGCATGAAGATAGCCCATTCTGTATATTACTGCTTTTTTTTTTATGAAATTACTTGATTCTGCTAACAAGGGGTTATTAGGACAATTGAATTCTGTGTGTGCCTGATCGGTGCAGGAGGATACAATGATAGGACATTATTGATGCCTGTGGCACTGCATTTCTTTTGTCTGTGTGTGCATTAGGGTTGTGAGGCAGGGAACAGTTCCAGTTGAGGAAACATCTCCAATATTTCCTAAACCAATTGGATCAAAATGTGTTCACCTTAATGATTCCTGCTCTTGATTTCCAGCTTCCTTAAAAACAGGGGGAAAAAAAAAACACGGCACCAACTGCATTTTTCATAAAAATCGGGAATGAGTGAGAGATATATCTCGAACAATACTATGAGCAGGGCCGACAATAGAAAAAATTAATAGAAATATATGTACCCTAGGGGGGAAAAATTAACTGGTCCTCTTTGTCCTTATGTTGCTTCAGTCAAACTGCTTTCATGCTGCATAGATGTGACCTGAATAATCCTCTGCGACAAGGACCACACACTCGCCTTTTGTCACCCCTTCAAAAGGCAAGTGGTGCTTTGTGAAGTGTATGGCAGAGTGTTTTTCCATCAAAAAATATAAAAATGTAACCTAAGAAATAAATTTATAAGTCATATTCTCTCACATCAACTACATGACAAGAGTTTAGGAACTCCTGTTAAAACAAAGCAGTCTTGTTACTGATGCTCTGTCAGACACATTCTTGCCTGTATAAAAACATATAAGAAGGTTAAGTAAGTTTATTGTTACCAGTGAAATGCTCCGGACTTTCATTTAATCCTGACCTAACTAGGAGATAAAGTCTAATATAAAATACAAAGTCCTTAGTTTTAAATTGCAACTTTTTGGGGGGATTTTTATAAATATGTGTGCAAAAATCATTAGAACATGATTTCCATCCATATTTATCTAATAAATTATTCCACTTGTGTGGGTTTCAACAAATTTGCTTTAACACTGCCTTGCTAAATAACCAATCGCCCCCTTGATTGCCACCAGTTTACAAGCCTTTGTTTTTTTTAATGTTCTTACTGAAGCTCAAAACAAAGAAGAGAAAAGACTAAGCAGTAATAGTCACAGTCCTTCCTTTGGGAAGAGATATGCTCATGTAGAATACAATCAGTTAATAGTGAGGTGTGATAAAATCTGATGTAGCAAAAAAGGCTTCAAGACTTCAATATATCCCCAGAACAATGTGTTCCACTCATGATTCTTACCTGATCCTCCTCTCCTCCGCCTTCCTCATCATACTTGAGTATGTTGTCTCTCACATCATCTTCAGGATCGATAAGAAGCTGTTTGGCCTGACGCTCTTTATCACGGCGCTTCATCCACACCACAAACATCAGCACAAGGACTGATTGACAGAAAAAGAGAGAAAAATAAAATAATGATAAAAAAAATAATAACTTGCAGATTTTTATTGAAATGTAATCCGATCTAATGTTTTAGGGCTTGGATGTGGGCCTGATCAAGGATATCTTTGATAATCCTACAGTAATCTAGTGATATCAGGGATAGCTGTCTTTATAATCCCTGTGAACTCGTGTGATGTGCTGTTGGAGGGAGATGCATGGAGACACTCACTGAGGAGGATGATGATACAGAGGAGAATGGATATGATGGCGCCTGTGCCCAGACCAGCAGCCATGATGTGCTGCTGGTCAGTGCAGTCTCCATTAATGTCGCACTGGCACACTTTAATCCTCAGGTAGGAGGTGTTGGACATGGGAAGGTTGCCTGAGTCGGTGATTATGATGGGGATCTCATAGATTCCACTTTCAAGGAAGCCAATCCTCATGCTCACCTGAGCGTAGTCACCTGAGGGATGAAGAGAAAGAGTTAGTGGCCCGTGATGGATCTTTGTCAGAGAAAATGTGTAGTATTTGGAGTGGGTGATTCTAGAAATTCAATAACTTAATATAAAACATGAGAAGTTTTTCACAGGGGATTAAATTTAAACTCACAATAGTCACTTGTATAGATGGTGATTACACTACTTTTATTACAAATATGCAGCATAAATTCCTACCTGGAAGTTGCATCAGTATATCTAATCCAGAACATGGTCAGGATTTGGATTTGGAGCTTTAAAATCTTCTGAATACCTTCTGATAATGCTGCTTAAGCTAAATTCCCAGCTGCAATAATCCAAATGCCATTATCCTATTAAGATTTATTCACTGCATTTCAACTCACTATCTAATAGCTAACAAACAACAAATGTCTTCTTCCACTAATAGTTTTATTTTAAATTAGCATAAACAATTAATAAATGTTTGGTAAGATTAATACATTGCCCAGATGTCTGTTTTAACTCTGAAATCTGTTGTGTGCGATATTTAAACATATACAAAACATTTCTTAAGAGTCATACAGACAGATCACAGTTCAGTTCAACAGTCTTATAAGCTAAACGCAACCTGCAGAGAATTAACAATGTTTTATATTCTAAAGTTGTTGTTTTTTTGGTCAATTTATACTTTATTATATTGGAAAAAAAAAAAAAAAAAAAAAGGAAGGCAGAAACTTGTCTTCTTCCTCTTCAGGGGTAACAAACTTAAACTTGAGCAAGCAAATGCCAAAAAAGCTGAATCATCATCTCTGACATTTTATCCTTGCAACTGCAATATGAAGATTAGCCTAATCTCATTAGTACAGGGTTTTGATACAGGACAAATGGCTCTGTATGAATCTGACTAGGGTTTAATAATAATAAATCACGCTTTGTATCTCACCACTAAGTCTCGTTATGGTCCAGTTCCTCCTAACGTCAGAGGGCCTGTGGGCTAATTCAAAAGCGAAAGGCCCAGCATTTGGGTTCAGATCTCCGTCAAGTGCAGTGATGTTGATGACATTTGGCTCTGGCTTTTCACATATTTCTGCCTCCTGAGGGGACACCTTGGGAGCATTGTCATTGATATCCAGCAGGTAGATCTGAAGAGTGCCAGTGCCACTAGCTGGTGGTACACCTGCATAGATCATAAAATGACACACATACACACGTTCAGCATATACATATTTATGAGAAAAAGAATTTTAAAAAATTTACATATGGAAAGAAATGTATGCAACTGAAATGGCATCTCTCATTCTGCAATCGTTATGCAGTCAGTGGAGAGAAAAGTAAAGTATGGAGTTTATTCTTTGGGTCTCTAAATAGCTATTTACTCTAGTGTGAGAAGTCCCATACAAACTGCATACTGATCTGAGCATCGAATCTCAAATGAGAGGGTAGACTAAAAGGGTTAGATATCAGAACATTTGTGGTGAGAGTGTGTGTTCCTAAAGAACGTCTTCCTGACGAAGGACACGGGCAGGGAATACTAAAGCAGACAAACAGAGCCCACTGTCGTCCCTCTCAGGCTCCTCTATGTATTCACTGAGCTAAGAGGCTTTTTTATCATTCAGGCCACGCTCAAAGGAGCTAGTCATCCAATCCTGACCCATTAATGCTGAGAAACCTCTTTATTGGTAGAGTTTTTAAGCCTATTGGCCTACGCTATGCCCCGTAGAACAGGGTAAACCTGAACAGAGAAAAGGTGAAAGCATCCACATGCTGGATGGTTCTGGGATTGCTAGCACATTAACCTTCAACTAAGGTGGCCAACATTCCAGACACACCAAGTGGCAGGTACAGGGTTGTCCTTCATACTTAGAGGACAATGTTGTGGCTGTAAATCAGACTGATTCTTCTATGGATATGGCACATTTATGCACTGGCTTAGGAAAAAAAGCACTCAAAAAATGGTCAGAAGGAAGAGCTAAGTGTAAAACCAAGCTTTGAGAAAAAGGCTACATTATGGTTATTTCATTTATCCTTTTTCTATTTATTTTTTTATTTTTGAAAGGGACCTTCAATGATAGCCTGAGAAGGTGCTTGTGTAACAGTCTGGCTAAAACACCTCAACCATACAACCAGAACATCATAGAAGCTCAACAAGGTATTTTTAGCTACTCCTGTACAACTTAAATGCTCACATACCGCTGTCAGAGGCCAGGAATGTAGCATTGTACAAGCTGTTCCTCACATAGGGAGACTCTCGGTCCAAAATGGCAATTGTTGAGACCCGACCAGTGTTAGGGTCAATCCTTAGCCAGTTGGCTGGATCTGAGAGTTTGGAGTATCTGATGCATGAAAACAAAAACAAACATTCATTATTTCTATTTCTAAAAAGATCTGTTCCTAATCTCATTAATGTAGATGAAACAGTTTACAAGGTCCAGTTTTGTTTTCTGCAGTGGAAAAATACAGGAAATTATCACCATTTTCAGTTTGGCAGTACTCTATGCTAAAGAGCTTTATTTGTTTACACAGTATAAATATTTCAGACATCATGCATTTTGAGAGCACTCTCACAGGGAACACCAAACGGGCTTCTTCTTAATAGTGTCTCAAATTAATTTGTAGGACAAACCGTAGAATTACAAAGCTAGATTTCTTTTTTCTTTTGTCTGAAGGACTGTTTTCAAGCAGATAAACAGCTAAACTGTTGCTATTTAAGGGATATAAGGGTATGAGATAAAAAAAAAAAAAATACTGTACAAATATCTTTAAACATCCAGGAGTAATTTAGAGAAGAGCTGCTGTTTAGCATCCAACTTAAACTATCATTACATGTTTTTCACATACACAGCGAGTAAAGCACCACTTTAATTAGATTTGAATACACCTGCTGTAATTCAACGGCAGACATTCAAGTGAAGCAGCTCTAAAGACTGTTAATTCTTCTGGGTTTCTACATCCATGAGTTTGAGTCTTTAAAGATGTGCAATATTTTAACCATTTCCTTTTTCCTGTAATACCCACCTGATTGTTTGCTGCATGAAGCGATCAGGATCCTGTGCAGTGAAGGTGGTCAGAGTAGACTCAGGCATCATCCCCTCCTCCAATTTAATGAGTTTGGGGTTGGGCTCAAAGTAGGGACTTTCATTGACATCTATCACTCTGATGGAGACGGTGGCAGTGGACTGTCTAGGAGAGTGGATGCCTCTGGCCAGGGGAACCTCATTCTTCGCTTCCACTGTCAGCACATACGTTCTCATGATTTCAAAGTCAATTGGCTGGAAAGCAGTCAGAGTACACATAAAGTGACTCACACATATGTTGCAAAGTACAAAGAATCCTCTAACATTTTTGGCTGTCAGGCTGATCAGAGACCAAATTAAAGAACTAAAAATAATTATTACTCTTGTCTGAAAGAGCTGGTTATAAGCAACAGGACTGAACCCTGTAGTGGGGAACTCAAGACGCCACAACATAAGAACGTTGTGCTGTATAGTGTGTTATAGTTTTTTTCAAATGGCCTTAATTTAAAAAAAAAGGTAGAAAAGTTTTTTTTAAATAAACATGTTAAATTATTATTGTGTACTGCTAAATTCAATTAATACAAATTTAAAGCTAAATTTTATACAGCTCTCTTAATAGAAAACTATAGATCAGTAGAAAACATGCAATATTCTTTGTGTTTTACTACTCCAGTTGATTTAAATTTTGTGTTTTAAACCAGTTCCTTTTATGATAAAATCAACCTAACAACTACCTGAGCTATGCATGTGGATTAAGGGGTGGAGTTTGTGGAAGAAACCTTACCTTGACGACCGTTACCAGCCCCTCATTAGTGGTTGGATCAGTGGGCACTGAAAACCTGCCAGTGGGGTCGCCCCCCGTGATTTTGTAGACAGCGTTCCATGCTGGCGTGTTGGGCTGGTCCTTGTCAGTCACCGTCAGGTTAGCCACAATAATGTTCACGCGGTTCTCAGGCACCTCGCCAAAAAACTGCATGAATAAACCATGAACAGAGCAACGAGCTGTTAGCGATACTGCAGGGGCAGCAAAAAAATAAATAAAAAAATACACCAAGCCCAGTGTCACACAGCACAGCGGGACAAATCTTGGGTAAATAGACATCTAAGGTAACTTATCATGTCGTCATGGTCATCTCATTCCCTGTGCTCCCCTGATAGCACTACAGTAGCATTACAAATTTCAGTGATTCGTGAGAGCAGTAAGTGCCTCTTTCACTCAGGCAGACGTCCCCCATAGTTGCATGTGTCAACATTTGGAGGGGATATAACACTTTACGCATGGCTGACGACTCGTATATCTAAATGACTTCAGAAACGCCAGGCAAGCAGAAATAGGTAAGTGAGCAGGACTAACGGTTGAGTGCATATATCCATGCCAGGTTGAAATGGAGGTCCTTGTCTGCTGTTGTTATGCTAAGACTACTGCGTTGGGATCTCAGATAAAAGCTTGTTTCTTACCATCTCAGCAGTAAACTCGGGTGGATTGTCATTAATATCAGTGACTCTGATGACAGCAGTGGCTGTGTTGGAGAGGCCATACATGGGGTTACCCTCCATGTCTGTGGCTTGGATGATCAACGTGTACTGAGGCACTTTCTAGCAGAGGAGAAAAAATAAATATGAAAACATTTAATGGCATTAGAAGATACAAAGATAATTCATTCTTAGAGCTGTTGGACTGTAGTTGAGCTTGCAAATGTCCCATTATGAAAACACAATATAAGTTAGAATAGTGCTGTGTGTGTTCTGGTAAAATTAAAGAAGTCTGACCCTCTTATTTATGATGGCAAACAGCGAGTTCCTTATATAAATCACATTTCTTCCTTATGGGCTTATTTAAGGTTGTGTGTGGATGCCGGAAAAGTGCACCTTTACAATGAACACAATCACGAAGCAGAAAAATGACTCTTCACATTAAAAACCACTCAGGTGATGGACCAGTTGCTAGGTAATGAGAGTCGGGCAAATTACTTTCATGGTGGCAACTGGAGAACATAAAACGGTGGCCCCAGGGTGGAAGTGATTGAGCAGCCACCTCATCCAGATTGCCCTCACTAGAATTGAACCAATGAGCTCAAGCTGTATATTTCATTTTATATATTTTCTCAAAAGGCAATCCCAATTAAAGCAAGAGTGGTAACTTTTACAGCATGGGAAATGGCGTAAAAGAAGATGCAAAAAAAGGGGAGAGAAAAAAAAAGAGAAAGTGAGAATGGAGGAAGATAAACATTTAGCTGCTCACTGATGCACACTGCCTCCTTGTAAGACTAAATAAGTGTGAAACAGCCAAGTCCACTTCTACTACTCATTTAGTTGGTAATAAGCAAAATTTACTTTGGCTCATTAGATGTAAGACTGTTTAAAATTAGCAATGAAAGTCAAGCGGTTATCATAATTTTAAAAACCACAGTCCATTTATGTAAACATGGAAAAAGACATGCTGTTCTGCAGCTAGGAGTAAATGCAGGAGGAAGAATCATCTAATAGATGGCCTTGCTAATGAAAGTCAGATAAACTGCAATACACAAAAATGTGACCTTGAAGTCAACAAAAGATTGGGGAGGAAGGGGGGCATTACCTCTCTGTCCAGGCCTGCCGCCACTGTAATGATGCCTCCGGTTTTATTGTTAATAGTGAACATATTGGAGGTTGGACTCTCAGGATTCTGAGACAGGATCTTGTAACGCAGCATGCCGTTTGCAGTTTTGGGGTCATCTTTGTCGAGAGATGTTACAGTCATGACAAAAGTTCCTTGGGGACAGAAAAAAATTAAAAGACAATACATTTACCTCTCATCTTATTCTTTTACCAGCAGTCACAACTCATAAATTGAACGATTACTGCTCCGCTGAACACTGTTGGATTGTAATCCAGCATTTTTCTTCTTGATCTTAAAATACAGCAGATACAACGTTGACAAGAATGACCTAAGCACTCTTTGATCTGTCAACCTTAAGGCAACATTAAGGTTCTGACTTCAGTTAAAAAAATTAAAATAAAAAAAAAATTCACAAAGTACCGTACCTGGCTTAGAACCTTCTGGAACAGTGCCGTTCCAGATCTGGTGTGTGAACTCTGGTCTGTTGTCATTCATGTCGATCACATTGATCACAATATCAATAGGGTTTTCAACCTGGTTGCCGTTCAGGTCTACTGCATGAGCTCTCAGCTGGAGGAAAACACAAACACATGTGGGCTGCAGAACTGTTCAAGCGAGGGTTAGTCTCAGCTGTGAAAACAATATGTCAGGACAAACCACAAACCACTCACTTACCATCACCCATTACATTTCTGTGATAATCAACCCACAGGCTCAGTAGCAATCTTTAACTTTGTAAGAAGAGAACTGAAAAGGCTCTGAAAAGGCTCTTTATTCAGACCAGCAGAGCTAAGGGAGGATTTGTTTTTACAAAGAACACATTTTTCCCTGCCATCTCAGCAAGATAAAGAATTATTAGATGTAGCAAGATACCTGTCACGGACAGGAATAACACAAAAATTGTGTCTATTTTTTGTGAACATCTCTTATAACAGATGTATCCCAGGGTGATTTACATCTCTTTATATTTATCATTGTCTAAGTAATCCTGCTTTCCCGTTTGTTTCATGAGAAAAAGGGTCTACTGCCTGCATCTTTTTACACCTCGTGTAATTTTTCCATCTAACTGAATTTCAGTTCACTGATAATTTCAGTACGATACCATCTACTCATACTCACAAGATTAAATATATCTGATAAAACAAACCCCGAAAGCTACAAAATGACAAAGGATTTACATCAGACCATTTGTCCCTTATGTTTCCTGTGGAGTGGAGTTAAATTGTAAATTGATTGCTAAATTACATGTTACAACATGATGTGTACAGAAAAATGATGAAGAAATAATGTGTGAGCTGTTCTATTGTTAACATTTCTCACAAGGCTTCTAAAGAACAAGCTCTTACATTTGTTACAGAAATCTTTGTGACCTTCTTAGATAGCTTAGATAAACACGTGAAAGAATGTCATTTTAATTTAACTTAGCTTGAAGTCTTACAGTTTAAAAGACCACTTTCAAAAAATGGGGGAAATCCACTAATGAATAAAGCAGCTCTGAAGCTGAAGGTTTTGATGATGTATCCAACACACAATTCAGATAAAATCCTTTAAATTCTCAGACGGATAAGTAAGATTTCCTAGGAGACTCAGGTCTTTATCAAGTCTCAGGGTACTGTTTAGGCTACACATGACCCTTGAACACATGCCAGCTGGCAGGAATGTACAGCACTGCTGGGAAGAAGATATTTCTCCTGGTTTAAAAAGACTGATTAAATATTTTCAGGTCAATGGGAAATTGTGAAGAAAAGAAAAAAAGAAGTCTTGTTAACCGTTTTGTCCCGACTTACGTGGAAGTTGGAAATGTGCTCTCGGTCGAGGGGCTTGTTGACAGATAGCTCTCCAGAAATTGGGTCGATCATGAAGATTCCAGTGGGAGGCTGGTCAGCACCAGGGCCCGTCACGCTGTATCTTAGAGACCGGTTTTTGTCATGATCTGATCGGATCTGTGGGTCCAGAGGTTTGAAATTATGCTTCAAATTAAGATATAAATAATTTTACCCATATACAAAACTTTACGTAAAATAAATAAAAAACTTAAAATTCATGACTTCTAAGAGCAATAATTTATTTAACAGTTTTATTAGAGTTTAAAATTAAGTCGCTGTATGTGCACAGAGTTAATTGAGTGTCTACATAATATTGAAGTTCTGTCATGGCTGGACTGTCTATCCTGTTTGCCGTGTAAGCTGAGACCCTCTGTGCCTACACCCATGATCCATTGTGAGCAAACAGACCATTTCCTCTCCTTGATATCACCCTGTAAAGCCCAGAATCATCCTTTCGAATATGGCCAGATTAAGAAGAAAAAGTACATACGGCAAGCACAGGATTTAACAGTGTGTGAGGAAGTAAGCTTAATGTACTGAAAAAGGATCTTCTTCTTAACTGTCCCAAGCAATGCTTGTCCTCTGCCAGCCACCTACACATTGCCCTGACCACAGAATTGCTGTAAAGAAATTCAGAAACGCCTATCTTTGAACCTAGAAAAGAGGAGTATGATATCTAAACACTGAACCAAGGAACAGTTACGTTAGTGAGCACTTTAGATTTCTGCTTCTAAATAATGTCAGGTTGTAAGAGTACAAATTGCCTTTGAACCAAAAGATAAATAGTAGAGAAAGAGGAAAAAAGCAATAAACTTTAACAAAGTGCTGTAATATGAGACATTTTATTCAAGGCACAAGTCTCATGTCAGTACCCTCTGACTTAGAGCTCAGAACATCAGGGAAGTTGTAATATCAAGAAAAAAAGTACTAACTTTGAAGCTGGGAAACTGGTGGGTGGTGAGTGTGTGTGTGTGTGTGTGTGTGTGTGTGTGTGTGTGTGTGTGTGTGTGTATGTGTGCATGCGACTGAGTCAAATACATTACCCGAACAAGCTCTTGTGGGAACGGGCCTCGTGAGTTCTCTGGGACATTGATTGGGGGGATGACCCAGTCTCTCTTCATGCGTTTCAGTTGGCTGTCCATGTTTCGTGATGGAAACACTATTTCCTTTGAATCCTTGGACATGACTGGAGGGGCAGCAGCTTCCTGGACCTGACGAAATGAAATGATTTAGTGATCACACCAATGCTGTAAAGTATGAGTACAGACATTTTTAAAGACCCGGGAGACAAAGCTGTGAGCACGGCAGTTCTGATCTGTAGGTTGATTTGCTACAGACAGAAATATCTCAACATTTTCACAGATTACTGTGGAATTTTTAATGACTCTGGTACTTCGCTGACTTCACCTTTAACACCCACATGACATTTATGATCTAAACAACCGCTGGATGAAATAACGTGATAAACAAGACGAGTCATGTTTATTTATCCGAGTCTTAAACTTTAGGTCAGATTTCTCACTGTAATACGTTTCTGAGCATCTTGGGGTACGTTGTGAAATTTGCTGTGCAATTTGCTTTTTGGGTTTATGGAGCTCACCAGCTAAAGTAAGACCAAATAAACATTGCAACTATATTACTGCTTAATAACAGCAGGTCAGCACTGACATGGTTACTGGCGTGAATAAAATCTGGACCTCACTTCAAATACTGACACCACAGGTTGATTAATGACCCTTAATCATTAAGTTATAGACAAAGTAATATATATTGTGTGATGAAAGAACAGGCTGCCATTTCCAAAATGTAATTAATACCTACTCATGTCTGTTGAAGCAAACAACTCTTTCTGTTCCAACTTTCTTTGTATCTAAAAATCAACTCGGTGCACATGTGATGGTATGCCTTGAAACTATATGCTGCCACGACAGCCGCACACTTCCAGCGCTGGTTTGCTTTAAATGGCAGGCCTCTTTTTATGTCCTGATAAAATACACCCACACAGATAGACCAGCTTCCATAATGGATCTGCCATTCTCCCTCAGCTATAATGAATGAGATTTGAAACAAAGGAGGATGGTACCTGAAAGCCAGACACTAAACACGCAGATGGCTCAAATTGGCTATGCAGCTCCAGAGACTGAGGAGACTGAAGTACTGCCAGAGAAAGTTAAAATAACCTTGAACAAAACGAGGCGGGAAGGAAAACGGACAAAAAAAAAAGCAATATGCAAATCTTTCAATGTCAATAACTAATAGCTAAAACTCTTTTTAGTCCTTTGAGCCAGGCACGGCTTGCAAATATCTTAACATAGACAGCTTGTTGGGTAGCCACATTCTACAAAGTACGACAAAGTGACTTATGCAAACACAGAAATTAATTACCACTTCTTCACCTTATAACACGACCCATATCCCCCACTCCTCCTCCTCTAACATCTGGGGAGCTGTCACAGAGCCTCCACTAATCATGTTTGAAATCCGATTATACTGCTTTCACACACTGAAAATGCAGAAAGGCATGCGGACAGATAGTGAAGGAGCATGCCTCAGAAATATCCATTACCCTATTAAAAAGGCTGCGAGTGAGAACAGTAATTATTTGCAACTTGTGTCTGAAATGATGAATGGCATGGTGGGTTCCTTCGGCCCAACACAAATCCATCTCTGGTACGCTGGAGGTCTGCACCCGTCTACACTCTCCGAGCACTCTCCATCTTCAGACTACAAGTCTACTTTAGAGTAACAGAGAGTGTTACACTGAGTGATGGCCTGAGTGTTTGTGAGAGCGTAGGAAGGATTACATGTGTGTATTTGCCCTTTTGGAAAACCAAAAAAGTCTGTCTCTGAGATCCTGAAATGTTCAGTCCACTCGGATGGCGGCGCAACTGAAGTTCTAATGGAGATGGAGATAGTGGACAAGAAGGTATGCACTCAAGTTAATGAGGATATTGTTTGCTTGTCATTGATTAAAATCTTTCCCAAGGCTGGTGCATTAATGGCGCTATTAAAAAAATAGAATTGCTGATGTGATTAAGAGATGCGTGATGATTCATGACAATAATTATGCTGTGGGGGAAGATAACCATTCATGACCTCATAAACATGCAAGATGCAAAGAAGTCAATCCCTGATTTCATTATGAACAAATCAGGGCAAATCAAGCAGCTCTCAACAGATACAGACCAGAGTTTAGTTAATCATGTGTATACACACAGCACCCATGCAAAAATCCTGCTTCTCTCCAACTTAAAATCTAAAAAGCAGCAGCAGGCTGCTTATTTACCAAAGGATACATTTATCTTTGACCAACTCACAACAGTGAGTAATGGTATCGTTAAAATCACATAATACCTGCAGGATTTCCAATAGTAAATGACTGTCAGCAGCTAATGGCATTTCAAGAAGCCATGATATCATTACCCACAAGACGTTTAATTTTACTTCTGCATCTGCAGCACTGACACATAACTGTCAGAAAAAAACTTTTAATCTGTATCCACATAAAATCTTTGTGGCCACCTTTCCTGAGATTATCTCCTGTACTGTTGTTTAAGTACATTAGAGGGATTAACAAGAACAGCACATTGGTCTTTATAAAACAATCACGATTATTGCACTTGGGGGTGATCAAGACAGCAGAAGGCTAATGATTTAAGATCTTACAGCAATAATTACTAACATATGCACATAAAGGCTCGCTTTTAACCCGCACAGAAAGGGTTGGAATATAAAGTAAGACACAGCTGAAAATAGCATGGCAATATCTGTGTGTGTGTGTGTGTGTGTAAAGAAGTCACTGTGAGTTTAAAGCTACAGATAAAATCTAATTGAGCAGGTCTCACATAATCCACTGCCTTTAACTAAAGTTTAACTTCTACAGTACCAGTCTTTACTCCACCTTTTCATTACCCAGCTACAAACCAGATGGACAGGACATGTGCAGTGTCATTTTTTCTTTCCATTTTATGTGGTCTTCCTCTGATCCTCAACCAGCTACAATAATAACATATGACCACATGGTCATTCAAACTAATTGCAGCTGACTGCGCAAGGCATCCAGTGGAACTGTTGAAGTGACACTGTGCAGCTCAGACAGATGCTTCCCATCTTCCAGCGCTCTGAAAGAAGTGTGTCCCCTTTTTGACTGATAACGCTATAACCTCAGAGAGTTAAACTTTATTAGGAGCTATTCTGCATCTGCTCCTGCTATCTTCCAGCCATATCGAGTATGTGTGCGTGCCTTGTAAATTCCCACATTAAGTTCTACTCAGCAAGGATCCATCCATTCTCATGGAACACCTGCTACAATTTAGAAAAGTACTCATCCATGAATGTTCCTAATAAGTGGACGTTTTTTGACTGGGGGAAAGTGATCAATCAACGTTTTTAATGGCAGTTACAGTGAGACAACAAACAAGTCAGAGATGTATTCACCTGTGTGGGAGATGTCAGCCTGACTTGGGCCACCCATTGCTGCTGAGTGGCGGCGTCGCTAGCCTTGATTAGCAAAGATGACTCAGGAAGTGTGGTGCGCTGAAGAGTCCTGGCAGCATAAACTACTCCGTCGGCCTCTATCCGAAAGTCAAAAGGATTACTGCATTCAAACTGCACCAGACCACCTCGACCACAGCTGACAAACCTCACTGCAAGAGAAAGAAGAACACAGATTTAAGTACAAATTAGCCCAATATTGGAGAAAAGGTAATAAAGGAGAAGGAAGACAGGAAGGAAAACAGAAGGACCACAAAGGTTTTCTGATTCTCCTTCTCACTCATACATTATTCACTTCAAGCTGTGCCCCAAAGGTATAACTCAAAACAGGTGCAGTGGAGGAGAAAGATGGAGGGAGAACAAACTTTAAAGAAAAGAAGTGTGTTTCTTAAATGCTATTAAGGAAAAGATAATGAACAAAATCCAGAAACAATCCATTTAAAAAGTTGATGTGTAAATTAGACTTTGTCTAAATGCTTTGAATTATTAGGCCTGGAACAGAATAAAGAAATAAGTAGAGAATTTTTAAACATTTCTATTTCTACTGGAGAAGCATCATTTCATTCCCATCTAAGGCTATTGCATGCTTGCTTTGTCCCCCATGACATACAGGGATATCTTCTGTGGATGACTACAATCCCCAGCTACTTGAGAGACAGATGTGAGTGTGATGTTTATTTCATAAGCAAGTACACACAGAAATCCCAAACTCAAGAACACACATCCAGACACAGCAGACAGGTGGCTCATGGGGGCTTAGGTCCCACAGGTGCCTCTGTGGCAGTAGTACAACATCAGTTCATGTTACAACTGAGTGACAGTGCAGCCCATGTACCTCATGCATGCACACACATATACAACTAACCCACACACATACAGTTACCTGAACAGCTAAGAGCTTTATTGTGTGATCCTTTAGTGTGGAAATGTTTCCCTGAAAGCCCCCCTTGTGTTTATAGCATATGAAGATCACAATGTTACCATATATCATTTGTATGGAGGCTCTGCTGAAGCTGCAGTGAATTATTAAAGCAGACATGGAATTACTTAACAAAAAGCCTTGAAGGTGGGTGCCTAATCTTCCTTTGTGCTGCTACCTTGGGGACCTACTGATGTCTACACAGCATCATCTGCACTTGGAGAACATCGATTTCCCCTGGGCAAAGATGCAGTAGACCAGCTTGGGGTCTAAAGAAAACTAGAAGTGCACCACATCCTACTAGTATTAAATCTCTCAGTGATGAGAATGTTGAATTTAAAACATTTCTTGCAGATGTTTTCAGCTAGAGGCACTTGGTCTCAGGATTGAATTAGAAGGCAAAAATGGAAAAAAGCCAGACAAACTAGCTATATAAACTTGAATGTTTTTAATGTAAGAGGCAGAATGCAAGTAAAAGCAAAGCGAGTAAAAGAATAAATAAAAAAATATGCAGTTGCCAAGGGAATGTTTAAGTGCAATCACAATGTATTCATCCTGCTGAATGAAAATAACCTTTTTCTCCTTTTTCAAAATCTAAACCCAACAGGGTCCATGCTCCACATTCCACCAGTGTGCTCAAAGATGTAAACACCAGCAAAACAAGGAATCGTGACTGCAAACTGTTTTTTCTTCTTTTTAACTGCAGAGCTGTCATTCAACCAAATGTTGCTCAACAGCACAAAAACTAAATAATCAATATAAGAGACCCAAAAGTTTTAACAACAGAGATAGAAGATGACATCTCTCTTCTAGACTAAAACAGACTTAATGCTGACCATCTCCTTCCTGGCTACTATTGTTCAATTACCCTTGTACAATTTTTTTTTTTTCTCTCTTTGAACCTGGCAAGGCCGACATCAGATGGATGGCGGTCTCTCTCTGAAGGTTTTGCTTTAAAGCGAGGTGCCTGTAAACTCAAAGCCTTCAGGCAATCACCAGCCATCTCAAGTCAGAAGCAGATACCCAGACAGGGGTAGAATACAGAGTAAGGGACTGTCAAAATAACTCACAATGCAGCAGAAGACACTTCATAGATTTAGGAAGCTTCAAAATGTTCAAGGTGGGTTAAGTCTCAGTCACACAATTTTGACAAAAGTGTTTAAAAGAAGAACGTTTTAGGCTATTCTGACAACACGTGTGGTACTGATGCAGTAACTTAATTAATACGTTTATAAAAATCTTAATAAATAAACCGAAGTGAGGTTGGTTAGTGTGTGTTAATGATGAAAACAAACTGGTCGATGTTTCTGGCTACCTCTGCGTTCTTTTAGCTGGACTAACCAGCTCCCTCCTTTCTCGTTGTCCTGAGGGACATCCAACTCTGCATTTTGTAAATAGACACAACAGTAATTTAACGTGGACTTGCGTTAAAGAAATTCTAAACTTTTTTTTTTTATTTTATTTTCTATGACTATGTGTAGTAATGCACTGAACACTAGCATTCCCCTGTGAATTGTTTAAACCCAAGCCTTTTCAAGTTGTGAGCTCCAGCTCTTTAACTTTGTCTGAAATTTTCCATCAGGACTCCTCTGAGAGCCTCTTTAACAGTTGGGCCCTACAGCAATTGCTAAACAAACTCCCAGCAGGCACAATCACTTCCAATGATAATGAATGGGAATGTCCTGCATGTGTCTATTCATTTCTCATTCTGGCTCTGGTGGCTTATAAAGCCACAGGAATGTGTAGCCTGGCACAGCTGCAACATATCTATATCCTCATGTTTGAGATCCCCGATGTACAGGGTCAAAAGAGATCTTAGTTGCCACACCCTATCACTCATGTAGCCATGGGGGCAACAATCAAGGCTGAACTGGACAGAAATGTCAATGCAGCACAGGGACCTGGGGGGGTTGGGACGAAAAAAAAAAGGAGATAGAGAGAAGGAAAAAGCACGTCAGCAGAAAGGCTTGTCCGACTAATGCCCTGCACCGGGGCCCAAAATTACCTCCGATTCAATGATCCTATTCACAGCTTGGATGCACCCCCACCTCTTGCTGGACAACACAAAAAACCCCTCTAACCTCTCCATAGTGCAAGAGTGCCTCTCTATTGTCCGCTCATCACGTGATAGCTCTAACTCAGACAGACACAAATAGTTGGGAAGAGAAAGGGAGAGGCAGAGACATACATTTAATTCAGAACATGGAATGTGGACTCCTTGACTCCACAGAGGCAAAAAAGTTCCACAATCTCATTTCAATGCCACTACAGGGGAGTGGACTGAAGTTCCTCTAATGTGCTGTTAATGTGACAAGACTAAAATGCCTCATGTGAGATCATCCCGACTTCCTATCATTCATCTAGAAAGTGAGGTCACTGACAGTTGAGAAATATTTAGCATAAGTGTTTCATCGGTAGCTGCAGATAAATGCATATCCACACAAATACCCCAGGGCAGGCACCCCCACCCCATCCACCAAACACTGCCAAATGGTCCAACACCCCTGACAAAATGCATTATTCACAAATGAATGTGACCAGGTTTAGTACAGTGGCCTGCCCCTGGCAATGAGACAATGCAATATGAAGCAAAGGCACCAAATGAATGTGCTGTGTGAGACATCCATGCCAACACCACTGTTTATAAGATCCTGTTAAGCCCCACTGAAGCTCACACTCTAGTACCTCAATTCAAACTGCTGTGATATAAAATTCTAATCTAGGCCAAAACTGGGGGAAACACATTCAATTAAAGTCAGCATTCTCCGACAGAGAACAGACTTCAGGCCCGACCACAAAAATATCCCTCACAGCATATTCTGTAATTGTCCAATTATTGCATAAATTGCTAAAAGCCCAATGCACTAATGGAACACAAAGTAAGATTGCTTCTTGCAATGCAAAATTCCTCATCCATATTTTTTTTTTAGACTATCATTATGAAAATAGGAACGGCACGGTGGTGTGGTGGTTAGCACTGTGGTCTGACAGCAAGAAGGCCACCGGTTCAGCTGGGTAGGGGTTCAAACAGTGGCCTTTGTACGTGCAGTTTTCATGTTCTCCCTGTGTATGTGTGGGTTCTCTCCGGGTAATCTCTGGCTTCCTCCCATCCAAAGACATGCATGGTAGGTTAATTGATCACTCTAAATTCACCCTATGAGTGAGTGTCAGTGGTCATTTGTCTCTCTGTGTTGGCCATGTGGTAGACTGGTAACCTGTCCAGGGTGTACATTGCCTCTCCCCTGTTAATTGCTGGCATTGGCTCCAGCTCCCCCATGACCCTGAATTGGAATAAGCAGTATAGAAAATAAATAAATAAATTATGAAAAAATATCTTATCACTTTAAGGCTGGTATATAAACAAAGACCACAGACCACTGTGAAAACCAATACATACTATTCTTCCTAATTATAGCCATTTGATATAAATACCTAGAATGAAAGACTATGTCTCTTAGAAAGCTTTCTAATAGAGTATTTAGTTGTTTTCTGATCTAATGTAATGAAAAGGAATCAGTCCATTTTACCAAAATATCTGAACTAAAAGGGTCGCTGCTGACACTAGGACTGGAGATGTTTTATTTTTATTTTTTTTTCCTCTTTCAAAAGAAGCCTTGATAAAGACATGAGATGAAGGAATCAAGCTGGAATCTGGGAATTTGTCTTTTTGCCAGACTAAACCCTTTCAAGCATTTTACTAAGGCACTGCACTTCAAATGCACAGCATTCCATGCATTTATAGCAAGGAATAAAATATGTAAAGAGATCTGCATAAAAATATACAGTATTTGTACTGTCCTTTCAGTGTCTCTACCAATTAAGAAAACCAAAGAGGAATTGTATCAGTACATGAACATGTAAAAAGCAGCTGAATGCAGTGACCAATCCTCTAGCACTTGGTTTCCTTCTTAAAATTGTGGGCTCAATTTTAATTATGAAGAAGCCCTCAAAAAAATGTATTGATACCACCTTTCCTTATCACAAACACCCACATAAGTATACACAGAAACATAAGCACCAGAAACATCTTAACAGCTAAATCCATTCACACTTGCTCAGTTTCAAACACAGATTTTCAAACCTATTTGATCCAGCAAAACGGCCCTAAGGAGATGGAAACTATCTTAATTTGTTTTTATGTTTGTTTAATTTCTTTTTGCCCATCTTCAATATTTGCTTTTCTATTACACACACACACATATATATATATACATACACATATATACACACACACACACACACACACACACACACACTCTCCTTACAAGATTGAGCTAAAATTCTAGCCAAATAGAATCTACCACGGTAATCGTCAGACTGGTATTTAATAAAATATAAAATAAAAAATAAAATCTTATTCCAGCTACAAAACAGGAATCTCCGAGAAGAAAAATGCATGATATTTGCCTTTTTCAATAAAAAAAATTGACATTTGAAAATTAGCATTCTCTTTGTGTTAGCAGTGAATGGGAAGAGCAGGGCAACATTACAATTATTCCCAGGCTTTGTTGGATAAATGAAGTGATTCGATGTTTTCCAGCGCGCTGACAGTTGGGCATTGTGTGGATTAACGTGCCACTGGAGCTGAGAACTGATAAGGCTAAGCTACATCTCTGCAGTTATCAGCACAGCTACCGGGGTTTTATTCTGGGAGTTATTGAGACGAGTGCCTTGTTACACAGGCTTTAGGGGGGCATTAAACTGACCACATTGCCAAGATGTCAAACGCTAATTTGTCAACACATTAAAATGACAAAGATGTTCAAATCTGGCAGCTACGAAGTTCACCAGAAAACCTGCATAAAAACAACATGTCTTCTTGTTCTTTCACATTTATTCTCATTTAAGTTCAAAGGGCAAAAAGATGTTCTTCTTGAGATGAGATAAGCCGATAACAGTAAACTGTCTGATACAGCGTAATGTTGTGTAAATATATAATGTTAACATAGTTTCTTGCAATTAAAACATCCTTTTCCAGTCAAAAGAACCTTATGCATCAAGTTTATGTGGAATGGGTTGAATAGCTATGCTCTCAGATATTTATGATTAATCTTCATAATCCAACTCACATTATAATTGCTAAAATAAACCAATTGCAAGTAAGGAGTCAAAGGTGGTTAGGTACTGAGACGCCTCCTAAAAATCTGAAAATAGGTTATTAAGGTGTTTGCATGTATCAGTTTTTATCGTTTCTGTATCACAGAGGCTATTTTATAGTGATCATGCACCACTGCAACACACATTTTAGGAAATGCACCACTGCACTGTGCATCTATTACTGCAATGCCATGGTGCTGCTACAGAGCTATCTCAGGCATTTTCTGCTGGACGGAAAGTTAACTCATCCTTGAGCTCCTGGATGGTTGAGATATAACCATAAATATTAAAACATCAGACAAGGATTGCCTTTATTAATTATTCATTATTCTTTGAAGAGCTTAATTGTTATGCATCTTCCCATTTAATAAAAACCTTAAGTTGATGACTAAGGAACATCAACCATGTCTGTTTCACTATGTCAGCACTGCACAGGTTAAGACAAATGAAAATACAATAAACACCCTGTTTAAATTAGATAAAGGAGCAGGTGTTATACAAGTTTATTTGTATTTTGGAAGTCAACACTTAAAAAGACAAAAGACAAAAAAAAGGAAGCGGCTGACAGCTAAATCATCTAACCATAAGGAACCCCCACCCCATGCCTGTGGTTTCAAGCTGAGCTGATGTTTTCTGAAGAGGCTGATCACGAGGGCCAGGCACTAAAACTGCCTCAGTGCAACCTGTAATGTGACATTATTAGGGTCTTTTGATCTCCAAAGCATAGACTCAAAGCTATTTAGTTCTTCCCCTTGATCATTTATGTCTAAATACCATCATAAAAATCAAAGAGACAGTGACCAGAGATGGTATAACCTCTGCTGACATTTTCACTGGGTCTTGCAAGGCTTTTTAATCACACCAGCACAGTTGTTTTCGACGTGTTACTGAGAGAGGAACTGAGAGAAATATACTGTATATAACTTTTTATTTAGGGCTGCTTGATTATGGGATAAATGATAATCCCGATTGAAATTGACACATCGATTATCTAACACGATTAGAGAAAGAAAATTAGATTTGTTTATTTATTTATTTTTTTCTTTTGGGGGGTGGGGTTGCATTTAAAGCGTTCTCTGTGGTAATACAGACTAGTTTCTTTCCACCAGGTCCCAGTAGCTATTGTTTGTCTCAGGGCAGCAGCAGCAGCTATGTTCTGCCCGGTGCGATTTGGAAAAAATGAGACTGGAGACATTTAGTTTTCACGTTGAAATCCACAGATCCGTAGTGGTGGCAAAACATTGGACTGTAGTCACGTCCTTCACAACACCCTCACGACACTCATTATACAGGGCAGGGAGAGACACGCGATTAAAATAGTGACGAGATGGCAGTGATACCGTTGGTCCAAAGTGTTGATGAGTTTCTTAAATCCCGGGTTGTTCACTGTGTTAATTGAGCGCTGGTCTTTGGCAAGAAAACAAGTTATGTTTGTTTATAACGTTTGTTATCTCTCTGTTTCTGGGAGCTGGTGGATTATTTAGTCAAGACTGACAAAAATGGAACATTTTTCTATTTCCTTATGTCGCGTCGCAAGCCCCCGTGTGCACGTCTACATGAACGAGCGCAACATTTCACTAGCACGAATGTCGCCTGTAGCTTGGCTGGAGGAGGACAGCGATTTCTGCCTCATCGTGCAAGTTCTATAGAAAATTAATAGAAAAGGAGCGACGTTGCCTCCCGTGTGTCCAGCCCATAACTTGAGAGGTGTTTGCATCTCGAGTTAAATTTAACTAAAGCGGGTGGAACTGTGGGAGAAGTCTGCAACAGAGTGCAGTGCTGCAATGCCAGTGGCGCTCGATTTGCAACAGAAAACAGCACAAGAGTAAACTGCGAAGGAGCAAAATAATTGGACCATTTAATTTTTATGATCGTTAAAAACGCAGATCGTAATTTGTTAAAAATTTGATTAATTGCCCAGCCCTACTTTCATTAGAACTGTGACATTTCTTTCACAATTTTTACAATTTTAATCATTTTATGGTGGGAAAAAAAAAACAGAATTTTATCGAGTCCTAAGACTATATGAAAGAGTATTGTCTAAAAAAACAAAATAAAAATAAGATTTTTAATATTAAATACAGTTAGAAACATAGTATTAATTAACACAGAACACATTTCAAGACAGTTAATAGGCAGACAGGACCTTTACAAGATGAAAAATAACCACACACTTAATTAAAACTTGATTTGCACTCGACAAAGGTTGTGCAAATAAATGTTAAAGATGACAAAGCCATTTCCCGAGAGATTGACCACAGAGGAAGTCAGTTGTACATTATCAGTTTTGATAAGATTAGAGAAGCTGTTTTATTCAGATTTTGATTAGGTCCTAACAAATTGCTTAATCTCTTATTCAGCATTTGACTGAGTTCATTTAATGCTGTAAGGAAGTCGATCCAGCCACATAAATAAAAAACCATGATGTGTGACAAGAGGAGATGGCCCTGTCGGCACCCTATGCATATGTCACTGTATTCAACACCTTTAAGGTTTCATTACATTGGGCTCAATGAGCCAGATTAATTATTACCTAAAGCAAATACAAAGGCAATGACATCATTTGATATTCAAGGCAATCTACCAGGATAATTACACTAATATTCCGATTTACACGCACCACCTCCCACTATCAGTTTAGTGTGTGTATGTATGCATGTATGTATTAGGTATGGGCATTCGATTAAATTGTCTTAATTGATCAATGTAAGAATTAACGATCAATTTTCGATTAATCATTAATATTTATAATAAAATTCAGTATTTATAGGGTATATTAAAATGCAGTGAAATAGAAAAAAAAACACAGTGTGTTTCCTCATTGAGATCTTTATTACAAGATGAAAAACTCTTGTGGCAGTTAAGCAGGATTCATTTAATGCTTACACTTGAAAGTATGCTCTTAAGCAGCAGAGCCGACAGCTAGTAGCCGGTGCTCATAAACATAACTGACCCTCTTTTTGCCCCAAATAATAATATATAAAAAACAATCATGTTAAACAATAACTTAATTTTAAAAAATAAGAGTTAGGTCTGACAGGTATTGCCAAGTGTAATACAAAACTTTAAAAAAAAAAAGGCACAGAGTTGAGAAAGAGGTTGAGAGAGAGCTCAGCGTACCGAACAATGAAATAGGCTCATTAACAAAGTTTAATAGAAAAATAACCAGTAACTAACATAACTTCAGCACCAGTCTACTGATTTTTGTTGAGAAAGATTAGCATGTTAACATGTTCTGGGGTCAGACACGAACGCAACCTGGTGACCGTCGGTCCAGCCGTCAAAAACACCCGCTCTGAGGGGACTGACGTCGCTGTGATACACAGGTACCTTCGTGCTAACTTGGCAAGCCTGGGGAACCTTATTTCATTCATTTTCCACCAGTCTGTAGGGATGCAATCCAGGGGTGAGGGAGCCTCGCTCAGAAGGTTCTGAAATTCAACTTGGAAATGCCAGCCTCGGATTGAGTGGTATAGTACTCCCCAAGGAGCTGTGTCATTGCAGAGACCTGGGACTGGCAGGCCGTGACTCCAGTGTTTGCGCTCCCCTCGTCTGTGTCAGACTCCCCCAGGCTCTGGGACAGCTGCCCTATTGATCTTCACTTCCTTTCCCAGTTCAACAAGTATCACATTAGCAGCCATTTTCTGTACTGATGTAAAGCCCAGGTGCTTGTGACAAGGGTCCAGCCTTCATGGGGGCAGATAACACAAACTCATCAGACTGAACCGGTAAATGATGGGGGAAATCAATAAGAAAATATCTATATCTAAATAGGCAACACGACGCAGAAAAGAGTCAAGTATGCATGTAATCAGGCCTACTCCAATTGGCTCTTTATTATGGAAATAATTTAAATTAACATAAAAAGTTTAACTTACATTAATTCGCTTGATGAGGGAGGACCGTACTTCAGCTGTGAATTCCATGAGTCTGGGCCCGCCTTTTTCACGGCGCAGGAGGTGGATATTGATGAGACCGAAGGTGACGGGGTAAGAGTTCGAGATGGAGACGTCTTTCTCAGCAGACATAACCATGGTGGCACATTTAAGTGCTGACAGCACAGGCTGGGTCTGCCGGTACTCATCCTTCAACTCCAGAATCCTGGCATCTTGAATTTTGGTCCCAGTTCGGTGATCAAACATCTCACACACGGAGTTCCACCCTGTTTTGCACGACTGGATAAGCCTGTAAATCGGGAGGCCTATTTGCTCATGTTTCCTTTGTAGCGCATTGGTTGCCGCAGTGCTGTGATTGAAGTGGCTAACAAGTTTACTAGCCGCTGATTTTACCCGATGTAGATACAGTGAAAGTTCGTCATTTATAGCCAACTGGTGTGTGTGCACAAAGCAGGCAACTGAAGTCCAGTTCATCCTGCTGGGATTGTTGGCATGGACAATATTGGCTGCGTTGTCATGAATGCATGCAATAACTTTGTCTTCAAGTCCCCATTGCTCTACAGCCGCATTTATTTTCTCAGCGAGGTGATCAGCTGTGTGTCGGCCTGGCAGGCTTTCTGTTAGGAGGACTACTGAGTTCATCAGTGATGTAGTGACGGAATATGATATGCCGGTTCCAATACGTTTATCAGTTGTCAAAAACCTTCACCCTCAACAATACTTAAGTGTAGCATATCTATCTCAGTGAACTTGCAGATCCCTTGGGTAATTTTCTCAGCCCGTTGCAGAGTTGATGCTAGGTTGGGACCGAGAGCAGGATGCATCGCCAGTAACCAGGGTCGGATGTGTGTTGTTCAAGTGGTACATCATTAGCGTCTTGGACGAGTTGTACTTAAACTTCGCTGTGACCTCTTCATGATTAGGCTACTTTTGAAATACACGGAAACTCGCAGGTAACTGAGTAGGCTTGTGGAGGGTTTTTTTTTTAAACATTGCCCTTGTGTGGTAAAGTGTTGAATTACCGGCACATAGCAAAATTCATTGCATTCCTTCAAGACTCGCACTATGCAACAGGACTTGCATTAGCTTTATTGATAAAAAAATGTCAGTTGAAAATCTTAATATATATATGTGTGTGTGTGTGTGTGTGTTTTTTACCTAGAGGTCTAATGGGATTAAATCTCCTTTTTTAGTCAGCTAAGTGGTTATTATAGGAACTACGTTTGTCGGCACTCCACGTTTGCCTTTTATTTTTAAATCCTAAGACGGGTTGGATGGTTCCGTCTCATAGTTTCCTCTGAAAGCTTTTAGTCGGTGCTGATAACTCCCTGATGCCATCTGCAACATTTGGAGAAAATTCCCACAATGTTTTAACAAAGGTGGAATCTTATCTACCCATCTAAACTCAAATATTGCTGGAGATAAGCCGTGAATGAATACGATTAATATGCGTTTATGCAAATTAAACTCTAAACAAATTCTTTAACAGTGATGACTCTACATTAACAGACAGGCCAGTGATTGCTCATGAAAAAGGCATGATGTATCCTCCCTGCCTTCATAGGAAATTAAACCTGTGCCTCTTTTGCATACCTCTGTTGTCAATCAAACCCATATGCAAATGAAAAGCTCAGGTAAAGACCGACACACTCCACTGCATCCAATTACAAACCTAACCACACACACAAACATGCCTTTTTTGTTCAATTTCATTCTATTTTCTTCCTAACATTCACACATACATGTGCACACACTAACATATACATGCAATCTCCCATTAATCTTATATGTGCGCAAAACAGAACAGGAAAGCGATTTCAGCCTAATTCAAAAACAGATAATTTTTACAGTAAGGAGTGTCTGCATAAAGAAAGATGCAGAAGCATGGCAGTGTTTCCCTCACCTTTAGTATAAAATGTGAAATTAAATGAATGGGGTTCTGAGACTGATCCTGAGGCCATTATGTTATGGGTTACACACTCACAAGTTCATGCTGATTTTTCAGAGAACAAAGCTGGTGGAATTCCAGCTTCTCTGCTTTTTACTTTGGAGAAATCAGGGAACAGAGAAGGAATGAGAAATAGGCATGTGAATCCTGCTTGGCCGGGAAACAAAAGCAGGAGACAAAGGAAGATGAGGCTGACAGCCTCTGGAGAAGACTATTATAAGACTGAAAGAGACAGAAGCAGCACAAAAAATAAATTTTTTTCTGGGAAGCACATACAATATATATACCAAACTATGTTTTATTTCTAACACCAAACTGTGGACTGTATCAATTCACAATCCAGAGGAAACTATATATAATTTCCCAAGAGGAATCATAAATTTAAAACTTCTGAGAAAACATACATGACTAAGAAGAAAAAATGCTAAAGTGGCTATAAAGGCATTTAAATGTTTGTCTGTTTTTTCTTTCACAAATTTACAGTAAATGACTCATTGTGGTAGGCAGACCATTACAGCCACAGTTACTAAGTAGTATCCTCATTTCACTTACTTTGACAAAGCCACAGATCAGAAGATTTAGCAAAATAAACCAAAATATGGATATGGGTTTAAAAAGAAATTAGAAAATACAAAAAAAGGAAAGAAAAACAATGAATGAGAAAATTAAGCTTTTTCAAAAGAGAGGGACTGAGGCAGCTGCCTGTTCCGAGAATGTACATATGCTATTGCACATTTAAATCAATACATGTTAAATTCTGTTTGAAACAATCATCCCATGCTTAAAGAAAAAAGATTCTTAAAGAAAGAAAGATTCGCAGAAGATTAAAGATTAGTCTGATGTTCCCCTCAAAAGCTTTCACGTTAGCTCATACATAGCTTTTCAGACACGTGACAGCTTATGTGCTGCTACAGCTGAAGAAAGCAAATAGAGAGAAATGCCCTGGTGTGTCAAGTGAGCAGAGTTTTGTTTTTTTGTTGTTTTTTTTCTCCTTTGTACTGTGTTGGTTCCTTGAAACGCCAAACCACAACTGAGATGCATCCAACTCTGACCTGCTGGACCCTCCTCCACATGAAGTTTGTACTTAAATTGATCAGCTGAGTGAAATCAAAAAAGATGCGGAGGAAGTTTATTCGTTGGATGGCTGCTAATGAAAGATGTATCATTGCAAAGAAATATATGGCCTTGTGTCTCAGGGCTTTATTTACTGCAATTCAATATAATAGCACAACCTGATAACATCCAAAGAAAATGTATTTTTTATTGCTTCTGGTAAGTATTCAGAAATTCATCTGTTGATCGAAGATGGATAGAAAGTTTGTGTCTTTTACAGCGGTTTCGTGTAAAACTGCTTTTATTTCTGCTAAGTTTTATTTACCATTTATTTAGAGACCCTCTGATGCTCAATGCAGCAACAATTTGTAAAAGAGGCATTTTTCTATTAGGGCTGTCCACTTTGATACTCTTTTTATTTTAACAGGAGAAGCAATTTAACACTATCCAATCCAACAAATTAACATACCACAGAGATCTCGCATTGTCATAATTCCGACTGAGCTGCATTAAAAACAAGGGATAAAATATCTGCTGTATGGATTTTAACCATTCAAATAGGCAAAGAATGAACAGGATTTCCTCATAGGAGTAAAAAACTGTATTAGGTGACAAAAATATAGTCTTGGTGTTTCCATCCCTGCTTGCTAGCAGTCGTACAGTGCAGCTGAGACATCAGGTGTGAACGATTAATCTTGGAATTGGTCCAGCACAATGAGTGTCTCCTCTCACGTGTATTATCTGTGCTGTGTAGCGTTACCATATGTGGTGCAATGCTGTGCAAGTGGAGTCTATGAGAGGCAAGCTTTCTTGCTCCCATGTAATCAGGTGGACTGAGCTGTTTAAGAGAGGAATCTGTGCTTTATTCCAGACACAATGACTCCCAGATTAGGAAAACTGGAAGGAGGGAGGAAGGGTATAAACAATCCCAGAGAGAGGGGAAGGTGGTTGGGGTGGAGGGGGCAGCACTACTCCAAACACATCTGTCCTCAGTTTGTCTGCAACCATTACACAAAACCACAAGCAGGCCATGTACAAATCTGTCTCCGCTTGGAAAAGCTGCCTGCAGAAATGTTTCCAGACTGTGGCTTTTTAACATGAGGACTCGTGGGAATTCCATCGCCTGTTGGCGTTTGTCAGGGTCACTCAAATGTTGACAGCGGTGGCATAAACAAGCAGGTGGCACAAATATGTGAATCAGAGTAGAAAGCTTCTGGTTCTGCTATCTAATTTCTGCATATGTATTTGACACAGTACATGCTGTAGTTTTGCTTTAATTTCTTCATTTTTTTGCCCAAAATGTCACATAAGTACCCTGTTCCATCATAAAGAAAGTTGATTTTTGTACAAGTATACTATTCCTTCTTTCAACTTTTCATCTTTGTATATTTCTGCCATCTATAAAGTAGGTTTCCAACTTTCAAAATGAAAGTGATAGTGAGAGTGAAATGGGACGGAGGAAGTCAGGTGCTACATTGGTCAGTGCTTTCCTATCATTCCACTTTAAATGAACCTTTCAGGCAAAAAAACAAAAACAAAAATGCAGGTTTACAGAGTGTTATGCAAACAGAGGCAAGATACATCAGGAAGACATCCCACTGCCACTGGAGCTTATTCAAAAGCCCTCCTATCCCCTTAGAATAGCTTACGCAAAGGGAGTGATTAAGGAACAAGTCACACTGCAGCACCCTAATCCAACATCCAATTCTTAAGTGTCTCCCCGTTTGTCTTGTTTCCTTCCTCTGTGTATAGTTAACCAGAGACAAGCTAATTCCTAACACTATTCAGGACGGATTCCACAATACGATGGTGTTCAATCGCAACAAAACGTCTTTTGTTTTACTACCCCCCACCAAAAAATAAATAAATAAAAATACTACAAACTTATTGACTTGTAACTGTGGTCTTCATAGACACTAGTCTGGTTTGTTATTACTACTACCAAAGTTGGATAAAACTTGCAGAACGTGGCTAGCAGGCACATGACGCACGCAGGATACAGTACTGCTTTTTTTGCTGGAAATATTTGAGAGGATTAAATTGTTCCAGGTGGGGTCCTATTTTCTTTCAAACTTTGCCGCTTGGCCTGCAGGTAGAAGGATACTCATTCTCAGGACTGAAATTGATCCTGTTTCCCCCCCCCCCTCTTCTTTTAACCGCATGAACAGACCAACAGTGAGTGATGGTGGCTACATCATCTGGTCTGGGACTGGTTTTATTACTTCGACTGCTTCTCATCTGAGGCTGTTCTCTTCATTTATCCACATTCCTCTGATTCACTGAAGTGGGCACAGGAATTAAGCTTATTTTTTTTCATTACTTTCATTGGCTGATAATTCTCTCTGCTAAGAGGAAGCTTATTATTTATTGTTCTAAAGAAAGTGTCTATACCAGGTGTGTGACCAAGCTCACATGGATGTAGGGATTCAAAAGAGCAACCCCATGGGTGATAATAACTTTTTTTTGGCTGTTCATATCTCTGATCAGGGAATGGCACAGCTGCTAATAAGCCAATATGATCTTCAGCGCTACTCGTTTCCTCTCGGACCACACAGGACAGATCCGGCAATATAAATGGACACTCGAGATGTACGACCTCATATCTCAAATTATATGAATTCAATAACATGTGTCTATTGCACAGCATGGTTGTTGATGAGAGCAGTAAAGCAAACTTTAATATCCCAGTGTGTTAGAACTGTTAATGAGCAGCACTGAGGCCAGATATGCTGTAAGTCACTGTCGAGGTTCATATCACAGCCAGTGGACTGCAATTCTCATACTCATGTTAAACATGAGTGTCCAAAACAGGCTGACATAGATCCCATAAACATCATTCAGTTGATGCTATTATAGCTCTTAAAATCTCTAAGAATTTAAGGAGCCCCACTCTGATTCACCATTTCTTCTTTAATTTATTAATCTGATGAGAAAATAACCATTTTTGAAAGTAATTAATCAGCCTGTGATTTGTCATCTGACAGTAATTGGTTGGCAGAATTAGGGCTTTAGCAAGGCTGATGCGTGCAGCAGAATATGGCCAGCATGTCATGGTATGAGATCACAGACTGCCGGCCAGCTGTGTCTGCTGATGTAGACGAAACCTTTCAAGCCTTTTCAACATATGGTTTGAATCAAGTACACCAAAGTCACACTGAGATTCAAAAACAAGCAAAAGTCCCACATATAGATTAATTTAAAAAAAAAATAAAGAAAAAAATAAAGAAAACATCTTGAATTGCATTTTGACATACAAAAGTCTGACAATATACTTATCCAACAAGGCAATGAAAAAAAACAACAACAACGCCCCATCCCATAACTGAACTACCCTCTGCATTTAAAAAACATCCCCATGTTTGACTCTATAATGAGCTGCTGAAATAGCTACACACAACCCTCCTAATTACTGCTAAGGAGAAATTTTACAGGTTTCAATTAAATACAAGAAAGATAACCAAATGTAAACAGCAAGGGAGGTTATTGTGCATTTGAATTTACAGAGGTAGATTACAATAGAACTGGGCAAAAAAATATTCAGTAAAATAAAATATCAATTTCTGAGTCGTATTACAGCTTAAAATAGATCCAATATTCTTAATAATTGCTGCAAAATCAAAAACCAATACTATAATGTGACATTTAAAAAAAATTCTTGCAGTAAAGCAGTGTGTTTTGTCCTCGACACTCAGAATTCCAAGAAGTTTTTGTCAGAAATGAAAAAGTGATCTCATTTTTCCAAGCGGCAAACTCAAAGTTTCAGGGGACCCAGAGATTGTAACGGAGTTATTGATAATTACGCTGTTACAGCATGTTTGTAAATGAAAAATCGTGTCAATATATGTGTTTTAAATAATCATTATTAACAAAATTGGCTTTTGTTCTCATGGGGCACATTTTTACAATGGGTTTGTGATTTTTCTAGTTTTACGGCATTTGTAGACGTTTACAAATTGGCTGTTTTTGGAGGAGAGTTGGTGTAACTGAATGCCAACTACCTGGTAATGATGTCACTAACTCTTGTCTGCTCCGAATTCCAAGACAAGTGGAACGCACCACTAGATGATGTTTTTCACATTGTCCTTAAAAGGCAAATGTTTTTGGCCGTAAAGAATTCTAGTCAGTTTGTAACTGGACACAGTGAATTTTATTGAGGTAAACATTTGTTGATGGAAAAAGTGGTCTAAAATCGCTTTAGACCTTTTGGGCATGCTAACTAATATCTTGCCAATGGTATTTTCCATAGGCGTTAGCCTTAAGCTAACTTATTGTTTTATATACATTTTCATGTTATCATACGTGATTTTACCGAGACAAGTATTTCCAGTGAGATACCGATTTTCTGTATGTTTGCTTAGTTTTACAGTTTTCCCAAGAAAAGGTTTCAAAATTGATTCAGAATGAATGTAGTATGAATTGTAGAAACGATTAAATTCAACGCTGTAAATTTTTTCTAAATGTAGACAAAGATCTTTCAAATACCATATTTCAGAAGTGAATGTATACACGTCAAATGAGATTATTTCAATCTGACTACTCTCAGATATCTTATTTTGATGGTTATGTAAATGGGCTCTGTTTCACAAAAATAGTTTTCCGAGAACGTCACCATTTAAAAACTGATGTTAGATAAATATCTGTAAATTAAATTGACATCACATTTAATCAAAATCTAATCTAATCAGGCTGTTGTGACTCGAACTGACTACAAGCTAAAAAATAACCTAACAGCTGCCATGCTAAGCCAGAATTTAAGTTTATTGAGTGTGAAGGACATTCTCACTTTGAAATGCATTACTCTGTTGCGAAGCACATCTCTGCACAGTGCACAAATCAACATAAGAGCAGAGAAGAGGTGTAAAAAGACAATACTGAAAGGTGAAAGCCATTAAGTCCAGCTGTCTTACTTCCATTACTAAGGTGTCAAACAGGGTGCTGGTATTTTCATTAACAGGGCACAAAAAAGACCGAGGGGGGCAGTACAGCCCAGTTTTGGTGTGAATAAAGCAAAACTAATTCTTAAATAAAAATTTCCTTGTCTTTCATGTGAATGTAAATAACTAATTTGCCACTGACTACACAATACGTTTCCGCTGACACATAAAACTATAGACATTGAAGCAGATGGAGAACTCATTTAATCTGTCAGCCATGTGTAAGTACAATATCAATGACCTCACGTTACCATTACATACTAAAAACACCGCATAACAGCATGTGATATACAGATTTGTTGAATTAGTTCACATAATCATTGTAAATGGGCCGGTAATGGTTTCCATTTCTTGACTTTCAGCCAATCATAGTAAGTGGCTTCTTATTATACCAACTACACTAGCTACTACTACTTATTTGATAGTATAGTAAGACGCAATTTGCCAAAACGAATGATACCCAGTGTTCCCCATTCACAGTAATCCAGGTAGAATCTAGAATAGGACCCGAGTGAAAATACTCATTTACTTCACAGATTGTGTTTTTGCTCTGAAACACATAACCTATAAAAATGAGACTTGGTTAGCCAATATACTTAGATATATTCTGGTAAAGGGCGTTGTCCATGAACCTCAGTGTTCCTTCATCTTGCGTTACACATCCCCCCCATCCTTTGTACACAGGGACAATAACAGCGTATTTTAATGGGGGGGTTGTCCGGTTACCTTCTCAACCATTGCCTTAACAACACATGGAAGAAGATCAGTTACATGGCAACAGGTCATTCTCTCTTTACTTCTAGCTGCACTAAATGTGTTTTTTTTTCTATATGATCAGAAAATAAAGACATAAAACCCACAAAAAAAGAGCAGCAAAGACATAATGTCCACCTTCACAATTACACAGGTGTCTGACTTTAACGCCATTAATTTTAGAGAAAAAAAAATTATAAATAAAAAAATTCCAAAACAAACTAAGTGTATGGTACACAACAGTTTTATTCCTTTTTTGTGCACTCATTTACATGATGTAGGCGTAGAGGGGTCAAAGATCATCCACATCACAAATCCCTTTGAGTACAAGCTCACAATGGGCAGGAGCTGAATGCTTGTAGCCTTGCGGCAAAGGGAAGAGTAGCTCCTCCCTTGGTGCTTCGTTCCTCTATCCATATTCCTGCACCTCTACAACATCCTGTTATTCACAGAGTTTACCGTTTGAAAAGACTCTTACAGTCTGCAATGTAACCTGAAGCGGTCTATTGCATATCAGTTTTTCACTGAGAAAGGAGAGATGTGAAAGAGAGGAGAGGGAATAGAAAAAGACAGAAAAAAAAGTGTTGTGAAACAAAGACAAAGGAAGAGCGGGGAAGCAGAGCTCTGCTTGTAGCCGTTTTATTGTGTCTTGGTCCATGACGGAAGCCATGGGGTTCTTTTCAGTTGTCACATTAAAATATCCATCCGTTAAAACAAAGCTCAGAGATGTCCCTACAGGCTTGTAAAGAGGGGACACTTTCCTTTGTGCTAGCCAAAACCCCTTAACCCTGCAAGTGTAAATAAGATTTACTTGGAACATTCAAAGTATAGATGTAGAAATCTTTAATTGATGAAAAAAAGCAACACAAATTGGAAAGAAGGGTTTTCTGAGGGTATTGAATCAAATTCCCTCCTTTTACAGCTACAGCTGCTGTTTCAGATGGAGAAGTGAGTCTCATAAAGCGCCGTTAAGCTGAACATGTAATGATTATGTAGGCTCCCATCAAAATAAAAGGATATATCTGCAGCTGGGATGCTAGCAGATATTGTGTTGCATTTTGTGCCTGGAGTTATGTACAGGAAGGGGATAACATGACAGCTGTTGCGACCCGGGATACTGGGAAGACCTGGAAGCATAAACATTTGCCTTTCTGCATCACTGGAAACCACATTAGGAGGTCATCGGCATTACTGAACCCTGCGGACTTGCCTCAGTGGCAGCTGTGCATGAGGGTTTACTGCCCAAACACAAACAAGAGATAGGGTGTCTGGAGAAGGAATGGTGTTGCTATCTATATACAGTATGACATTGACACATTGCGCCTGACAGTCTGCCTTGGATAAATTAAATCATCAGTACAAGTATACATTCATGCATGTATTAAACAGAGAGAAGATTAGAACGAGAGATGCCAACGTAAGAAACTGTATTTTACATCATGAATCAAATGGGTCATCACCACCAGGATCATTATCCTACATCAGAAGTTGCAATGTTTTATATTGTCCTAGCAACTGTCCCACTCAATCAAGCTAAAGTCTTCAGCTCAAGTAGACCAGTGGGGGCTGAGCTTTTAAGATCAATCTAACATATGAACACACCAAACTGATGGGGAGTGGTACCCAAGGCCAAGATTTAAAACACGGACAGACAGCTGGTGCCGTGAGGCATTACAGCAGAAAAATTCATATGGAATTCAATTCCCCTTTTTTTACTGGCACTGGAATTGTGGGCAAATTGTGGACTGTCTCTGGTAACAACATTAAAAGATTCTTTTTTTCTTTTTGATGGCTGTGCTAGCATACAAGGGGTCATTTTAATGAGAGGCAATGTCCAGCCTGTGCTCCTCCTCATTTAACTGCATGCTGCCCGAAAGCACACACTGGACCCTTAGCCACATTAGGGACATCTAGCCACATTAGGGACATCTGGCCCCTCCATCTACAAACCTGGCCCTTAATGGGCAATTACAAAGTCCAGAGCTTGGGAATATGCTTCGATTTATAGTTGCAATGTATCCAAACCCAGAATCCTCTGTCTATCAAAGCCATATTAGGTTATACGAGACAGGAGGCCCATCAGACCTAATAAGCCTTATCCTTTCCAGAGAATGGCCATTAAACTCCTTCCTTCCATGCCAGCCTAGCCATCATCTCCCAGTCTAGTAAATTAAACAAATGAGTGGCATCTTTAGTATTACAATCAACGCATAGAATAACATGAAACTATGAAACTCAATAAAGCTCAACTCAATCTACATTCCATAAAGAGCCCTGGAAAACTCAATTATAAATCATTTACAAAGCAGACATTCAATGTGTGCATTTAGTTTCACCCTTTCAACGACCCTTTTCAGACCCCCTCTATGACTACATGATCTAAGCTTTGTTCAAGAGAGGGTGGAAGGAAGGCATTTTAAACAGAGCTATTTCAGTTGCCCCTGACAACCTGTTTTTTGTACCAAGATGAGCTCTCTTCATTTAAGTTCATTTCACTCATTTTCCTCCTTCTGTTGTAGTTGGGGGTCTCTCCTGCTTTTGTAGTATCCCCTTCCCCCTTTGGTTACAAACACAACCACGTTATCCATGTCAAATCCATTGGTGACAGCCTTAGAAAGTCAATATGGAGCCAATAGATCCCCTGCTTTCTTTGTGGAAGTCAAAGTCAGAAACAGCTTAAACTATCACATAACTTTTCAAATGACTAATTTTTCCAAGGCAAGAATATGGATTCTTAGTGGGAACAAAAAAGTTAAAGGTTTTAGTTCACAAAACTTACTGCTGTGCAAATGTATTAATCTGTGTACTGCTTAAGGAATGACTTAACAGAAAAACCCCTGCCATTTAATGCTCAAACATTCTCTTAGCATTGTGATACATCAGCTTGGGGGAGATAAAAATTCTAAAAACTACACATACATTATCTTGCCTCGTTTTTTTTTTTTCTTCAGTCTCTTTTCCTCCCAGCAAATAACACCTGCCAACAGCCTCTCACCCGCCTGTCCTGAGCTGCAGGTGTAAGGAGACCAAAGTGTGACCTGATGAAAGACACACTGCCAGTGCACTGCCTAACAGTCATTTCCCCACACTGATAGTCCATTCTTTATTTAGCGTAGCCTAAGGAGGTATGCTTAGCCACTGTGCAGACCAACACACAACAGCACAATCACTAAAAATAAACCAGACCACCAGAACAGCCCACTGGTCTCACATTAACCTTAGCAAACTACTCGTTACCACCTGATAATAATAGTGCTTGAATTAAACACAGAAAACAGGACAGGGAAAAGACTGAGCTTGGCATCACAGGTGAAAGTATGAATCACCTCATGAACAGCCCTTTTTCTTCCTGCTCTTCACCTTTCTCTCAATGCCCAGAACTCTAGAAGTGACAGTGAATACTAACAATACGAGCTAGTGTCTCCTGGGCCTCGGAACTGCAGGCACAGCGTAGAATCATAAATGAGCGTCTTTGACAGAAAACACATAGGTTTATTGAAAAAGAAAAAAAAAATAGGGTGAAGGATGAGCCGCAGAGGAGGCAATGAATTTAGAGGTTGGGGGACTTTTGATATGACAGGGGGTAGTTATTTGCTGGCAGCAGAATGTCCTTTACTAACAAAGGGCCTTTCATATTTCCTGTGAACAGACACAGAGACTCCCATTAATCCCGAAGGGAGGGCTCATCTCAGGCTTCTACTCCACACATAAATTACTCTTCTTATGCCCTTCCTATCATTACCACACAGTCTTTACAGCATAAAGAGTAAAGGAAAAAATAGAAATCAGCCAAACATCTTTAATGTGTTCAGACACTCTTAAAACAGTTATGTCAGCACTAACTCAAAACACATGTGCCAACATTTGCTTTGTGCCAAGCCACAGTCAGAGGCTCCCTCGCTCCGTTAAGTCACCGTTTTGACTGTCTCTCCATGTCTCCCTTCAGTCTGTCTTCCTAATATGGAAGGAGAAAAAAAAGCTCTACCCAGCTGTCGCAGTTTTGAGCAGATGAAACTCACTCTTATGGACAGAGGACATGCCAATCCCCACTTATCCTGCACAGAACGGAGGTCAACAGTGGTGCACAGCAGCCCACGTGCACACGCTTAGACCTCCTTGGTGGTCAGATGGAAAGCATGATAAGCAGCTAAGCAAGCCTCATCTCACCTATGAGGCATGTTAAGAATGGATTTGCAACAAGTTACGCAAACAGAGAGAATCAGAAGAAAAGGGTTAAAAAATATATAGATTTACATCCAATTTATGCATTTGCTCAGAGTCTAGACCTCCAATTTCAGACACAAATCAATGGCTATACAATTGAATTTTCTAATCACAAAGACTGACTAATACATGATGGCCAAAGATCACAAGACTGACAAGAGGCTCGGCACTGCATTGTGTGTGGCCATGTTTTATAGAATGCTGTTCCAGTCGTTAAGGCTCAGCACCTACTGCAGCACATACATATGCAACAAACCTTTTAATACCTGCAAAGCCCTGTTCACAAGATGCTTATGGCATTAGTTTTTCCCCCATTAAAGCAACCAAGACCATACTGGTCCTGTGAGACTGCTCTGATTATAGTTGTTAAGTGGTATGAAAATGCTAATGAATCTTCCTAATAATGCAGAGACTCTTGACCTTGGGCTATAGTTGACTTTGGACATTAAACAATTATACTTAAACACTGGCCTCTAAATTTAACATTTTAATACTTATTCAGAAGCATAAAAATGTAAAAGTGCTGCATGCTTGCATACAATATGTGCAGTTTGAAATAAAAAATTAAATAAAAAATAAAAAACAGAAGTGTATTTCATTATACTACAGCCCGTGTCATCAAATACCTACCACAGAGAAGCCACAGATCTTTTCTACACATCAATATGTAATGAAGCGTGCATCATGAATCTTTTCTGCATAGACTGTTTTTACATCTCCAAATAACTTTAAGATGCACAACTGCAATATACTCTAATTGAGAAGATGTATGACTATCTTGGCAGTGAAAACAAAATAATGTTAATACATAGCACAACAGCTAATGAAAAAATATTCTCAATCAACCAACCAATCTTTCAACAGATGTGTAATGGAAAAATGTGTCAGTGTTGCCCACTACAGTCACTCAACACAAAACAAGCCTGGTCAATGAATACAAAGACGCGTTTGTGTCTTTTGACCTCCGCTCTCCTAGACAACACATTCGCCGTAGCACAGAGAGGAAACATTCAAATGGGTTCGCCACAGTTGTTTTTCCACTATTTATCCTTTAAGATCCCAGCTAAAGACAGGCAGCTCTGTTTCTGTGGGTTATTTTTTTGGTGATAAGAGGAGCAGCTATATACAAAAACTATGCAATTCCAGCCTGATGGTTTATGATCTCAGGTTTATGATTCTTTGTTTGTAGAATATACATTAACTTTAATGAACTCCCTATAAAGACAATAAACTCCGAGCATGAATGAAGATGAATTTCCCCTTTTTTCCAGACTAGAAAATACTAAAATAACTATCAGTGTTCACATTGCCTCCTCTGATTGACAGCTCCATCAACTACCAACAGATATTCTAAATTACAGGCTACACAGGTGCACAACATTTCCAGTTGTAACAGGTTAATGGAATTAATGACCCAATCCATTACCAATGGCCATAACCACAATACTGTTGGGACAGACCAAAAACGGTGGAAATGCTGTGAAATGCTTTTTCAGACTGGCTTTATCGTGCAAACTAAAAACAAAGGTGTGATTTTATCCAAGTGCCTTGAATGCTTTTTAGGACCTTAAAGGGAAATATTGTGTAAAGTGCAACATTTAGTTCCAAACTTTAACATGATCACACTGTGAGGAGCTCCAGTGGAAAATCAGCCTCTGGATTAAACTTGTCAGGCTTTTACATTTCATTGCTACCCATTTAACTGTGCAAGTGCCATATTTCAGAGATCCGACGGAGGCAATTTACATATCAAACAAAAGGAGGAGGAGAGAAAATGATGCTGTCCAGTTGTACTTCTCAAATGCATTTTCAGTACATACTATAAAATTCTAATAAATGCACATTTAAAACCATTTGAAAATGTCAAATCTCACTCTGGCAGAATGCAGTGGACATGCTCTTTTTTCAGGAGAATTTCATCATTTTTTGAGTGACAGACATATTTAGCTATAGAGTGATTCTACCTAAAATTCATGCATTTCCCATAAAATGCCACTCACTTTTCCACAGTCCCATCTTGAGGTATAAGCTTTTTTTTTCAATATGGGCTTTTCACTTCCAAAATATGCACTCCCACTTGCAACCAGCCATGTTACTCACAGGGCAAGATATTTTTTCAATTTTGTACAAACTGTGCATTTTGATAAGTAGTCCATTTAAATGCACAAATAAGTTCACCCTGACACACAAATGAACTGCACTGTCAAACAGCAGCACACTCAAGCACACAATTCTCATGCATTAGTCTTTTTTTACATCATCCTCCAGCTATCTTGCTGCAAATAAACACTTGAAAAATTCTACAAGGTTTTCTAAATTTTTACTACACAGAGTGGCTGAAGTACTCTCAGTAACTCTCCTTTCTCGCCATCTCAATGGAAATATTGCAAAACCTACTTGCAATATCTGAGGTACATGTATTAAAAAGGAGAAATGTACAATAATCAAAACTCTCCTTATATTGAACCAAGCTATCGAAGTTGTATAATAACTACCAACACGTTTATGATACAAGTTCTCCGTTTTCATCTATTGCTTATTTCCACTGGGATGGGATTGTGGTCCTATGTGCAAACAGTGCATTGGGTAGAGATAAGCTTCTCCAGAGTCAATAAAAATGGTTTTAGTTGCACCCCATAAGGGACCAAGTATGATTATGAACACAAGAAACAGAGCTGGAAAAACAACATCATAGTATGTTGATCCAATATAAATGCATGCCTCCCACCAGGATTTACAGACTGGGAGCTCTGAGGGAGGACAAGGCTGAAATAACATGTGCTCAATATTTTCTATTCATGGCTCCATTTCTCCACAGTCCACACACCATTCTTCACATGCTTGATTTATTTAAATGGGTTTCCGCCTGTTCGGCTTTACTCCATTGTCTTGCAGCTACTAATGTACAAATAAATAACAATAACCAAAATATTTGTGATTGAAATTAAGTGCCTTTGGAAAACAATTATGATGAGTCAGCCCTTGTTGACAAGATCTTTAACAACTTTTGCAAGGGTTTATGCATACATTGCAAACTCTGTTGTAGTTTAGGTGAGGAGACACCAAGAAATAAGCAATTTTAGACATTTCTAGATATTCCCTGAGGGAAACAGGGTTAGAGCACTCTGCTAAAGACTACCTTTAATGGTTTATCTGCTTGCATTTGCATCACCGGTTGGTATTAGCTAGAGCATGGCAATCATCTTGCAGTACGGGTGTTTCCTCCTGTGCTGTGTACCTTCCCAGAGGAAGGTATACAGTTTCCATAAGAAAACAAAGACATCAGCACTGACTAATGGTTGTTACGTCAGTGTGGATATAACAGGTTAAAGCTAGCAGGTGTGCAAATTCTAAATTTTATTACACTACAAATATGCTACTTATAGCAAGTCCATAAACTGTACATACATGATCACTCAACAGTCAACTGTGCTAAAATGCTTGTCTTCAGAGAGCTCGTTCTGGTTGTCCAACTAAATGACTTAAAGCATATTAGTGTGAATGAAACGTCACTAAACTTAAAGATGTGCTGCTGTAATGTACATTGTACTCCCAAGTGTTAATCCTTTCAGACAGTGTGTGTGTTACACTGTCATCTCTACCAGAAGCATTCATGAGCGCTTTGATTAAGTGCAACTCCAGCTGTACAGTACGTACTCTCAGGAAGTTGGTCCAACACTGCTGAAAAGTAATTATTCAAGTGAAAAAGAAAAGTAGAGAGGAAAGCTGCCCCCTGGGTTTGATTCAAGGTCCAGCTCCTTAATAAGCGCAATTCATTTTCCTCCTGGGTCTGGCTGCCTCTATCACTAGTGACAGGCGTGAAAGGTCAATAACCTTGGCTCATAGCCCTTATATGGTTAGCAAAGCCATGAATTAATGGTTGAGGCTGCTGTTTCAAACTGCTCAAGTCAGTTGAAGGAAGCTTAATATCTACAAAGGTCAAAGTGCTTACATCACTTAATGTAGGGGAGAAGCGCCAACGCCAGATCTAGATAAGATCCCGTGTATCGTTATTGGGAGTAAATCAGAGAAACGCTGGTCAGCATCTACAAACATCACTTATACAGGTCAGCACAGTGTTATGAAAATATATAAAATATAGATGTAAACAGACACTGTTTTTACCAAGCATTATTTTAGTAAACTGAATGTAGCAATACTCTGAATTAGAAAACCAGGATTAGAAATTCTCCTAACGCAATCGGATTTCTTTAAAAAGCCTTCAAAAATCCTTAAGGTTTTCTGGGATAATATTACTTCTTTTACAGTTATTAGACATACTAAAAACGTTTAAAAAAAAACCTTCAGAAAGTTTATAAATTTGTCATTGTCTTGAAAATGCTAGCTTCAAAGGTGAAAGCATGTATACTGTATGTTGTATTAGAACTACACGAGTTTATAAGGAAAAGAAAAAGAAAAAAAGTGTAAAACAACGCACAAACCCAGCAGAAAGAAATACCATGAAAGTTTAAACCATGGAGACAGCACCCTTTTGTGTCTGTGTGACTTTATTGTCTTCATCATCCTGAACATTTGATGGCTTATTGTAGCTACTATGATTTGCTTTAAATGTGCTTTTGAAAAACTTCCTAAATTAAATCTACATTGACAATGAGCAAAGATTTCATTTTAGTATTACTGTGTTTAAGTCAAATATCCATTAGGTAGCTCAGATAAATTCTTTTCCCTCACCATTATCTCCAAGGTTCTCTCTTTTCTCATTTCATTTTGATTTGTAATTTAGGGAGGAATTAGCAATCATTAGCTTGGCTTTATGTAACAAATCTCATGCCATCTCAAATAAAGTAAAATTGGTGTCAGGTTGGAATAAAGTTTTAGCGTCATGGCAATAAAAGTTGATTTTTATCCAGTCAATTATGCAGCTGAGGGAAACCCAATATTTTTTACAAAGTGTATCCCCGGTTTGATTCTCCACTGGCCGGATCTTTTCAGCACATCTTTCCCTTCTCTTTCCCCACATTTGCTGGCAAACTACATACTGTACTTGAACAAAGGGAAAAAAAGTAAAACATCACAAGTATATGGAGCAAACTGGTAAGAATGAAAAGTCTACTGGAAAACTAATTATGTTCTCACCTTGACTAGATTTTTAGAAGTTTGCTAAATTAGAATAACAGCCTTTATTTAGGTGCATATTTATTGATGAAGTTTTTTGTTCTGAAATCTCTTCTCTACTTTCATTTGCCATTCGATTACATCTGCATCCCTGTTTACTGCACTTAAAGACTGAGACAGAGAGCAGATTACAAAACAAATTTAAACCAACATCAGATACACATTTGTATTTATGCAACCAACTAGTGCACACAATAAACATGTTTAAGAAAAAGAAAATTTTGTGTTTAGAGCAATTTACACCCTTCCATTAGAATCTACTCCCTCCTCGCCTCCAGCTCCTGTCCTGCTGTAGTAGTAACGCTACAAGAAATAAAGCTGTGACATGATGCATGGCCTTTAATGCCTCAGTAAATATCGACAGAGGAAGAGATAATATAAACTCAGAACGCTGACCACAAAGCAATATGTAGCCCAATGTTATACAGTGTGCACTCAAATGGAGATTACAAATTGCTACAGGTCAGTCATAATATCCATAGCTATGGCAAATGCCAGAGCCAGCAAGCCCGAGTAACGGTAGATCACAGGAGACAAGTAATATGGTGGCTGCATATGCTTGTGTGATGAGCCAACAGTTTAGGATGATAATAAAAAGCAATACCCATTCCACATCAAAATTAAACTGACTTAAGATTTAGTTGGCTGACAATGAACAATTAATGACATTGCTATTCGGTGTTGGAAAAAAGAATTGTCAGACAGGCCATAAGATTTTTATTCTCGCCTCAGTTTTCTTTTACTCACATCAAAAAAGTTCCTTAAATTTTTTTAAGACACCCACCGATCAAAGATATTACCCACACTACTAAAATTGCACATCACATGCATGACAGAAACCCCGGGGCATCTATAGTCACTGCAAAAATAAAAAATGTATCTAGTTGTAGGAAGAAAAAGATGTAAGTGCTGTAGCACTGTCCTTGCGTTACACAATTAAGGCACATCATTCATTGTATAGTCAATTAAGCTCCTCCATCTTTAAGCTAACATGAGATGAGCGGGTGGAAGGGGGGTGAGTGGTGAAGGTGATCAGGGGAATGGATACAAGAAGGATGCACTGAGAATGTCATCAGTTTCATCCTAGCAAGTCATCAGAGGATGGTGTCCAGAAAAGCGCTGGAGCATTGAAATTGAAGCCTGCGCTGGAACACAATAGTTGGCATGGCATGCAGGAGGTAGACGTCTCTTCCTAGGGAGGATACTGGCCTTTGTGAACATGGTTACAGTATCTGGGTCAATTAACGTGTCCCTGCTTTAAAAAAAAATTTTTTTATCAGAAGCATAATTCCATGCAAATTTGTGTAGACTCTTGAACACTGGATGGAGTTTGGAAATGTGAACTATGTGTGTCACTTGCATAGAGAAAAAGGTTAAACACAAGGCTAGTGCTGTCTCTATTTTCTACATTTGCACCAACTACTTCATTAATATATTCATTTGAGTATTAGCTTCTTGTCTGACACTGCAGACAAAGACGCTGCTGTTTTCCTGCTGTCTGTCGTTCGAAGCTGTGAGACAGGTAGTGCTGTTGAATCTACATCTGGGCAGTGAGTGAATGCATGCTTGTCTGGTTAGAAGAAATGTAACTAAATATATTGGTACATGAACAAAAGATTTAACGAGAGAAAAAGCAGTGGGGGAATGGGAGTGGCTCCCCTTCGCATGCTTGCCAATTTAGCACGTGAGGACAGAGCTCTCTATACACTCGTGTAGCTTAACATAATGAGAAAAAACAAGTGCAGCTCAGAGAGAAACTGGGGGTAAAATCGACCAGCATTACAGCACAATACAGAGCTGGAGAAACAACAAACAGAGCTTACTTTAAACAGAATGTGTGAAAGAGAAGTAGAGCTGTTTGCTTTACCCGCCAAAAAAGGCTGTCCCAAATATGATGAACTGGTACTGAAAACAACAAATCAGTCCCAGGAAAAGTAAACAATTCACTCCGTAGTGCTGGTGTATTGTCTTCAAGGTGCAAGCTGGCATTTTCTTCTCCACATTAGTTCTAGTATTTCACTTGTGAAAAATAACTCTCCCCTCATTTCATGGATGCATATGCAGAAAGTCAGGTCAATACAGCTATTTATATACGGCCTCATTATATAGTGGTGTCATCTAATGTGCTTTCTGGGTGTTCTTCACATTAAATAAAATGCATAAGAAGCAGTGTGACAAATAGACCACAGCTACCAAGGACTCCTGATTTTTTTTTTCTTTCTTCGTGCCATGACCAACTGCAAATAAGCAATGGGCTGATTTAGCAGAATAAATAAATCTTTTCTCCTTTGACAGTCTTGGATGAAAGATCACACATCAATCTTAAAACCCTAGCAATGGAGCATCATAGATTAAAGAGCCCAGGTGGGCCTAGAGAACCAAATAACCTATAAACCTCTTTAACCAACACATGAGCAGTACAGTAAAAGGTCTGCTTTCCCCAAAACTGTATTCAGGCAGCAGGGACCATAATAAACAACTCAATTTTGATTTTGGCTTCACCTGACTGTTTGAAAGATAAATGACAGCCTATTTTTCAACAGTCAGATTATAGAGAGCAAGGTCTAACTGGAGATTTTGTCATGTCCAACACTGACAGAAGCAGCTGGTTGTCCATGTCTGGGCCATCAAGAGCTCTCTGGGCCGAGCAAGCTAATTATATGCCAAGGACAAACGCCCTACACACACTCTCAGGCACAAGAGAGGGACACCTTAACAACTGTCCAATGTCAATAGCAAATAGTTGGGTGCTTCTGGCAGAGGGCAGGGCCTGTAGCTGATAAGAATGAAACGAATAGAGGTGATGAAAAGCTGTGAAACAAATATCTGCCCTCTACTAAATATGTTATCAACATTTAGGCATTCCATAAGTACTTGTCTGCTTAACATGGGGTGATAATTTACAGACCAAGAAATGTCACATACAAAATATGTCCTATCCTCAGAAAGCAAGCACAATTCACCCACAAATGTTTTTGCATTTATGTTTTTAAATAAAGGCATTAGGTCTGAAATAAAGCTGTGATTTTTTTTAATACCACTCGCACCACTCTCAGGACACGGGCAACATGCAAAAAGGTTACTTTCCAAATCTATATACTGCCAAGATTCAATCTGTTGTCACAATATGTGGTGGTTATCTAGGCCTCAGCGCAGAGTAAGATGAACTCAAATTTAAGCAGGTTTGTAACAAAGAATAAAACAAATGCAACCCCACACCCTCAGAGATGCCTTCGCTGGGAATTGGAGCGCAGCCTTCATTACAACATATTGATCTCAGCAAACAAAGACCCTGAATTCATTGATCCACTTTTTCAAAAAGAGAGGGGGATGGGGGGGATAGACTGCTTATTCAAACAAACTTGTAGTAAAACTTCTGCCTAATGGGCAAGACACACTGGGAGCGACCAACGACAGCGACAGGCAAAACTCATCGCCACCAAAGTAAAAACCGAACACACGGAAAGCGACAAACAGCAGCGACGGCGGCAGTGTCGCGCATCGCGCTCTGAGAGAGCTTAGCTCCAAGAAATGTGATTGGTTGTGAATTCTGACAGTTTCAAAGCAGTCCGTGACAGAAAAGGCATGAAGGATGAAAAGTAAGAAGATTTTGACCGTATTAAAATCTTGTTGTTGACTCCACTGTACAAAGAAAGACAACAGGGATCATCCTGTTATACAAACATGGAAACAGTGTGGTTGAATGTCACCATTTGATGGTGGACCTCATGGGCGATCCAAATAAATTCAGAACCTACAGTCAGCTAAATTCACCGTGGCTGCCTTTTATTTACATCTCTATAATCTTTGCGTGAAGCATCATAAAGTATGGGAAAGTCAAACACAGCAAAAATTATCAGTTCCTCTTTGTTAAAAGTGTTTGTAGACAGTCCAGTCTTCTCTTAGCTCAGAGGTCCCCAACCCTGGTCCTAAAGGCCCACTATCCTGCAGGTCTTAGATGTCTCCCTGCTGCAACACACTGAATTCAAATTAAAGGCCCTCTGATAAGCTCTGCACAAGTCTGCTAATGAGCCCTTCACTTAAATCAGGTGTGTTGCAGCAGGGAGACATCTAAG
>JBAMHW010000008.1:17388236-17398439 GCA_037177495.1 Rhadinocentrus ornatus
CATGTTTTTTAATTGCATTACAGGAAATAAAGAACTTTATCACAATATTCTAATTTTCTGAGACAGTCCTGTAATGAGAGCGGGGGGTGGGGAGTCACTCTGGCCGCTTCCTCCCTCGGAGTCCTGTATTGTCTTTCAGGTTCATGCCTCTATATGCCAAAACCGCCAAGATCAATTTCATAATCCTCATAACGGAGGGAAGGGTGGATATGGCGGTAAGGGTGTGCAGCAAGGGCGTGCACCTTGGGCAATGAAATCGTCCATCTTGGGTAGGTTGAGTGCGGTGATCCGGCTCGAAGGACCATAGGTGAGATAACTGGGGGTGCGGATGACTGTGAGGTGCTGGACGTATTTACACTGTTCTCAATCTGGAGAACACCAGAACACCACTTGAGGCCTGGAAGTTCTTTAGATATGAGGAGTATGCTTTAATTAAGATGGTTGGTGAGGAAAGGATGAGGCAAGACGGTTGGTTCGACTGCTCTGTATGCATCCTCAGACAACTTTACAGCATAACTTGGTTTGTACATGTGTACACATGGGAGTACGTGTGTGTGTGTGTGGTGCTCTGTAAATAAACAGAATACAAATACTTAGTATAATTGTTTCATATTATATATTATCCTGTATAATACACAACTGAGATATAAACCGATCTCTATTCACACTTAACGCTGCTAACATTAGCCACATCCCTCATTATTAGTTACAATTGATACAAGCATTCTCCCCCAAAACTAACACATTAAAAAACAGCCTTACTTGTCATTAACGCACCCACATGAGGAGAACAGTTCTTTGGGCGGATAACAGTCATCTGGGGCTAACTCCTTACATCTGTTTTGCTAATGTATGCTGTTATCAGAGCTGTGCGGATTCTCGGCCGCATGATGTCTCCCCACTAGCGTAGCTAAGGTGTCCGCGCAGGGACAAAATACTGCACCAACCATTTACATTAGATAACTGAAATTAACAATACAGAAACTTACAGGGCCTTTTTTACACTCTCCATTGTAGTTAAACCACATGTTGACATCAAACTGGATGGTACTTTTCACCCAGCATTGTCTAAGGACATTTACTATTCAAAGTCCAGAGCAGGTCACTAACCACGCAGACTTCTGGCAACTGGAGAATGCAGTCCCCGTCTGTCACAGTTCCTTGTGAGCAGACCAGGCTAGAAAGCTGGAAAGCACGCACATACAGGCTTGTAAAATCATACTTGGCCAGAGATACTCAGGGTGCCCTGAGGCTCTCTGCACTCTCAGATTGTGCACTGTAGCAGAGAGATGCGCTCAGCTGTGTTTCAACTTTGCCAGAAAACTGCTGAAGTCCAAATTCAGTTACAAGTTAACCCCTTTCCTGGGGAATTCACAGGTCGTCAGACAAGAAACTCAAACAAACTACCCATGCCAAGATGCTAAGCTCAGAGATTCTAGAGATCGCCAATCCCTTACATGTAATAATACATCTGTGAAGTGAGATGTTCCATTTTTAGACTACTTTGTTACACATTAATATTTTTGTCCATCAAAATGTCTTTGTTTTTTTTTAAATTCTCAATCTACAGAATTCTGATATGTAGATGTTTAAATAATTCATGTCAATTCTTATCAACCTGCAATAATGCTAAAAGACAAAAACATGAATAGGTAAATAAACTTTAAATAATGGAGATTGTTGAGAGTTAAATGACATAACCCAATATTTTATGACTCAATTCACCACTTTAAAGAGAAAATAATACAAAAGATTGATGCTTGCATTGCAAAACTGGATAGTTTGTTTTATTAAATAGCGTTTTCCATACATGACAGATCACTCCTTCAGCTGTTTGCCAACAAACACTCACATGCAGAGTCAGCCTGCAGGTAAAAGATGTATTGTTTAGTTATTCGGAATCGCTTTTTATTATCTGTGACAAGTTTTCGGTGCACAACAATATTCTTCATAACATTAAGCAAGAACAGACATATAATGCATAAAACATCACCTTAATGACAAGTGTGTGCTGGGAGATCATTATTTTCAAAGTGATGCATCACAGAGCTTTTTTTCAGTTTTAGCTTCCTCTTGCTGTTTTCCTGCTGTGAGAATATTCGACAGCACATCACACCACAGTTTTCAGTGTGGTATATTCCTAAAATAATTTTCCTAAGCCTAAAGCATACATGCCACTGAGACTCTTTTAAGTGTTGAGGATCCATTTGGCCTCCTCAGTATTTACCCTTATCATTATTGATCAGTGAAAAAAAGACAAGGTCTCAGTTGTGACCAGCAGTCTGTCTGAATACAGGGGCTTGTATGAATCTATATGAAGGCTGCTCCTGCTGCTGACTCACCCTTATGTCTTCTTCTGAGTCACACTGAGCTTATCTATTGCTTAATTTGGGAGGCAGTCATTGAATGCAACACTGCATTTTTCTTTTTCTTTTTTTTTTTGTAATCACGAGGAAAGAGAAACTAGGAGTAAACTTAGTAAAAAAAAAAAATCCCCAGCTGAGACATTTTAGTTTTCACATTTATTTAACTGTTAACATGAAGAAAAAGATGCATGAAAACAAAAATATGTAAATATGCTGTGGTCATAAGACAAAAAGAAAGGGCAAAACACTGCCATGGTCTCTGAGCTTGTTAGATTGTTTTAAAAATGACTAAAATCATGGTGGAAGGAAGTGAATGTACCATAATTAGAATTAAATTATACATGGAATATTAATCTTTATAATCAGAGGTGCTCCTCATCTTAAGGATTTGTGGTGACTATGATAATAAAGATTGTAGATATAAAAGAACTCCACACTGACATAAATTAAAATGATAACATTACAAATTCCACAGCTGACATTATAATTTAATTTGATATATTTGACTGCATTTTAATTAGATTAAAATATGATCCTAATTTAAAGTAATTGCAACAGAGTTGCCAGTGGATGTTAGTATATATTCCTTTTTTTAGTGTAAACAGGATTATTTGCTGGTGCATTATGTTATCTTTACAGCTCATTAGCAGTCAGCAGGTTATCACAAAGACGTTTTTCTTTTATTAACTCAGAAATAAATTCAGTATTTTATTTTCATCAGAATTGAATAAATGGTGAAGTTACACACTAGAAGACCAACAATAAGGAACCATTAGTGTACTGTTACTTCTGTTACAGTCACAGATTGTCTGCAGACTTTTAACTATTTTTTTTTTCAAACCAAGGTCATACCACTTGTAAAATTAACAACCAAAATCAAAAGAGAGGGATTATTTTAAAGCTGCACAAATTCCATTTTGCTTTTTTTAAATTTTATTTATTTTTTTTGTATCATAGGCATATCAAAGCAATTAGAAGACAGGAGCTATACCAGAAGGGCATTTGTGGCCAAAGCAGCAGATGTTAGTGGCAGGTTGCTCAGAGCGAAGGCTGCCTCATTTGGCTTACTCAGGAGGTGATCATGAGACATATTGCCTTTATTCTTGCCCTACCCGCAGACACATGACTGCTCTTTCACCGACATGGGAATTTGACAAGGGTCAGCAGCGTGCAGCAATGAGTTTGATGAAGTAGTATTCCCAGTGTTTTAAAAAGTGTAATATTAAAAGGCTTTCTTAGTCAAAGAAGAACTTTATTAATAAAAAAGAATTCCTTACTGTGACTCACAGAGTCGAGACTTCTGCAACACAGCCTAATAAACGAGGTTTTACAATTTTAAACATAAAGTACATGTCAGGAAAGCAAAAGTGTCTGATGTACTCTTACGTATTATAGCCTCCCCCATCCAAAAAAAAGCATTAAGCATTTCTTTTTATCTTGTGTCTGTGCTTTTTTTCTTCTTTTCTGCTCAATTCCTCTTCCACCTTTCGTTGTATGTAATTGGGTTTCATTGATTTACTTCTAGATGATGCTGGCTTGGCCAAGTCTCTGCTGACCCTGCAGAAAAAATATCAGCCAGGCTGTCTAACAGGCACTGTTCCGGCTACACACACACTCACACACACACAGAACTCCCAATACAAGCAGTGAATGATTGTGTCAGTGAGCTGGAAGTGAGTCAACCTGCCACTGCTGTGGCCCTCAAAGCAGAACCATAGATTAGCGTAGCACTGAAACAACATAAGGCTGAGTAGAGGGGGAGGGGTTGGTTGGGCTGCAACCACTGCACAGAGACTCTGTTGTCTTTGTATGAGGGGAGAAATGAAGAAAAAAAAAAAAAAACTGTTAGCGTCCACTTACAGTCATCAACAGGATCTGTAACATAGGTGCTCATCTGTGCCTGAGCAGCCATGTGTCACCTTGAGCTCTCTGAAGGAGGTGTCCGGACGCAAACCTGCTGGGCCAGACGGAGTGTGAAGAAGTAGGCAGGATGAAGACAGAGAGGAAGTAGAGCTAGCTTTCCAGCTTTCTGCATGTGACATCTGTGACTGAGCGGTTGAAAGGACTAAGCAAATTGAAAATTCGAACACAGAGCAAAACCTAACAAAAAGAACTTAACTCAGCCTTCTTGATTCTGCATGCAACGATTGAGAGGATAACAGGAAAAGGATATAATACAGACAGAGCCTTAATAGTACCTGTGTCCTCATTTCCTCTTCTCGACTCCTGTCCCCCTTCTGCCATGCATTATAAACGGCTGATTATGACAATGACAGCTCCTCAGGTGTGCAGTATGCTGGATTTGTTATTCAACTCACAGGCATTCCTGGCCCTCCTTCTAACCACCTGCACAGACACCAAAGCACACACACACATACACACAAATGCACACAAACACACGTGCACACACACAAGCAGAGGTGCACGCACAAACACAAACATACACACAAGTGCAATGTATTGCTCACAGCTGCTGTGTCAGCGGGATTCTGGAGCCAATGAATTACAAGAATCAGCTTCACACAAGTATTGTGTTCACCATGCTATGATCAAACTCACAATTTAAAAAGATCTTCTGTTGTTTGAACTAAATTTTATTGGCTACTGGTGTTTTCACATGCTTGAATTTGTTAAATTTGGGCATATACAATAAGTGAGCAGCAGTGGAAGATTTCCTGAAGCATACTATAAGAACAGGACTTTACAGCAATGCATCACAAACTAAAACTGGTTTTGCAAGATCAGTTTTAGTTTTCTTAAATTAATTTCTTTGGCAATATTTCTATTCTGTGTTTTGTTAGTATTTAGTATATTTTGTATTCCAGTCAGTTTCATTCAGGCTAACCCAAGGTGCAGACTTTCTTATGCACTTTAGAGTTACCGTCTGTTTTATTTTGCAGTACCTGTCTCCCTTGGTCATGCATCAGTTTAGCTTTGATCCCTTGCATCATACTATGCTGCAGTCACTGATTACTGCCAAGTGTTAGTCTTTACCATGTTATCTTTGTGTGCATGTACTGCCTGGTTTTCTTTATTACATGCTAAATCGTTGTCTCATCACCTTTATCTGCACTCCAGTCAGTTGCATCAAATGTTCCTGTTTCTTACATTTTTTTTTTAATCCACTAGCCTTTATTCGAACTTTTTTTAAACCCCAGCTTATAAAATGGATAGACACACAAACGAAGATAATGTATGGAAAGTCAGAAGATTGTCCACATCAGTCTCAGTCTGATTAAATATGTAGTTTGGCATGGGTAATGACTGGGCTTGAACATAAGTTTCTAATTTGGTCATAAACTGCAGAGCCAGTCTGTTTTTTGTGTGTGAAATGACCCTGTCACTACCCCATGTGAGTCATTGCTCAAAGTCAGTTTAGCATGCAGAGGTAAGAAATTGCTCATGAACCATATCCAACTAGCCTGTCCCCTACTCCCAACTCACCTCTTGCAGAAACACAAACACACACACACACACACACCCACACACCGGGAAGTGACAGACACTTCGCTGTTAGATGTTAGTAATATCTGAAGCTCAGAGCCATTATGCATGCTTAAACAGCCAAAGCATTTTATAAAATTAACTTGTAGTGAGAGTCCAGCAAGCTAGTGTAAGACTATTGTTTCTATTGTTGTAGTTAGAAGGAACAAACACTCACCTAAGTGTCAAACTGCCAAACAAACTGTCCCATTACCTCTATCCTTTCTGCTTCTTTATTTGTCAGTCTCAGTTGTTACACAATCAAAAATTTCCTGACTCCTGATCTTCTTTTCATTGTGAAACTTAGTGTGTTTTGCTTATTGTTATGTTTTTTTTTCACCAAGCAGCTGGTGTTGGTGATCAACTACTGACTACAACACTGAGCTGAAAGCAGAACCTACATTCAACTCCGTTCGAGAAACGTAAGTCCTAATAAGTTAAGATTTCTCTGTTTCTAACACATACCAGCACGTTAGTCAAAGAAGCAGAAATTTGACATGCTTACTATGCCGGAACATTAAGCACTTATTTCTGCTACTGTGTGATGTTTTTCTGAACCTGTTGCTTGTTGACGTATTATTGTGCAGTTCTGCCCAGATTTAAACTATGTGAAGTGAAGTCACCTTGAGATTTTTCCAAAGTGGCAACAAATGGAAAACTTTAAAGTAAAAAATACTTCTCTAAAACCATCAGTGCAAAGCATTTTGTCATCAGCCTTTGTAAATCTAAAGGCAAGGACATCTCCATTCAAAGTTGAATGTCTTTGGTGCACAAGGTATAATTGCCTGGCTTATCTTCAGACTAAAAGTAACAAGCTCTATAGAGGTTATTTAGAGCCATTCTAAGTGAAGGAAACTCAAACATGTAAAAAGAAGTGGAAACCAATATGCACGCTTATCCTTGTTTTAATCAATAGCTGACCTTTCAAAAATTTACATTTTATAAATGGATAACTGGATCATGTAGGGAACTTTTTGCTTAAAGGCTGAACATCTGGTGTTGTATACACATATTATAGTTATAACCCCTGTTGCTTTTTTTCCAGGACATAACATTAGCTGCATTAGAACAAATCAAAAGTAACATGTAATTGAAAAGATGCTGCACAAACATGCAGACTAATCTTAATAAATGCCTAGAAAAATTTACGTTCTTGAGGCATTGATTTTCCACATGGTATGTCTCGAAGTTCCTATTATTTCAGCAGAGCCCATGGTTGAGCTCACTAATTTTCTCCAGCTTTGGCGTCACTCTACCATGTAACTGCAATCAAGTTGCTAACAAAGTAATTCTTTTGGCAAAGCGGTTGTCTGGCTTTGACATAGTAAAAAAAAACAAAAAAACGAATAAATAAATAAATTGGAAAGTGATCTAAAACTGGAAAGATTAATGACTTTGGCTTGTTTTGCTGTGGAGGAGCAGTAACTTACAGAGTTGCAGATTCACCTTTTAAAATCACATTAATTTCACTGAGGTGGTGGTTCTGGATTTGCCACAAGCATTTTTAACCTAACATAACTTGACTTAAGGTTAATTTAGTAAGGCCAAAAGTACAGTCATACAGATGGCTGGCCTTTTTGACATGTAGAGTTACAATCAACTTTAAATTGGCTCCCCTGTTAGCTTCATTACTTTACCTTTCTCATGCAGACGGCTTGCAAACAGTAGATATATTAGATGTGATGTAACCTGAGTAGGTCAACTTTGCATCACACCTCTTACATTAAGACCGATTGCCCAACCTTACACATGAAAAGGTTACATCAATTTAAAACTTCTTTCCATTTTTCATATTTTAGAGTGAACATGTGATGTAAATGTTAGCATAATAACGGTAAGGTCAAGTGTGGAAATGTTAATGTCCTAGTGCTTAATTTACTTTGTCTGCTTGAGGGTCAGAAATTACTACCCATATACGCATCATTACACCTGTAGTTCAGTTTTTGCTTTAGGGCCAAATTAGACTGGCATCACCTTGATTGGAGGTTGCTGTTATAAAGTTTCAGTTTCCCACTTCAGTAATAACTGCAGAAGAAATCACTACATGAGCATAATTGCATTTTGTTGAGGACCCAATATGCGTTATTCTACTTTCAGCAATGTTTATCTTTCATTCTTAACAAATTTGTTTTTAACTAGGGAGAACGTAAAGATAACTTTAACATGCAGAGGTACAGTAGGTATTATGCTTTGGAAATGACCAGCTGTTAGTCAGGGCCACTTGGCTCACAATGGCAATGAACCTTAGGGAGACTGTTTGAGCATCTGTTAGTGAGAATGCCAGGGCTCAGACCCTTTAAAATAAGACTGAAATTGATAGTGACAGAAAAGCTCTCATGAATGTCATGGGCCCTTGAATGTGATGACAAATTGTATTGTGGAGAGAGTTTAGGATTCTGGTGACAAAGTGTCATCTTGCATTAGCTTGCTGAAGATTGGCGGATCAGGCTAAACAAGGTGGCAGTGAGGTGGAGAGAGGCAGTCAGCAGATGAGTCGGTTCACTCCTGACAAGCTTACGCTGCTTATGCTCTGGAAGAGCCTGTGTAGCCAAGCAATTTTCTCATATTAGGCTTTTTCACCTCTCACTATGAGCCACAAGATTCACAGGTGCCAATTTTAGCTGTTAATTGTTCTTTCCCTTCTTTTGTGCAGCTAAAATCAAATAAGTGCTGTGTTCATGCTATTATAAAAGGTATACATGTCATAGAGAAACTGTCAACAAGCTGAACATCTCAGGGCATCACATTGGAATTACACGAGAAAGATGAAACAGGAAGCCAAGCTGAGATTTTTTCATTTCTTATTATGTGCAATTTATTTTTATCAATTATTTTAGCAATCGTGCATTAACAGAACATAGCTGTGCTTTTACGCTCCTGCCTCCACACTTTGATGTCTCACATACAGACTGATGTGGAAGAAGTCAACTCTATCCAACTCAAGCTTTCGAAAGACTTCAAATTCCTGCCACTTGTCTTACTGCTTTAAAGCTATTGATCTTATGCAATTCTTTTGAATTTAATTAGCTACAATTAATTGCATTTTATTTGCTGCTAAATTTTTAAACCGTTTAGTTTAATTTAATTAAAATGCTGCTCTGTAATCAGCTAACCACCTTGTTATAACCTATATAATTTCTTATAGGATTAAATGAGAAATTTCAATGGGATGCTTTTTCTGATACCTAATCCCCTTAAAATAATTTGAAAGCTGTTTTTGTTCTGTTTTACTGGTCGGCTACAGAGATGAGATGATGCATCTTAGCCAGACTGCAGAAAGGCACACTTGTGTCTCTGTCCTTGTCATCTGGCTCCTGCCAAAACTTTGAGCTGAAAAGCTGAACATCTTTGTTGTCCCTTTCCAACCTTAAACCTTCCAAAATAAAAAATACACCACAAATGTAGAAGGAAAATCAGTTGTGAAAACCCATTTTAGTTTATGTCATGCATAAAAATGTCTTTTCTGCCTCACAATTTGAGTTGTGCTCAACCCTGCTGCTGCTAGATAAAAATAACAAATGCTATGAATAGGATGCTCGAAATTGCCCTTGCAATCTTATGATGCTAATTTGATTTGTATTCACAATTTAGAATTTGAAAGGACAATGTGACATATTCCTGCATACAAATTAGGAAAAAATTTGTTAGCTTATAGTAGCTAATTAGATTTATATGCGCACACTGACATGTTAAACAGTCTTCCCCTACCAATGTCCTTCATGGGATATACTCATGTTTATGATTACAATTAATCCTGCCTGCACCGTGGAAGTATTTTGCTGTCTGTGTTGGCAGAGCTCTCATGTAAAAAATCATTTGTTGGATTAATCATTGATTGACCATTTGAGCTGATGTTATGCCTTTTTTTTACAAGGACTAATGGTAGTATTTGAACATGGACTTATTAACTACTTTATCATGATTTTTTAAATGGAATATTGCTTGTGAACAATAGCACATTTATTTAATACTTAAAAATTATTTAACATTTGTTAAAATGACAATTTCACCAGCAGAAAACTAAATTAACAAACCACCCAACTATAGCAACTACTGTCAGTTTCTGACATGACATGGTTCGTTGCTGTCGGTTTGTCGACATCTTCAGAGTGATTGATTTACACGCAAGAGTAAAAGTGAACTTTATCTTAATTTACAAAGAGAAAGTTTTAAAGCAGGTTTGGACAATAACAACAGGACTGCCACAATCATTTAGATTTGTGTCCTTTGTCTATCGATGACTTAGTATGTAAGTATGTAATGATGAGTTTACATCCTCCTTATCTATCTATCTATCTATCTATCTATCTATCTATCTATCTATCTATCTATCTATCTATCTATCTATCTATCT
>JBAMHW010000008.1:17413135-17423955 GCA_037177495.1 Rhadinocentrus ornatus
CTGAGCCACTTGTGTGGGTTGTAGACTCCGTCTCATGCTACCACTAGAGTGAAAGCACCGCCAGCATTCAAAAGTGAGTAAAACATCAGCCAGAAAGCATTGGAACTGAGAAGTGGTCTGTGGTCACCACCTGCAGAACCACTCCTTTATTTGTGTGGGTGTCTTGCTAATTGCCTATAATTTCCACTTGTTGTCTATTCCATTTGCACAACAGCATGTGAAATTGATTGTCAATTAATGTTGCTTCCTAAGTGGACAGTTTGATTTGATGTGATTGACTTGGAGTTACATGGTGTTGTTTAAGTGTTCCCTATATTTTTTTTGAGCAGTGTAAATATATAAATATAAATGTTTGTTTTGTGTTTAGAAAAGTTTTCTATTTTTTTACTGTATATTCCCTGTTGGGGTTACACAAAAAAAATCTTGTGTTTGCATAATTCAGAGGTATTCTAAGGTGAATTTTAGGCTACAGAAATGGAGGGAGGGAGAGGATCAGGTTACACTGGCACCAGCTTTCACTCAGACGGAAAAACATTATAGTCCAAAGAATACTATTGCTATTGCTGTTTATAAAAGAAATGTTACGGTTTCGTCCTAGTTTTTATTTTGTTTCATCTTTTTACATTTCGCACCCAGTGAACGCTGATGTGGTGGTCAGGTTGATTTTTTTGATTTGCTGCTGGCTATGAGTGTGGACTGAATGGGTAGCAACAATAGAAAAATGCCAGTATGTTGAGGGTAATCGCTCGCAGCAACGTACTGGGAAAAAAGAACTCGTTCATTTTTGGAACTGTCAGCTTAGTTAAAAAATTGAATCAGAACTATAACCTGAACTAGTTCATTTTAAAATGTGTGAATTGAACTTTGAACTAGTTCATGTAGAAACTGAATTTTCCCAACACTGCTTACATCTTTATAACAAGACAACCTTGATGATCCTGTTTACAATAAAATATTAATCTTCATTAAAATGTGACTCTCTAAAATATTCAAGTTATGTGACTCATGTCCACACCACGATCAGCAACCAAACAGCCTCTCTTCCAATCAACAACAATCCGTTTTGATGATTAGATTGAAACAAAGTATGTGACAAATAAAAACAAACATGGTAAATGGCAATAAATAATCAATGGGCCATTACACTGCAAATCGTATTTGACATCTTATGAATTTCATTACTTATAGAAGATCCTGTACAAAATTTTACTAAAGTTAAGGTCAGCATATCTTAAGTTTTGGTTTTTCTGTTTCTATTGAACAGGAAAACATGGATTTATTTGATCATTTTCATTTAATTTCTCCACATTTCTCTTTTCCCTAATTACCCGAGTTTAAGATTGCTTTCACATCTTGCCCTCTTCCTTACCCTAAATGTCACAGCATTACATATTTACACTAACTAATGACCTGGGCTGAAAGATGGAGATACATGGAGAGTAATGATTTGTGCTCAGAGGGTGCTCTGGTGAGGGCCGGACATCTGAGCCTGTGCCCTCTAATAGGCCCTGTCTCCAGTGATTAGGGATTGTTGACAGGGGAAGTTGTAGTGCCTAGCACCAGATGGAGCGCTCTGTTTCTTTTTCCCATTTATTATTAGCCCACCCTCCATGCCTAACAGTAGCTCACAAACACATGCACAAATGGATACACACACACATAAAGAGACACACTGCTGCTCATTATGTCAAACATCAAATGGTTGAAACAAACATTGTCATGTGGGAGAGCTCAACTGTCTCTCCTCCAACGCCTTCTGAAAACTTCTGGGTCTCAGGGCCACACTGGCAATCACACTCCAGCTCTCTCATCATTACAACCTGGTTCATAGCACAGCATCAGTACATTCTCCCCTGAAACAGGCTGCATCCCAACTAATTACACTGTCATCTTTGCTCTCTGATCTTTCAGGTTGCTGGATTTTCTGTGAATTGTTTTTCTCTGTCATTTACAGAATGTTTCAGCCACTTTTTTTTCCCCACCCTAAATTAATCAATAGTGTCCTCACTTTTGAAAAAAAAAACAAAAAAAAAACAGAGGCAAATTCTTAAGCTAATTGTCTGATTCAAAATCTTTCCATTCTCTTTCTCACATTGCAACCCTGACTGTGATGGTTACCGTCTTTTCCTGTGCTTCCTACTACGATTAAATTCAGGTTGCTTCAGGGCTTGCAAAGCATAGCAACTGTAGGGTATGATTAACATGCACCTTTGACATGTTATTGTACACAAACCCTGCAATCGTAACACAGCAGGAAATGCATCCTGAATAACTATGTGTTCCTCTGAGCGCTGAAGGCTAAATTAATTTGTTTGAAAGTCAAGGATAACTAATGAACAGCGTGGACAGATAATACAATGAGAGCCCTTGTATTTCTCAGTAATTCATTCATACAAGGCTTATTTCATTACATATTCCTCCCAATGCATACTCATCCCTATATGCAAAAGGGGACCTAATGGCATACTAATGCATAGTGTTAGACATTATGCATGAACCATTTTATCCTAAGCTACCATGAAAGCCAATCAAGCCATACCCCTCCAAATTCCAAACTGTGACTTTTTTTCAGAACAATGTGTTCTCTTGAAATCAGCGATTAATTGTGTAGAGTTAATTGCTGGCTGAACTGCAGATGACCTCTACTGCTCTGTTGCTGCACTGTGTGCACCCTGAGAGAAGAGCGTAATAGATGTACCACAGCGAGAGGATGCACTCAGAGGATTAGTGCAGGCTCTCTTGTTGCAGCTAAAGCTGGTATGTGATCCTTGAAGATAATGCCCGACCATACTCATCTAAAAAAAAGAAAAAGAAAAAAGAGAAACGCCTCAGTATATTTTCAAACTCTATCTGTGCACAGATGTTAAGGCTGTTCCTCAAAGGCATTCTAAGATCTTGAAATTTGACCCAGCTTTGTCCCTATTCGTCATATGTGGTCATTAACCTGTGACACATGGCAACCATGTACCAGTCATTCCTCATCATATATCACTGTCCTATGAAACAATACTAAACATCCCACGATTTAATCTCAAATATCCCATATGAGAACTAAAAGAAATGGGAGGGAAAAAAGGAAATTAAAACAGGAATTCATGATGCCATGTGAAAGTAGAAGAGGAGCTGCTGTTTGTCACATGTGATGATGGCTGAATAGCTATAATTTCTGTGAATGATGGTTGATATGGACTGGCTCATGAGCATTCAAGCCATGGCCTTAATCTACTATAATTATAACAAATGGCTGTATTGATGTACATTTTTTCCCTAGAAGGAAAGTGTAGTTAAGATCAAGTCAATTCAGGATCTGCTCAGGGAGCCTACAAACCTTCTTTTTCTCACAGTGTATTAAGTCAAGTACGTCTTCACTATATTCATGAGGTCCGAAAAAAATGGGCTTTAACTATACTTTTTAGGGTTTAATACATTCATGAGTTCCAAAATGCTGAACCACACAAGTTTAAATGGCTATTTCAGGGTTAAGATTTGCACCTAGGTATGATAGTAAAGGAGTGTTGTACAGTAGATTGTGACAGCTGATGTTATGGCACACATGTAATATGTCCATTTTACATTCACACACAAAGTCAACTCAGTTGGCTGTTTGTGGGTGTACAAGAGCTAATGAGAGATAGGAGGTGCTTCTTAAAACATAAAAGGAGCAGATCCTCAGTGGCTATATTTCTAGAATGCCATGTCATTAAATTTAAGGCTGAAAGCCTGTTTCCATATCAAGGATTCTTAGAAGGACTTTGTAGTTCTGTATATCCACAGTGTTCTCAAAGCACACGTAATTCTTTGTATGTGTCAAAGATGGTGCAAACAGAAAATCCAAACGAGGTTGGTGAGATATAAATTAAAAGTGGTTGGTTTTAATTTTATTTATCATAGTCGCAGTGTTTCATCAAATAACACATAAGTATAAATTGCAAGTATAAATGTCTATTTGGGAAGCAGCAAACTAACAGCTATCATCGGTTTCAAAGCCATGTTTTTTTTTTCAGGCCTTCCATGTGTATGGTGTAAATGACAGGGGGACTGTGGCCATGACCTCTGTTTAGTTGTAGGGAAAGCTTCATAGTGCGTCCTTCAAATAGAAGGAAGAAGCTTTTCCTTGCCTTAAAAGGATGCAGGTGGAAAGTTATAAAGAACCCTCGCACTAAACACACTGTTGTTTTCTTGCTGTGTTGTGTGGAAGGTGTGAAGATTTGATTTGCCCATCATATTCAGCAGCTTGTGCTGCATTCTTCTACAATCAGCTCCAGCTGTCATCAACATAGACCCAACCTTCTTGATCAGATTTCTCAAAAGGCTATATTTTGTATCATATCATGATATTTGCATAACCTTAGCATGACATTTTGGGTAAAGTTTTGGTAATGCAAAAAAGAGAAATGGTAACTAAACACAATTTTAGAGTTTATGTTCATTTACTATCTTTCAAACAGCTCTAATCAATCAACAGAGGAACAAGCCACCTGAGGAGTGAGAGACATTCCTCTCACGCAGTGCAGTCTCTATAATAGTTCAGCAGCAAAACAAATAGGTGACCTATGGTATCATAAAACAGCACTGAAGTTTATTTGAAATAGAGATGAAGAACAGGGAACTTCTCAGCTTATGGTTAGAAAAATTCTTTGTTCAGCAGCAGTATACTACTTTGTAGACAAAAAGGTGTGACAAGCAACACTTACAGACATAAGCTGTACTCGATGCTGCTCCACTGACTTCAGTTATTTACCACTGGAAACTTCTTATCTTATCGACTAGTTTAGTATTTAAAGTAGAAACTATAACGTTAATAGTGTTTTGTTTCTCTTTGTGTATAAATGCTACTGGACAACTACTTTCACTCTCACAGTTTAAGCATATTGACAGAAAACCTGAGAAATATGTGCAAGTGATTTCTGCAGTTTTGTTGATCATAGATGGCTACATTATTCATCAATCCTCCTCTGGCAAAATTCTCTGCCCTGCTCCTATCTAAGTGTTTTGTTTCTTTTTCCATGTGTCTTGTTTGGGGCCCCTATAGGTAATAACCACAGCTTTTCAGGCATTGTATACTGTTCTTGGCCTAGTGTATTAGATTAAATTGTTGTTTCAATTATTGCTTTGATAAAGATTTAAGCAAACCAAACTAAGAGTCAAGATTACCTTGGATTTGCACTTGGGTTTCTGGTTGCCATGACTACCAGCAACCCATAGTCCTATAAGACAGGATGTTAATTTAACAAGAAAAGGTTTATGAAATTTGCATTCAGCTGAATCTCTTTCCTCTTTGTATACATTCATACAACCATACATGTACGCACACCCACACAAGCTTTGCTCATCAAATCAAGCCACGTCTCCATGGAAACTGGAGTCGAATAAAGAGCCTGCCTTAATCACTTGATAAGTAGTACAATGTCTGCTCTTATCTGGCCAAAGACATTCACTTTCTAAACTGATTTCAAAATCAGTATATTAGAAGTCATTTCATTCTATTACCCAAAGTCATACATGGTGACATCTGGGACAGATGTCCAATATGTTGGACTTAATATGTTGGGTTAATTAAAAACGTAATGGTCAAAGTCTGTATTTCTAAGAGAGCTGACAAGAGCTCCTAATTTATTCAGACTGATTACATATTAAGTCACTGGTTTGTCTTACTAGGAGATGAAGATGACCACATATATAGAACAATTATCTTAGAATCAGGGGTGGTGATGATCATTGCTATGACTGGAACGTGGATGGAAATCAAAGAGGGCAAGAAGAGCCTTTAGATTTTTTAGATGCCTTTTTTACTGTATTCTTGCTTTGACCAGTGTAGTATAAAAACACTTTATTTGTAAATCTTACCACAGTACTAAAAAAAGACTAAATATCTTCAAAAGCTTTGGACAAAATTAACATCATGTAGAAATGACTGACGTTTAGTTTGTAAAGTCTGTGGCATTGTGGAATTAAAGTCAACTCTCAACTGATTTTTGCAAACAGAACAGATGAAACAATATTCTGACCTATCATTTCGATACGTGACTGAAAATAGTGATTAAAATTCCACTTGTGCAAAATATGGACAAGTCTCTCAGAGTCTTCTGTCACTGTGGAGACACAATAATATGCAATACCACTGAAAACCACTGGGCTTTTTAATTTACAACCCATTAACTTCTCTCATTAAATTCAAGTCAATTAATGTATCCCACAAGCTATGATGTTGGTGGTCCCTCATATAATAATTTCATAATTATAAGGTCTCAAATATGATCTTTTTTTCTGGGCATGACTGATGATCCAAAGATCTTTAAGGAGGCATTGAAAAGATGTAGAGAAACACAAAGGATTTTCATTCAGAGTGGTGTGTATCTTTTCCTAAAAAGATTATTATAAATATTTAGATACATGGAGCAAAGTGCAATTAAGAGTCAATTAATTATTTTCAAATGTAACACTTCTGTTCTATTTAGTGGTGTGTGATTTGATTTAATTACATTTTATTTGATCTGATGCAGTTTGAGAGAGTTAACCATAATGCTTAATACTACATTCACATAGGTATAGATTTTCCTTGTAAATGCGAACAATGCCCTTTCTATAAATGTGAAAAATAGTTAAAGAACTAGGCATAAGTTAAAAAGACAGGAGAGTTAATATTTTTATAACTAAGAAAAAAAATGATGTGATAGTTCTTTTATGCACATCATTCTTTATTTGGACCCGCAAGTCTAGCTAACAATTGTCTGAGTAATCCTTACATCTTTCTTTATGTCTCTAATTTATGCACTTAAAAATGTCACTAAATTGGTCACACTTAACAGCAGTGCAAGGTTGTAAATCTTACTCTTATTTATGGCTGGTTGCCTCATTTGGTAGAGTATCAGTCCCCCATGTGGAAGACCAGGGTTTGAATCCCCCAGGGGGACGAACATTAACACCTTCCAGTTGGGTCCTTAGGCAAGACCCTTAACGCTACTGCCTCACCATCGTAAGTCGCTTTGGATAAAAACTAAATGAATGTAATGTAATGTAATGTTACTCGATAAATCACTGTCTAAGTTGTGTGCTGATACATCCGAGGATTCAAAAAGTGTTAAGATCAGTTGTGCTTAATCTGTGATCAACAAACCAATGCACCCCATCCATTTAGATTCTTTTAGATCCAAATAGATTCCTGACATCACTTTTAATGTGTTGGGTGTCAAAAATGTTTTAATTTATCTCACAAATCAAGTAGAACTATACCACTCTTAGTGGTAGATCTTAACAGAGCATCCAGCAGGCTGGCTGATGGTTTAATTAGTTGGTGCACTAGTACTGCCGGGCACAGTCTTACCCGTAGTCTGATGTTGACAGTGAAGTCATTGACTTTGTAGAATATGCAGAAAAACAACATTCACTTAATTTTAATAGTAGAACAGCCCCCTAAACCCACTGATAACACATTGCATTTGATCAGGGGATTCAGGTACTAACTGAAATACATCTTAAAATTAAAATCAAGATGTTTAAAAAAAATCATAGAAATTATTTTTACTTTTTTGACTGCGGTCTTGCTGTAATTTTTTTTGCTAAAGTAGGCAATGTATTTTTTACAGACAGCCTTGTCATGTTCATATCTGTGGATTTATAAGAAGGCACACATTATTGTTGTTATGTCCAATTTTCACCTGGTTTATTAATCATTTTAATTATAGAAAGCTTTCAATCCCCTCCAAATCTTGTGCATTTATTATTATTATTTTTTTTTTTTACAAGTAGTGGGTATAGTTTGAATCCCAGTTATTACTATTTAGGTAATTTCTAAAATAATAACAACGTGGTCATTATTTAATATTTAACTTTTGGCTACAAAAGAATCAAGATGGTGATGGTCAAAGGCATAACTTAGGCCTTAAAAATCACTTGTTGTCATCAGACTAGCTATGATTGCTGAGTGATCGCTGAAATTGATAAATATTAACAAACGTGGTAAAGCATATCTGATAAATCACTGCAGAAGGAAAAACCAAAAGGTTATGCAACTAAAATTAACAAAACAGGAAGAAAAAAAAACTAGATACTGTAGTTTTGTTTAAATTACTTTGAGTTTATCATTACATCTATTTTTCTTTTCATTAGGTAAAAATGGTTTACTAGATAAATATTGTGATGTTAAAACTGTGCTTTTAGACTCAAATGTCTGAATTTTACTGACAGATGTAACAACTATTACTATTAGAAGTAAATCTTAGCTGCTTTTTATCTTTGTCTTCGATGGCATCAATACACATGAATGTCATGTGAGAATGTGACAAATGTGATTTACAACTTTATGGTGGTACACTCAAAAAAACAAGTTATGATTGATGTGCCAGTTTTATCTTCTATCTAGCCATCGTTGAAAGAACTACACAGGCTCTGTCTGTGCTACCCATCCCAATCCCCTGAGGCGGTGTTCTGATGTGGATGAAGTGAAGAATTATTACTGTGGGAATAGATGGGCTCTTGCCTTCACTACCTAGATTTCATTGTGTGTTTTCATGCTGGTTGGATTTATTTGCATTAAAAGGAGAAATAGAGAAGGAAACACTGATAAAGGAAGGATGGACTGAATTTCTTTTCCCACAAAACTTCTCATTGCCTTCAGAGAAGGGGCATATCTACAGGGGGGCAAGTGGGAGTGGGGCGGTGGGGCAACTGCCCCCTGAATAAATTATACTTGTAAAAAGACATCATTTGTAAGTTTAAACACCTCTTATAGCATTGAAATAAAAGATAAATTATCACACACACACACACACATATATATATATATATGTGTGTGTGTGTGTGTGTCTAAAAAAAAATTTAATTTTTAGGCCTTGCACCAAATTGTGTCAGACCCCCACTGCCCCACGGCCTGGTTCCTGAAAAGGTTATAGGAACTGTAAAAGGTTCCTACAGTCGGAAAGGGGCTATGATGTCCCTTGCATTAGGAGGAACCCAGGGCCAACCGCACCAGCATATGGTCTCACAAGGGGTTTGAGGATCTCATCTCGGTACCTAATGGCAGTCAGACTACCTCTGGCAAGGACATGGAGGGCTGTTCGGCTCCCCAAAGAAATGCTACCCCACACCATCACAGACCCACTGCCAAACCGGTCATGCTGTAGGATGTTGCAGGCAACAGAACATTCTCCGCGACGTCTCTGGCAAATGTCAGACCTCCTGCATGGTGTTGGGCTGTTAGCACAACCCCCACCTGTGGACGTCGGGTCCTCATACCACCCTCATGGAGTCTGTTTCTAAACGTTTGAGCAGATACATGCACATTTGTGGTCTGCTGGAGGTCATTTTGCAGGACTCTGGCATTGCTCCTCCTGTTTCTCCTTGCACAAAGACGGAGGTAGCGGTCCTGCTGCTGGATTGTTGCCCTCCGATGGCCTCTTCGACGTCTCCTGATGTACTGGCCTGTCTCCTGGTAGCGTCTCCGTGCAAACCTTCTTGCCACAGCTCACATTGGTGTGCCTGTCCTGGACGAGCTGCACTAACTGAGCCACTTGTGTGGGTTGTTGACTCCGTCTCATGCTACCACTAGAGTGAAACCACCGCCAGCATTCAAAAGTGACTTAAACATCAGCCAGAAAGCATAGGAACTGATAAGTGGTCTGTGGTCACCACCTGCAGAACCACTCCTTTATTGGGGTATCTTGCTAATTGCCTATAATTTCCACCTGTTGTGTTCCGTTTGCATAGCACAGCATGTGAAATTGATTGTCATTCAGTGTTGAAGCACATTTCCCTAGTTAGCTAGTTTTGATTACAGTGAACAGTATCCTTATTGTGAGATGGGAAAACAAAAAAACAAACAAACAGGCATTGATAATTATAAGTAGTCTAAATGACACCATTCTTTTTTCCAGCTGGACCACATGGTATGCTTTTATTCTCTGTATAAATTCCAATGCAGAAACTAAAAATATTAAACAAATGCTGTATATATCATGTTATTGTAAAAACCTACAGGTGTGCCATAAGGTTAAATATGTAAAGCTTTAGTTATTTTGTTATGTAAGCCAAACCCCCCACACCCCACCATGTAAACTTTTATAGATCAAACTGCACTTATTGAAGCAGACCAAACTACCTGGACAATAATGAAAAAGCAGGAAGAAAAAGAAATCTGGGTTCCTTGATTGGCCAAGACTGAAGGAGGAAATCTTTCTGCTTCCACTGCTCCTTCACCACAAACAAACAGTTAACAATGGAGCCGATGCAGTCTTTGGCATAGTTCTGCAACAGTTCGGGTATTGATGGGTAACCTGCAAAAATGCTGTTTTGTGGGTTAAAATGACAGCATAAATATCGCAGATGCAGGCGGATATTTTAGTTTTGCGGGTGACAATAGGATTTTTTTTTTTTTGTCTTTCTTCTTTTTCTTTTTTTTTTGTGATTCACTTTTTCTTTGAAGCCTTTCAAGAGTATTTCCAAACCCTTTGCTTATTATGAGAAATGATCTTGCCATCCCGGCATCCAGTGTGGCAAGTTAGAGAAACTTTCTTTTATTTGCAAATAAATGTAAATACTGAATCTTAATGCATAGTGCTGTTTAATAATAAATTGTTTTTGAAACAATATCTGTAATAGACATACAGTGAGGAAAATAAGTATTTGAACACCCTCCTATTTTGCAAGTTCTACTTAGAAAACTTCGAGGGGTCTGAAATTTTCATCTTAGGTGCATGTCCACTGTGAGAGACATAATATTAAAAAAAAATCCTGAAATCACAATGTATGATTTTTTAACAATTTATTTGTATGATACAGCTGCAAGTAAGTATTTGAACACCTGTCTATCAGCTAGAATTCTG
>JBAMHW010000008.1:17441519-17479440 GCA_037177495.1 Rhadinocentrus ornatus
ATGTTATGGTTTCTGTTCTGACTTCATGTGTTTAGTTTTGGTCATTTTTCTAGTTTTTGTTCTTGATTTTTGGTGTTCAGGCGTTTCTGTTCATTAGTGCACCTTGTCTGATTGCTTATTCACGTCACCTGTGTTTAATTTGTCAGTCTGTGTATTTAAGTCCTTGGTTTTTAGTTACTCCTTGTCAGATCCTTGTGATTTATCCCTGTGATGTATAGTGGTCTGTTCCTGAGGTTTTAGTAAATAAACCAGTTTTTCATCACAGTTCAGCTTCTGCATGATCCATCTACATTTGGGTCCTCACCTCCGCCAACACACATAACAGAACTCTTAGTAGCATTTATTTAGAAAATTATTTCACACAATCCAAGACCAAGAACAAACATCTAATCTGGAAAGGGAGGTTATTTAACTGCACAACAGCACATGGAACAACAGGCTGAATGTGTCCGGTTTCCTCTCCACTGTGAAGGAAAACTAGTCTCCTTATTACACTTAATAAACAGCTGACAGAGGTGCTGAGAAAGTACAAAAATGTATCATATTTGATATTTTAAAGAAATCAACACCATTGTGTGGATGACTCCGCATTGCCACTAATTGTTTCATGTTAACTATAAAAATCACCAGGTCCCTTTTGTGGATCTCCACAGCACAGGATTCACAGAGGAATTCCATGTCCTGTACTGCACAATCCAGGCACCTAATTACGGCTGCTGAAGTTTTACATCTATGGCAGTTGATTTTCTCTAAAGAAAGTCTTCGTGCCAATGTAGAAACTGTTGTTTTTGATGCCTCTGTCCCTTAAGTCTGTCAGGTTTAATTCTTTAAAACTCAACAGTGAAACACTAAAATGCAAGGCATGGATATTTTGTCATGAATTCGCTCTTATCAATTATATAAATTCAGTATATATTTACTATATTTGAAAAATCAATGCTGATAACGATTGTAACCAAAAATGTTTGGTTTTACCGTCAGTCTGTAGTAAAATTAAAATAGAAAAAAAGGTTAATGTTAACTGCTTAAATTACAAAACTCACCAAAGCTTGCCAAGTCTTCATCTTCTTTTTGAAAGCTTTCCACTGCCAAATATTCATGTGTTGTTCCAAGTTAACATCCTGCAGTCATTTTTACTAAAACCCTTAATCAGTGTTATCAAAATATGTTGTACTTTGCTATAAAATGTTCTGCAGAAACTACAGTTAAATTATCCAAGTATAAAATAACGTTTAGTTTTCCAAACCAGTTCCAATAAAAGCACAGACATTTGGAGGAGGTAACTGATACATTGACTGGATAATGCCCAGATGAACAGACCGGACGTAGGGTATGGTGCTTTACCTTGTTTCTTACATCTCCATGTGGAACCTAAGTTTTAGCTGAGGGTTCATGGACAAAGTTACTCATTAAAAATGAAATCACTGGTCAGTTGTTCATTGCACATAAAAACACAGACACCCCCCTGCAGTAATCCCCACCCTGTTGCACAGAAAGCTTCTAGTGAAGGATGAAATGACTGAACCAATGCAAACTTTTGTTCTTGTTCTTGTGGCCGAAAACAAGAACAAAGCAATGCTCTGCATCAGGATGTCATTAGACACTCTATGGGCTCGACACAGGTGAAATTCATCACCACCCAAGTGAAACCCAACACACGGGACGCGACAAACAGCAGCGACGGCAGCAGTGTCGTGCATCATGCTCTTGGATCGCTTGTCTCCAAAAATCTTGATTGGTTATGAGATTTTCAAAGCATTCCATGACAAACAAGGCGTAAAAGATGAATACTTTGAATATTTTGTTCGTTGACAAAAATCTTGCTGTTGATTCTACTGTACAAAAGAGAAAGCCAACCCTGGGTTCATCCTATTTCACAAACAAGGAAACAACATAGTGAATATCATAATTTGATGGCAGACCTCAAGGCTGATCCACATAAATCCAGAACTCACATTCAGACACCCTGCCTTTTTATTTGCACCTCTATAATATTTGCATAAAGTATGGAAAGTCAGACACAGCTAAAATGATCTGTTCCTCAATGTTTTGTTTTTTTTGCAGACTATGCTGTATAGCCTGCTCTCAGCTCATTGGTTAGTCACTGAAGCCCCTCGCTGTCACCACTATATTGTAGTGTCATGCGACAGTGACAAAAGTTGAACATTTTTCTATTTTCTGTCGCAAGACCCTGTGTGCACGTCTACATGAACGAGTGCAACATTTCACATGGACAAATGTTGTCTGTCGCTTGAATGGAGCAGGGCAGCGATTTTCGCCTTATTGCACATATCCCATAGGAAATTAATGGAGAAGAAGCGACATCGCCTCCTGTGTGTCGAACGCATAAGAAGGGCTGTTTCAGTTAAATGAGCCCTGCGGAAACAAGACTGGAACTTATCAAGAATTCTGGGTTCTTCGAGGACTGCTGTTAGCTGTTTGGCCACAACATTTTCTTAAATCTTAGCAATAAATAATAGTTTTTAAATGGATCTGAATAAGCGGCAACCTCCGGCAGTAAAATATCAAGCCTATGTGGAAGTGCAAAAGATTGCAGTTCACACCTCATCTGCAAGGGGCTGGCTCCAAAACATAGTCAATCACCATAGACTCCCATGTTAAAAAGACCTTCACAGCAGAAATACACATGTTTAAAGCCTGGTACAAAAAATCCATTGTAGGATTAATAGGTCAAGTTTACCGTTATGACAATTGTGAGGGGGGTGACATTTTTTCTAACTCATCCATTTAGATGTTATTTAATCTTGAAATTCGGCATAATTACGGGGTGTGTCCTTTTGATTGACAGGAATCCAAATGGCATTTAACATAATCAGTGACATTGTTACTCCTGCTTTTCCTGCTGCCTCAATTTTTGTGAAATTGTGAAAATTTTCTTTTTTTAAAAAAAGTAAGCAATGTTAGAAGCAATATCTCTCCCTGTAATTTTTAAATGTCTATTAATCCTGTGTCCACACTATAATAAACGCCTCCCTGTTGTCTGGGGATATCCCTGTTTATTTTAAGAGTGCCGTCATTCACCCTCTTGGAAAAAAAAGCTAAGCTTGAATGCTCTCTTTTTAGCAGCTTCAGACCTAAAGACTGTATATTAAAGATGGACGGAGCCTCCGTGATGTCTCCCGTAGGTTTCTGAAGAGCTGAATTGAAGTTCATTGGGCGGTTCCCACCGTTGCCATCTTGGCAGCATCACGCGTGTCATCATTCCCGGAAAATCCAAAAATGGGCAAACAGGTGGAGCTGAGAAGGGGACTGTGAAGTTGGAGGATTGACACCTATCAAATTCCGAGCTGCCTGTAGCTAAGACCTAACCCATAGCTAATGGTAGCTATACGGCTAACGAAGGTAGTTGGGCTAAAGAAAAGGCACGCTGTTAGCTGGCTAAAAACCGCGGTTGTGCTACACTCTCCCTTCTTGCCGTGGATATTGGATACCAGTCAATCAAAAGGACATGCCCCTAATTATGCAGAATTTCAAGATTACAAACAGATGAGTTAGAAAAAAATTCACCCCCCTCACAGTTGTCATGAAGGTAAGCATGACCTAAAATGTTTTTTTTGTACCAGGCTTTATTTATTTCTGCTGTTAAGTTAGTCTTTTTAACATGGGAGTCTATGGGGATGAACTGCAATTTTTTCACTTCCGCATAGGCTTCACATTTTACTGCCAGAGGTTGCCACTTGATCATGAGGGCAGTCTGTGATCAGCTGATTGGCTTGTCTCTCTTTTTGCGTTTATCGTTCAGCTGAGAAGGAGGAAACTAGCAGTTCATCATTCACACCGTCACATATTTATCTCAGTTTTGTTTTTGACAGGGTCCTTCTCAAACACAGTAGTTTGCTGGTAGTAAAAAGGATTTATACTTCAGTTATGCAGGTGCGGTTCTAGAAAGTTTTCCGGGGGGGCTAGTGACTAGGAAAGGGCTAGCACAAATAAGACCTTTTCTTTAGGTCCAGATTTTTATGAAATATTGAACTGATTATTACAACTAAAGTGATCATCGAATGTAAAATAAAAAAATTGAAGAAAAACCTACAAAACAGATATATTTTACACTGATACAAACACTGATATACTTTATCAACGGTTAATTTTATCACTGCTGCACAAACACCTACACTTTGTTGGCAGAGCTCTGCTCAGCAGTCCACATGAAAGGCCTGTTTGACTACATGAATTTCAAGTATTGGTACAAGAAATACCTCCAGACACGTCTTCACACAATCTCCCAACACAGGGTTTATTGAACACACCCATTTTACAATCACCATCAGCTGTGTAGAGTAACGAGCTCTTCCGGTTACAGTACAATATGGTTTAACCCATACAATTCAATTGAGAGCATAACGTATGGTAACACACTTCCATGATAAAAAGAAACATGTGTTTGCCATCAGTTTTATTAGAGTTTCGTCATCAATTTTGACTGTTTAAATTCAGATAAAACTCTAGGACATGTCAGTTAACAATAAAAATTTGTCAGCATTGGCTGTTTTTGTTGCTGCAATACACTAAAAACAGGCAAATGTTTTTTAATCATGATTAATTCATTTGTAAGCTGTGATTGATCTGAATAAAAATTTTAATAATTTCACAGCCATAAAAATACCTGACTTTGTTCTACAGTGTGATCATACTAGAAGTAGCTCACATAGCTCACACCCCCCCATGCCCACGCAACAAAGCATATCCCCCACACTTTTACAAAGCTTGCTATACCCCTGTTGTCTCCAGTCATTACAGCACCTGTGCTCCCAAGCAAAAAAGTTGCCATATGAAGACATCAAATGTTGCAGCTTTGTCAAAGCCGATGGCAACTCACCGCATACACACAAAATGTTCACAGTGGTGCAGTGGCAAAAAGCCTGCAACAGTGTTAGAAGCTAAGATCAAATGCTGCACCATTCTGGATCTTTTTTTTTTCAAAAAGCCACACTCAATTAATAAATGTCTTTTCTTTTTGTGTGGATGTTGGATATTTTAGTTTGTTTTTTTTTTCTTCTAATGGTATTATTTTTAATCTAAACCTTTAAGCGCAACAGAACTTTGTTAACAAAAAAGACAAAGCAAATACACACATGGACACTTGACAAATGTCCTGCTGGCCACAACAAAAGCTGTGACATCAGAAAAAATTTGAGCCAGCTCCCTTCTTTTTGTGGTTTCTTTGAGATGATTTACCTGCTGTCGCATCTCAAAATTCTCCCAAGAGAGAAAACTTATTTCATGTTACTAAATATAATCCGCTCCCAAGGGCTTTTCAAGGTGTCAAAGGCATTCTGAGGATTTAGGAACATTTTTGTAACTATTTTTGTCTGCCTTAAAACACATGTAAATGCAGCTACTGGTCTGATAATTTCCTCCACTAAGTTCTGAAAGCTATTTGAGCATGTAGGTCACAAAGTTTACAGGGTGTTATATATTTTATGTAGATGCTGAATTATTTTATCAATCACCAGTCTTCAAAGTTATTTAAAATCTGTGTATTTTTTCTTTAAGAGAAATTTAAAGAACCCAAATATCTATAAAACCAATATGACACAATGTATTGTTCAGGAGCTAGAGTTGAAGATGGCAACGTAAATGTCTGTAGGTGGTATTGTGTGCCTATATGGTTTACTAATACATCCACCACATTTGCTAGATATGAAAGTGTGCTATGTGGAATACAGTATATTTTGTCTCATCTGTTGCCAGTGTGTGGTTGCCAGAATAGTGGCTATTAAAGATACACTGCTTGGCCAAAAAAGAAACTGCAACCTGGATTTAACTAAGCAAATAAGTACAAGCCTCCTATTGGATAATTACTGCATGGGTGATAATCTTTCAGCTAGCAACAAGTTATTTACCTCAGATGATGCAAAGAGTTGGTTCTCATTTTTTTCAACAACCCTGTCGAAAAACACATCCCGTGGTCTAAGAAGGGTGCATCAAGCATAGAAAACTAAGGAGATTGCAGAAACTAATAAAATTGGGTTAAGAACTGTCCAACGCATTATTAAAAACTGGAAGGATAGTGGGGAACCATCATCTTCAAGGAAGACACGTAGTAGTAACAAAATCCTGAATAATTGTGACTGCCAATCACTTAAAAGTTTGGTGAAATCAAATCGAAGACAAACAACAGTAGAACTCAGGGCTATGTTTAATAGTAAAAGTTAAAGCAGTTCCACACGCACAATGTGAGATAAATTCAAGGGATTGGTACCAAACAGCTGTGTAGCCATAAAAAAAAAACCTAATCTGTGAGGCCAACCCGAAATAAAGGCTTCAGTTTGCTAGGGAGCATAAAAATTGGTGACTAGAGCTGTGGAAAATGGTCATGTGGTATATCAGGGTAAGAAGAGAGGCAGATGAAGTAATGCAATCATCATGCCTAGTGCCTACTGTAAAAGCCTATGGGAACAGTGCTATGATCCGGGGTTGCAGCAGTTGGTCTGGTCTAGGATCAGCAACATTATATATGTGCCCAAACAATGAGGTCAGCCAGCTACCTAATCGTACTGAATAATCACATTATTTGATTATTGGATTTTCTTCTTCCCTGATGGCACGGGCATATTCCAATATGACAATGCCAGAATTCATCGGGCTCAAATTGTGAAAAAGTGGTTCAGGGAGCAGAAGACATCATTTTGACACATACACTGGCCACCACAGAGTCCAGACCTGAACCCCATTGAGATGGAAATAAATATTGTGACATTGCAGAAGCTTATTGAAACAATGCTGCAGTAAATGCTGCCATAATCAAAGCTAAAGGTGGTCCAACAAAATCTTCACTGATGATGTGTCTAAGTAGCACCAGACAGTGTATTCATCTCCAAAAATGAAAATTATACAACACCTAAGGCACACACAGCAGCTTTGTTACCTTAATTTTTTCACCCATGTTATTGTACCCATCGTGTCAAGATAAGTACAAGTAGTACATGAAAAATTAATACAGCAAACTGTTATTTCTGCTATGTCTGCAGTATAATGGTAAACATCCATTTAATGAAGACTGTAGCATGTTCTGCATATAATATATACATAATTGAATGTGTTTGATGAGACCTACTGGTTAGTCAAGCACCAAAAAGCTGCTTTACATCGTCATTTGTTTTCTGAGCATTGTATATTTTATTCCTATTATTTTGATTGTTTCTTAATGTAAAAAGTAATTAAATATAGCATTTAGCTAGCTTTCCAATACACTGTGGAAACTAGAGTGCTTTGCAGCTACTGATGTACAGGTTGTTGTAGCCCATCAACAAGACAACCAACTTAGGTGAAGTGGTGGAAACATACTTTATTAACCTCCCTGACAAAGATATTTATTAAAACCTAGGTAAAATTAACCTACACTTCTTGACAGTAGCGACAGAATAGCTTTAGTCTGTGGAAATTCTCCCAAATAGTTTATTTTGTAGAATGTACTGCCTGGGAGTCTGGGGTTATCCACTCAACAATTGGTTGTTTTGATTGGTTTTAGGCCAACAGCACAGTCAGACTCAAGAATATAAAAAGAGAATCAGAAATCATAATACTACTTTTACAAGAGTTTGAGTTGTTGAAAGTCCTTGTGATTTCTTTAAACTTTCTGTACATGCAGACACCTCAGCGTGATTTGGGCTCCACTGCGCCTCAAGAGTGCTCACCACAGGGTTTTAACAGGCCATGCTTTGATGTGTGGTTAGATGCGCAGACATAAAGAGAGAAGCAGTGAGACAGTAAGGGAATAAGTGAGTATTAAGTTCAAGGCCACGTTAGTTTGAATTTACTCTTTCAAGCTCAATAACAGCTTTCCAAAGTACAGAACAGCATTGAAGTAAAGTCTCTGTAGATCACAGCAGGATTGAAACAAATCAAGCAATAGCTCATTTTCATTATAACTTTAATTATTAATGTTGGGCAATCAGAAGGAAAACAAGGAAAAACTTACAGCCAAGCTCACAAGAATGCATCAGGTCCAAAACAGATGGCTCTAGTTTGCACTGTATTTAGTTATTTGAACAAGTACTGATGAGGAGTTTCATGTTGCAGAGGGTATTTTTTTGCTCTTGTAAAATGTTTCTTTTAAACAAGTCATCAGCAGGACTAATTTATAACCTCTTTGAAAATATGCATAAATAGTAATAAAATGGGAAATAGGCAGCAGGTTATTCTTAAACACAACAAGGATTATTAAATCACACATAATGAAACACATCCTGGTTCCCATCACAAATCTGTCACTCTAGTCAAAGCTCATTGAAAAGCAGTGTCTCAGCAACTTATAAACTCCCTTTCACCAAACAGGCTCCTTGAATCAGGCTTTGAAATGTCAACAGCACATGATAGATAAATATTGGTGCAGGGCAAAGATTACATTTTTAATTGCATTAATTGCATGAAATGTCGTGATTAGTTGCAAATAATTGCATTGTTATGTGCAAAATGTCCTTTTCCTTTAAAAGAAGGCATACTGCTATAAGAAAATGCAGTTGTTTTTTTTTTTTTTTTTTTTTTACTAGCACCAAATCAGTGGTCTGCAACCTGCGGCTCTGCAAGTGGCTCTCTGGAACTTTTGACAATGGCTCTTAATACATAGCTAAAATGACAATGACACTAAAAGTACCTGTAATTTATATACATATATATATACTTTTTTTAATCTGTTTTTCCTGTCATTGTGTTGGAAACTTTTTTTTCCCACAAATATCTACATTCCATAGAACAAAGCCTGTCTATCCTCCTTTCAAGTTTTATATTTTTCCTTATTTTAAAACCTAAAAATAGAAAAAAAATGTGGTTCCTTTAAAAATGATAACAAATTTCCTATAATAGGTAAAGTATTTATCAAAAATTATAAGTTGTAATTTTTCCAAAGGTCTAATGACATTTGTAGCTTTAAACAAGTTTTATTTAACTGGGCTGAGGGTAAAATGACTCTTTGGATTGTAAAGGTTGGAAATCCCTGCTAAAAAAAAATAATAATAATAATCTATGTTTCTTACTGTTTTTTGGAAGCAGTTCCTGTTCCAAAATCTAAATTTTCTGACCATTTGCATGGGTTTTGATGGACATAGAGAAATGTCGGTACTTTTTCTTCTTTCTCAAGTGCCAGACAGAAAAGATCTCTTCATTTTTATTTACCCGTTCTCTCCTGTTAACAACAGACACGCCACTGCAGCAGGACAAGACATGTAGGAAGACGCATGGATTGCAAGCCTCTGCACATGGTTTCTCTGTGTTCAGAGCTAATTACTAAGAAAAAAAAATGGTGCAGGATGGTGTGGCCAAATTGCTTGATACTGGAGGTCACCGCTAATGGAAGTACAAAGCACACAAGGCCAACAGTTTACCAAATCATAAATGATAGTTATTAGTTCAGAGCAGTTCTGAAGCAATCTCACAGATTTCACTCAGTGATATACATATATATGTGATTATACTAACACTGTTGTTATTTACACTGGTTCCTTATGTAGGCAATATGTGACTTAAAATTTTGCTTTTAGCACAAAACAACATTGCATACTCCTACTTTTCAGTCTCCTCGTATATGAAATAAGTACAATGATATAATTTTCCTCACTATTCCAAAAGAAGGTGTGTCACATTTTTGTCTTATTAAGCACATCTTTGGAAACGTATTCCCATCCACATTCAAGGGTCTAGTACAACAAAGTCAGTCAAAACTGAACTTAAGACAAAATTATTGAAATCAGCCTTAAACCTCTTATAAATTTCCCCGGTGTACTGAAATAAAGTAAACATACATCACATTGTGTATTCTGTATCTGTCTACTTTTTGTTTTGTTTGCTATTTCTTATGCTGTATGTATATCGTTAGGCTTATTTGTACTTTTTATTTTCTGCTAGTGTTGCTCATTACTTTTGGAGCCCTTTGAGACATAATTTTCCATGGCATGGTATTATAAACCTTGACTTACCAACAAAAATGTAGATTAAAGTGTTTCTTTTATTATTATGCTGTTTTAACTTTGAATGCATAATGCATTATAACTAAACACACATGGATCGAAGGAGATAATGCATGAGCAGAATAATCCATGAGCAATGCTATCCCTGTTTTGCAAAGTGAGACATGTTCCACTCACTCACGTTTGTAGCAATATGTCGGTGTGAGTGGGACAGGTCTTGCCAACCCTTTCAGGTAGGAAATATGAGGTGGGAGATTTTATTTAACAGCTCATTTAGCATTCATGTATGGTACCTTTAGCTCAGTTTCTTAATGGCCTGTATCTCCCAGGATTTGTCAGAAGATGTATGAAAGTGCAAATATAACAGCAGGACGTCAACTTCACTCTCTCGACATGGTGAGAGATTTGATAGAACTGCGTTAAAAGCTCGGACTCCAGCGGGAACCTTTAACTGGTCTAGGTATTGAAGTGTTGCCAAAATTGTGCAATGTCAGGAAAACTGTCAAAAACATAACTTGACATAAGTGTATATAACCTTGGTAATAAAGTGCTAAGTGATTGATCATGTCACTTTCAAGGTAAACATTACTTTTAATGATTCTGTTATGTTTTACATATGTGTTACAAAAAATAAACATAATAGTTTACAATAAGTATTTCTAACATTGTGTCACAGATTTGTAAATACCTCCAAAGATCACAGTGAGACATTTCATAGTGACATTTCAAGGTTCAACACTGAATCTATCTAATATTTCCTGAAATGGATCTTATTCTGTCTGTAAGGCTTTTGTGGCTGCAATAAGCTAAAAGACAGAGTGAATGAATGGTGTTTTTATAAGAGGAAATGTGCACTCATTTCTTTATTTAAGAATATCTGTTTTAGCTGGCTGTGACGGTTTTTATTTTAAATTATATACTATGTTATTATTGGATTGCATAGTCACAGGCAACAACCCCAGTTACTTAAGTAACTCTAACTCAATATTGAAGTTTTTCTAAACTTTACACTGTCACTTTCTTTTTTTGTTCTTACAAAGTGAGTGTGTAAACTGATTTTTGTCCCTATAAGAATACTACTACCTGGATACACATATAGATAAGGGGCATTACCATTCAAAGGCAGTTGATTGAAAAATAAAATATAAAAAAAAATATTGTTTCTATTTCTTTTTGCATCCACAACAATCCACTAAATTGAGTGTCCCCTTTCATCTTTCCTCCTGCATTCATCTTTCTATGTATTTGAAAGGGCTAACGTTTTTGGCTAGTGTTTGGCTGCATAGTGTCGGCTGCAAACACAGATGAACATACAACCACAGTGCTTTCCTTTGGACACTGACACTGTAAGAGGAGGGGGCGACTCCAGAACTTTTATCAGGTGCTGTAAGGTGCCATCAGTGAGTGCTGGTGTGTTAACGTGCAGAAGTCTACTCGGCACCAGTCATCTTGTCAGCAGATGTGAGCTTCCAAGCAGACCTCTACAAGTGCGCTTCCATTTCACTACAACTTCACTTTACTTAGGAGCAATTCTGGAGTTGTGCTTAGTTTTATTTAAAAAGAAAATACTTCTTAAACTTCTACCAGAATCCTATTAATTCATGGGAATGCATCATTCTCCATTGTTACAAGTTGTTTTTTAAAACATTAACAAACCGAAAAGCCTCGATTCCTTTTAGACTTTTGAATCCCTTTGCTCAGTTGAGATCGTAGAAAGACTTTAAACTGAACTGAAAGGTGGAAAAGGATGGTGGTAGGAAGGTAATACTGTATGACTTGTAACATTCTACTTTAGATTATGTTCTGAATTTTATTATTTTGGGGAAATACTGTTTCTGTTTGTAATTGCTGATAGATAGTATAAGTGAGTTTGTAATGAGCAACACAAGATTTAGAAGAACAGAGTATTTTGTTTTTTTTCAAGAATCCAGTTTTGTACATATAAAAAGCTTTGGTCTGCACTGAATTAGTTTTTCAACTGAACCTCATCAAAATATTTAAGTATTCAAGGTGAAGTGTGGTAACACCAGAAAACAGAATAGAAAAGAAAAGTTCAAATTTTGCCCTTTTTTATTACCAAACTTCTTCTGTGAAAAGATTAAAGGTGTGGGTCACACTGCCTGGCGTGAGACTTGTCACCTTGGTAACCAAGTCAGTGAAGGATAAACTTGTCTCTTTCTACAAAACTGTGATATAACTGGATCATAAAGCTTGGGTCCAGAGTAATGCTGTTTTATGAGTCATTTGTCCTTTTTTCTGAGACCAGACTGTCTACAGGACATGACTGTGCACTAAGATTTATAAACTGACAAAGCCGAATTACTGTAAGCAGTCAAGGTGAGAAGGTGGATTTAAATTAGCACTGTAAGATTGAAAATACACTGGCAAAAGCTCAGTATTTGCCTGAATAGCAAAGATTCCCACGGTTCTCAGTAGCTGCCTAATAAATGAGAGCACACTGTGGGAGGTATATTAATAACTAAAGCTCAACGATCAGACACAAAATCCCTTGCTCAGCCCACCTGGCTAGTTTTTATAGTGCTAAGGGTCAGTCTTTTGTAACACAAGTCAGAGTATATTTTGTTTACTGTTCTCAAAAGATGAGCGTAGGCATGTGAATGTTTGTGTATATGCATCTCTATGTGTGTGTGTGTAAAGTTCAGGCCTAAGCTTTAAGAGTTAAAGCCTTTTTCTTCAAGTGCAGATTCTGGCAAATTCTTAGATCAACACCCTCCTTCCTGACGGATACCAGACATTTAGTGTTGCGCCCCTAGTTCTTTGAAGTGAGCGGAGAAATGAGCAGCGTGATAATATTTAACAACTCATTTACCATTCATGTTAAGGACAGTTTACTCCAAGATTTAGCTGCTCCAGCAGGTACAAAACAGAAGTAAGTACCACAAAGCAGTATTTTTCCATCTAAACACTCATCTGGAGGTGCAGTGATGTTTCACATAGTTTAACTTCTCTCCACAGGAACTAATCTTTGCACAGCTAATCTTCTATCATTCACAGGAATCCAAAAAGTTAAGGCATTTTTATGAAATGTTTGCAGCTTTACAGGCTCTAAAATTACAGCCCTGCTGTTCTTTTTGTTTTCCTTCACTTGTTTTGTCAAGTGGGAGGATCTTTCCTTTTCCTTTTTTTAAGTGCCTGAGCATGGCTTCTGAGTTGGAAACTCAACTTGATCCGTTTTTTTCATTCCTGCTGCCTGCCAATTTTCCTGACAACTGAAGCAGAATGCAGACAGAGAGAGAAAAAGGAGTTTGAGGCTGATGCAAAAGCATGACAGTCCGTCTCTGGCCTTTGTGACGGCTGTGCTCACTCTTTAAACAGCACCCTCCCATCATGTATTCCTCCCCCAAGTCTTACCAGAAGAGGGTTTATCATCTGTGATAAAGTGCCTGCTGTATGGGAGGAATCAGCCCTGGATGTTTACTACATTAGGTCAGCGTGCACTAATGGAGAAACTCCTACAGACCATGTCATTGCCACAGGGCAACAGGGCAGCAGATACTAAACCATATTACCTCTTCTTCCACTCACTCTTTTGTTCATCTTTTTCAAACACATGGGCACATTCACACAGGAAAAGTCACAGATACTCCAGCCTGATCTCACAGAAGTACATGAAATAACCACGAGGTCTCACCACTTATAATTGTTCAAAATTACATGTTAATTCAGTGGGGGAGGTTTGTCATGGTGTCTGCACAACTTTTCTGGTTCTGGAACAACAAAATAAATGTAAAAGTAGCGTTTTCTAATACAGAAAAAATATATTTTTCATATATTTATCGTAATTTTACTATATTAACCGTGAACAGGCTGCTCTCACAAATAGTGTTGTCTGCAGGACTTTTCTGTTTTCGAAACAACAACAAAAAAGGCAAAAATGCAGAAAAAATTGTTTAAATATCTTTACAATACTATAACTGATTTAACTATGGTGCACTACAAAAGTATTGCTCTCTAATAACATCCTTTTTTGTTTGTAGGTGGGGTTTTTTGGGTTGTTGTTTTTTTGTGATCAGATCATTTTGAATGAGACCTGGCCATTGACTCTTGGATAGCTTTATTTGATTGACTGAAAAGACAGTTGTTTTTTCATATCGTCAATTCATACTAATATTGGTAATAAGAAGAAGGATAGTAGGACAACCAATTACATTCAATGAGGTCCCTATTCAGACGTTCTAACTCAGTTAAATACATTATCATTGGTTATCAGCCAATTTGTATGGGATAGTGGACCGTTATCATCTATATCGCCGATTAGCATCACTGATACAGGAAGACTCCCAATCCCATCTGACAGGAAACCAGTCCACTGGCAGATCTCAAAACCTCAGGATTACAACACATTTTCAGGCAAAACAATTTAAAATTAAGACATTTAAACTGACTATGAGCAAAACAACAATGAAAAGGCTGCTTCTTTTTTTACCAATGTAACATAAACATATTAGATTATTGAATAGAAAAGCTAAACAGTCTTTTATTTTTTATTTACAGATTCTCTAAGGTCTCACAAGATCATTGCTAAAATAGTTGCTATGGACGCTGCTATGTACATGGCACGTTCCAATCCTGTGTTAGGCATTTGGCCATTAATGAGCTGCATTCCATTTCAAATTACCATCGGCCAGGGGTATCAGTAGTTTTATAGGCTTTGCCATATATTTATGTATATTTGTACAATATGTATATTTCAGGAATATACAGGAGGTTGTTATCTATTTATCGTTGGTTTATTTTGTTTTCCTTTTTTTTTTTTTTGCAGTTTGCAGTGCCATTGAATTAAGCACATTAATATTTCGTCCTGGTTTTTATGTCACAGTGGTATACTAGGCTTACTTACAGGGATAGTTGAAAAGCTGTGTGCAGATCAAATTATTGCTATAAAAAATTATCACAGGTATTTGAAGACCACATTCCCCCAATTAAACCTTGCTTTGCTATAATTTATTTAATCAAACTGGACTTAGTGCATTGTATTTAAACTCCAGTGGTGTATTATTTAATTGCTTATGCACGTTATTTCTTAGTGGTTATTGAAATGGTTGCCAATTTTATAATCTGTGATCTAACCCTGACTGACCCATAGACTGTGCATGTCATGCATTTTTCAAGCTGACATTATTGTGAAAAATATTATGACTCTAAAGGTGACTCATTTCGGAATGTACTTCTCAAAAAATTGAAGGAGAAAAACAAAAAGCTTAATTAAACAAATAAAAAATAACTACAATTTCTTATAGTATAGTCACAGTTAATTTACTTAATTTTTATTTTAAAGATATCAAAAACATATTTTTTTGCATCAGAAAATGTAACTTTTGCTTTTTTTGTTGTTGTTGTTGCAGAACCAGAAAAGCTGTGCAGACACCACGACGAAGCTCCATCACTGACTTAACATTGTCCTGATTTTTGTGGTCCTAGCACATAATTTTTAACAATTACATGCTGTGAACACGTAAACAAGCATTGCGACCTCGTGGTTGTTTCATGTATTTCTGTGAGATCAGATTGGTCAATTATAAAGGTAATTGTTGACTCCAGCATATGCAATTTTCTTTAATCTTTGTAATTTGAAAGTAAATTATTGCTTATATTTTGTCTCCTGTTCAAACACTACTTTGTTAGATTCCATTTATGTAGTTCCAGAAAAAAAAATCATAATTATTTCAAATGATTTACTAAGCTTCATTTGAGGGTGCATCTGCATAAATTTGCAATGTGAACTTTTTCTGAAACACACTGATGATGACTTTACTCTGACTTGTGCTGTTCAGGTGTCTGGAAAATATCAGCTGCCAACTCACTTGAGGCCCACAATTAGCATTGAGCAGCTGCTGAGCTTTCTATGCCATAACAATTCACACTCTGTGGACACACGCTGTCATCATTACAAGATCAGCTGCACACCATGATAGCCCATCTTCTCTCCTTACTAGTTTTAGTCTTTTTGTCCTGGAATTGTAAGTGCATGCAAAGAGGCAATACACCTTCTGCCTTATTTCATGCTGAATGCTAAGTACTAGTTCTCCTCTTTAAACAAGCCACACATTAAAGTGACTTAATTCATTTCCATCAGTATGCCTTTGGATGGAAACAGTTCTTCAGTTTCAACTGCTTGTTGACCCCCTGCGGAGAGCAGCCAGGCGCTGGCCCACAGGTAACTCAGGCCAGTACAACATCAATAGCTGTGGTGGCACCATTAATGAGAGACAGTAGCTGCGTGTGATGTGAATCATAGAGAGGGCTGGAGGGCTCCTGTGCTGTGCAAGGCACAGCGTTTTAATGAATATCAGCAAAGCCGGGGAAAGCCTGCACAGATGGTTACTCTTGAGGCATTCCCTGTTAGGAGCACCTGTCACAAGTAAAACTAGTTACCTTAAATTATTTTCGATGGATGGATGGATGGATGGATGGATAGATGGATAGATCACATTAATAATTTAATTGAAGTCCAATGCAATTTATTGATGTGCCAATTTACAACAAAAAAATCTTAATGCAGTTAACATAGAAACAAAAACATAATGAGTTTGAGCAAGCACTTTCTGACATAATGGAAAAACTTTCACTTTAAGTACCAGAAAGACTTCTCTATTAGAATCAGAGAGGGTGCCCATCGAAATAATCTGCATATATAAATACTGTTGTTGGGAATAGTGTAACCTGCTCCAACGACTGCAATGTCTTATGGTCCGTCTCTAAGTTGAACTTCCTCCCAAATAGATAGTATTTGAAAGTGCGAATGGCCCATTTCACTGCTAGACACTTCAAGTTTCACTGCTGAGTACCTGGTCTCCCTGGGAAAAACTTTTCTGCTGATGTATGCCACTGGTTTCCTGTCATCTACATGCCCTTGTAGAAGAACTGCTTTTATCCCCCAATGAAAAGCATCTGTTTTGGCCATAAAGGGTAAGTAAAAGTTGGGCTCTGCAGCACCAGTTCACAACATATTGCCTCCTTGAGATCCTGGAAGGCGATTTCCTGCTCTTTTACCCACACCCAGTTAGCTTTTGTTGTACTGGGGAGAAATTTGGGATAGGTCTCTGGGACCAGCCCACAAGACCAAGTAAGGATTTCAACTGCTTCCATGTAATTGACCTCTCACTCATCCAAATTGCTTTCACTTTGCCCCGAACTGGCTTTAGAATGCCACATCCCAGGATATGACCCAGGTACTGAAGTTCCTGCTTGTCATGGGAGCATTTCTTTGGGTTAATGATCAAACTTGCTTCCTTGATTTTCCTAGCAGCTAGGTGGCTCAGATGTTCCTGCCAAGAAGAACTGTACATAAGTGTGTGCAAAGATGTCCATACCTGCCAGTTAAAGGTTCAAAGTTAAAGGTTCATCAGTCTCTGGAAAGTAGCAGGAGCGCCGTGGAGACCAAAAGGCATCCCGGTGAACTTCCATAGCCCATGTGCTGTCCTGAAAGTTGTCAGTGGTTTGGCTGCTTATGCCAAGGGCACCTGCCAGTGGTCTTTGCACAGATTCAAGGTGGTAATGAACTTTGCTTGTTGGCCATCTTCCTAATGTATTCATGGGATGTTTTATTGGATGATAGCGGCCCTGCTGCTTACTATTCCTCAGCTTCCCTCTTTGCGCTTAGTGTATAGCCTTTAGACATTGGATTTGGGGTGGAACCCTCCATGCATGGTGAACAGCTTCTATGTTTTAGCATTTGTGGTCTCGTCCTCTTTTGGCCAGCTTATCATCCCAGCAGGGTATTGAATCATTGGCAGGGCATAGCTGCTAATTGTTTGGATCTTGTTCTTGCTATTGAGCTGGCTTCTCAAGAGATATTTAGCTGTGGCAGCTTTCCTTGTGACTTCTTCATGGTTGCCATTTGTTTGTGGTATGCCAAGGAACTTGAAGCTCTCCTCAACATCTGCTATTTTTTAAATCAAGTCCCACCCCTAATATACACTGCTCAAAAAAATAAAGGGAACACTAAAATAACACATCCTAGAACAGAATAAATGAACTATTCTTATTAAACATTTTGTTCTTTACATAGTTGAATGTGCTGACAACAAAATCACACACAAATTATCAATGGAAATCAAAATTATTAACCCATTGAGGTCTGGATTTGGAGTCACACTCAAAATGAAGTGGAAAAACATACTACAGGCTGATCCAACTTTGATGTAATGTCCTTAAAACAAGTCAAAATGAGGCTCAATAGTGTGTGTGGCCTCCACGTGCCTGTATGACCTCCCTTCAACGCCTGGGCATGCTCCTGAGGTGGTGGATGGTCTCCTGAGGGATCTGACGCACTCCAGTCACATGAGGTCTAGCATTGTCTTGCATTAAGAGGAACCCAGGGCCAATCGCACCAGCATATGGTCTCACAAGGGGTCTGAGGATCTCATCTCGGTATCTAATGGCAGTCAGACTACCTCTGGCGAGAACATTAAAGGGCTGTGCGGCCCCCCAAAAAATGGCTGGTTATTGCAGACCAATTCAGTCTGTCCAGTTACACCTGATAATGCCTGTCTACATAAGCCAAGTGGTATCCTACTTTTCAGCTTTTGTTTTTTACTTCAGCTTCCACATTACCATTCACACTGAGCACAGCTAATCCAAACAATATTTTAATTGCCTGTTGATTGTGGAGGAGTTGACATGCAGAGTGATATTGATTCAAGCTTAAAAAGAACATTCTCTGTGTAACATAGTTGTACACAAACATATGGCATGAATTTACACTATAATCAGTTTCACCTTATATGCTTGTGCAAACACATAGACCCCCCCCCCCCACACACACACACACACACATACTGCTATAACTTCCAGTACTGTGGAGTTATACCTGAGATCATGAAGCATAAGGTACGGCATTCTGTTTTTGTGTTGCCAGGTGTCAGTGTATAAAGTGATGTTTACATAAATGAAGGTGAGGAAACGCCTTCAAAGAGCAGCAGATAAAAGAACGCCAAATGTGTTATGTAGTGTATCTGCCAGAAAAAAAAAAAAGTCCTTCCTCGAAGCAGGATATGTACCTGCCTCAGCACCTCTCTTCTGCTGCCTCTGAAAATGTTGTTTTCCTTTCGGGGGAGCGAAGGTGCATATCTGCTTAGAGAGAGAAACATGTTGCTACTGTACCAAAACAAACAGGATAAATCTCACCAGCAGAGGTAGTGGTGCAGAGACAAGCCTGACAATAGCCACGGGGCCCAGCGACTACTGCACTTTGCCTAATCAAGCAGCCTTTTGAAGACACTGTCACTTTTATCCTGGCTCAAAGAGAAGCATGAGCACAGAAAGAGAACAAAAGGAAAATTCCTTTATTTAATATCGTTAGCATAATTGCCTGAGTCAGATTCTTATGTTTTGTAAGCGATGATGCAGTCATTCAACAATATTAGGACAGTTAGACAGATATCACAATTTAGCCAGAATGTGACTTTAGGTTAATTATATGTTCTGAGTGGCAGCTTTTCAGATCTTAGTGTATAAATCTGGTTTTTGTAAAAGGGTTTTTTCGAGCAAGGCAAGCTGCGTGGGAAGCAGGGGTACAGGCTTACTTTCAGAATAATGGACTTGACTCATAGTTGTGAGAGTTTAAAGAACCAGTAAAGGATCCAAGGTGAACACTGGATGAGTAAACAATGGCGAGCTTTTAAGTGTCTGATCTTGGTTGAGAATTTTTTTTTTTTTAAACTTCACTTCAGTAGTGATTGAAATACCATGAACATAAAACTCATGTGAAATTTAAATTTAATTGAAATTACCAATAACCAAATTTTGTGAAAATTCAAAGCAAACCTTGGTGGTCAAATGTCCTCTACAACCTTTCATGTTTTCATACCCACCAAACAATACCCTGGAAAATGTTATCCTTTAGATCAAAGCAGATCTTTTTATGATTACATTCAGACATTCTCATCTTTGAAATATCCTCTCTGCTCACATGAGAAAATCTTGAGCCTTTCAGCCAGTGAGCAGAAACATTCATCTCTAGCTTGAAACATTTCATTCTCTTCCTCAGATATTCTGATTAATTTAGATTTAATCATTTTACTGTAGTATCAATGGACGCTGATTTCTAAATGAATAAATTTTCACCCATTTGAAAAGTACCATGTTGTATACTTAAGGCCGAATTATCCAATGGAAATTGTTTGCACGGGCCGCCCACCTGGGGCCCACAGTAACAGACATGACCATGAATGTATTTCCTAAAGAGTTATAATGCAGGCTTCACCACACAGTTTAATTTTATGTATTGGAATTATGCTTAGTGAAATAAAATTTGTAACTAATGAGTAAGTAAGTAGAAAACAGTAAAAGCAGCCAAAAGAACATTCAAAAGTTGCATTTGAGCAATTTAACACTTTACATAGAGTGTACTTAGAGACGATAACAGGTGTGTGTTAAAGAAAGGACACAGGTTAATGAGATCTGTAGACAAACACAGACGCAGCCAATATAAAGTGAAAAAGAGAAAAAAAAAAGAAAATCACCTGCATAGAGGAAAACAGAAGCCCATACAGACAAGACTGAGGGGCCACAGCTGCATGTTTGAAGACAACCAACGTGAAACATAGTTTTATTGTCCTAATCAAAAAGAAAAACAAATCTCTGGCAGCTTTGCATTTTTTTTCCATTTAATATCAGGTACATTCAATTTTCAGTTAGCCAAACTTTGCTGTTTCCATCCTTTTATCACAAGAAGAGGAGAGAAGTACAGGGGAAAGATGGAGACTGATACAAAGAGGCAGCCCTGGAAAACTGAGGAGCAAAAGTAAACCAGTAGACAGAAGAGGAGGGCAGAGACAGGAAAGAAACAGCAGGTATTTACATGAGCCAGTAAGTTTCACTACAATAGTGTCTTGAAAAGAAATGTAGTTTTACAGCAATGTAAAAAAAATGCCCAAGCAATTATGGAAGTTTAGTGTCTCTGAAATGCATTCACCTTCCTGCTGAGCATTAAGCATAAAACCATAACATATAGAACATCATGATTATTACATTTCTATTTGAATCCTTGAGCTTCTTTTGTTTGACCTTCATTCATGCAAAACATTTTTCTTTTCCAATCAGTGTTTTTCATTTCAGAGAAGGCACTGACGGTGAGGCAGCAAGAGCAAGTGACCTTCTATTCTTATTCTTTCCCCTCTATCCAGTTAAGAGTCTCGTAATTACTGGCCTTTTCTGACACTGCATTACAATGACCCTTGTTCAACTCAAAATAACTCAAGGTTTAAGGTTAATAATTCATTCTGGATAATTAAATTAAAATGATCTCAGGGAAAGTGTTTTTCCTGATTAAAAAGGAGGGTATTTTATAAGAGTATGAAAAAAAAAATTCTTGTAACATTGGAGACTGTTTGATTGTTCAATGTGAAAGTAAATTAGAACCATAAATGTCTTGTAATGTGTTTTTTAGAGTAAGTATGCTTTTGTGTGGGGGTATTTACCTATAGAAAGCATATAGGCAACTCAACCAACTAAAGATTTACCAGGTTATTGTGCCATCACCTCAGTGAAGATGACAGGCAGCACCCTGGCATCTAAAAAAAGAAAACACTGCAGAAAGGAAGTAGCAAATAAATGGAAATCTACAAAGTGTTCTTACAATAAATGAAAGGAAAATCACTTTAAAACGCTATTAGCCATCACCTGCAATCAGCAAAGTAATTCAAAGGAAACTCTTCTGCTAGAATAACAGAAAACCTGACATGTGTTGGTAAGTTCAACTAAGCAAAGGACTTAATGGAGGCCATGTTTGCAGGTCTCAACCTCTCATCTCCGTGGTATCACTGTATTCACCGCGCAATACATGAAGGCTAGAACTGCTCTCCTCATAAAATCCTTCAATCTCAGCAAGCTTTGTAAGGCAAATTAAACAATGTTCAAATTAAGCCTCTCCTCCCTCCAGCAGAAGAAAGTTGACTTTTCTTCTTTTCCCATCCGTGCATAATGTAGAGTAACAAACTTGCTGTAAGAAGGAAAATAAGGTTCGTGTGAGGAGATGAAAGAAAAACTTTCGAACATCTGGCAAGCAGACGATGGCAGGTTAAGGTAAACAGAGTGTCCTTTTATGGTAGTACTCCTAGTCTCTTCAGAATCAGAGGTATGATGTGGAACACCTTCAAAGGAGCGAGGGGCCAGCACATCTTGTTTCAATTTATCCTCTCACTGGCAGACATGCCCTTCAGTCATGATATACTCCCACAAAGATGATACTAGGCTCATGCTCAAACAATCACGCATTGATGGTGAGCTATGTTAGGAAATGGGCACACTCTCAACCACAACAATTGAGGAAAAACAGGCAATTCATACCATTCAGATTCATGCACAAAAACTCAGGCAATCAAAGATTCAAACTCACACATTTTCACTCTGACCTTCTGTGAAATCAGGGCAGGAGTAGATTAATTAGTTCACGGCCAGCCCTGAAAATCTCATGCCAGACCTGCATGTCAGCCTGTACAACATCTGGCAGCGGGCATCTGGTGCCATACATCAAACTAGCTCCTCCATGTTCCACGCCCCACACACTGAATGTTGGCCTGATCAAACTAACTTCTAAAACTAACATTTGCTTTACAAGGGAGCAAAAAGGAGACTGTGAGGTCCAGAGGCAGAGCAGGTTCTTGTACCTGTTTTTTAAAGGTCGCTGCCAGTCCAAGAAGTGCAGCTGCACTTATTTTTGGTTTGGAGGGAAATGTTAAAGGAGAGGGAAAGAGTGCATAGGGATGCTTGTTCATCCATCTTTTGTGTGCGTATGTGTGAGTGTGTGTGGATGTAACCAATGCCGACCTTAGGCTCCCAGCCTCCATACCTCCTGCAGATGCTCCATGCATCTCCCTTGCCAAAGCCTTTGATGTGACTAGCTGAAATGTCAGGAACCTACAAGCGCTCAAACCGCTTAGAAAGCTCTAATGAACAGAATAAAAACACAACCACTAAATCAGTGAGCAGGCAGCAGAAACCCTGTAGCTGTCACGCTGATATCAGAGCAGGTCTGCCCTCCATGCTAAAGCTGCAGGAGAAAAACAGGCTTCCTCTGTGATAATAGGTAGCAGGCTTTAGGCTGTTAAACTGGGTCACTTAGTGGTGCATGTATCAGTGAAGCACTCATCTCCTTTGTCTCTTCTTTCTCACTCCTCACCCAATAGACTTTTGTTGAATGCTTATCCCCCCAATAGAGCCCAGCCTGCTAGAGTACTCCTCTTTAACCTTGCCACCCACAATCCCCCACCCCTGATAACAGTAACTACATTCCACTTCAGTGATACCACCACATATTACTGCTGCTGGTTAAATTGCACATTGTCAGACAGAACATTTTCATGGCCATGAAGCAGCCTATTGAAAACAGCTGCCAATCTGTTTAGTTGTGTGTGGTATTTCATTGTCATGTTTCTCTTAGCTCCATCTTTCTTGTTCTGTAATGAGGGAAGAAAGATTGTTACCTTTGCTGTTGCTTCTGTACATGGCGCCATACTCGGCGGCGGAGTATAATTGAATGATTTTGTGCAGGGATCAATGAGATTAGGGATTGTGTTTATTCCTCTGTCGCTCTGGATTAGTGGTCCTTTTATATCTGCCTTGAGGAATAGCATGTACAGTACACACAGTATACACAAACATACACACGTGCACACACATCATAGCAGATCCAGACACCAACATGCTGACAGGGTACCTAGACAAGGTATTAAAACTGTGAATGTGCTTAACGAGCAGTAAGTCGTTTTTGTTTTTTTTTACATATACACACATGCACACACACGTATTCTTTTTATATATCCATCTAAATAGAAATATATACAGTATATACCTGTATTTGCTTTCATTTATAGGTACACAGTCTTTGTGGTGCCTCTGTGGACATTCGTACATGTGTTAGCTTCAGAGGAGGCTTTTCTGGGAATTTTTCTCATTGATTGCATTCTGAAAGTTGGGGGCTTAGACATTTCTAATGTAGGGAAAGCCTGCAGGTCTGTCTGTCTGTTGTTATGCGGGTAAGAGGAGCATTTGCTATTATTAACCTTCCTTTGAATCCTGTCCATCTACCAATCCACCAGTAATCTGAATTATCCAAGCTTGTGCTCCCATCCCTCTGTAATAAATGCCAGATGCTGATAGCCCAGATAAACAGCAAACCTGTGTTTTTATCCAAGAAAAATAAAGCTGTGAGGCCCACTGGAACCCGCATGCTGTGATGAAAGAATTTGAAAACAGTAGTGCGCATAAGCAGGGAAAAACTCATCAGTGAGACGGCTCATATACGAACAAACTCTTTTTAAGTGACAGTGGAATTTAAGAAAAATTCAGGCCTTCATCAGCCATATCGTTTAATGGTAATTTGTGGAAACTTAATCAGCAATACATTTCTTTAAAATACTACCTCCGACAAGGATGTAGCAATTCAAATGTAGACAGAAGGGAAAACTAGACCAATACAGCAAAGTACAGACAGTGTACGGACTGTCTGACAGTTCAAAGAAATTGCTTTGGGGCTATTGTAAAACGAAAAAGTGTTATCCATCCAAACCCAGAGCTCTCTGGGTCTCAGAGAGAGTGAGGGGCAGTGGAGCATTGTTCAGATTCATCTCCCAAGGTCTTTTCAGGCCGTGCAGATTGCTTTCACCATTCCTCAGAGGCAGCCCAGTGGTGATGGAGGCCCAAAGAGAAGAGATCATCATGTGCAAAGAGGGGGGCTACAACAAAAATATAAGGGATTAATCTGTTCATATAACCCACCCAGCTTCAGTGATTCATGACACAAAGCTTGTTGATGCACAACTTTAATAGTCTGTGCTTGAATATAAAGGGAATACTTTTGATTTTTGATTGAGGTGACAACAAAAGGGGCGCAGCAGGAGAAAGAGTGAAATGTGATTGTGGGTAGACCAGGTGACATTATTTAAGTCAGTGGTTTGACTAAAATCATTTTTAAAATGTCACTTAAATTACATGTCTCTATAGATGTTATTGAATTGTTTCTTTTGTCACTTCTGACTGATTCATTTTCAGTAGTAGGAACAGTCTGACTGACCTAGTTCCAAGAATGCTTTGTTTCCCCCGTTCCTTTCAGCTGAGGAATATTCTGGCATTGCTCCTGCACAGTACCTTGCCTTTAAGGCTTTTACATGGTCCCTGCTCGGGCATTATTCAGTGTTGCATTGTTAGCTGTGAGACACATGAACAATATGCAGCAGCTTTTATCTTTAATGAATTCAAGGCCAAACTGTGCTTGAGATTGTATTTTACTCTGTAGACAGCACAGCACAATACGGAAAGATTAGAGCAAAAAAATTAGCTTTAATGATGGTATTTCAAAATGAGCTGAAGAGAAGTTGGAATGTAATGATGGAGAGGGTAATTATTATACTCATGACAGCACTGACGTCTATAAAGATTAAAGGCACATGCAGTAATAGTCCCGTTGCTGTCCTTATGGCAAATGCATCCTTTACACAACAGAGTGCTAAGCAGCAGCTCTCAGATGGCAATGTTTAAGAAACAACTGCGTCTTTGTTTACCACCTGCCAGCCTATCAGCACCCTTCCTCCGGAGACAGGAAAACAAGAGAACCGATACCAAGGACGAATCGATCATAGTAATGGTTTTTCCCTGCGGAGAGTGAAGCTAGGGCAGGTGACATATCCACCCCCATCATACACAGCACAGTACTCCATCACCTCTGTCAGCCAGAACTGCAGACTCCTCATTCTATCCAATCTAGTGGTCCTTTACCTTATCTTTCCAAGCAATCCGTTTGCTCTTGATCCTGTCCCCTCAGCCAATTTAAATTCTGGAGCTTCACTTTAACCCCGTCAGAGTCCTCTGCCCTTTTATCATACCAACTGGTCAAATTAATTGCCACTACCTTTACATGAAACATCAGAGGATCTGCAAGGCAAGAGGGACAAAGACGTGCTCCCTGCTGCTTTCCTTTGATATTCTCATGCAAACCAGTCAGAGCACTTACGCTTCTCATATTAGCAGTGTCAAAAATAAAAAAAATATGTTTTCCTTGATGGGTCTGGGCCTATTAAATTATGTTCTTTAAACTTTTAATAGTAGTGTTTCCTTTTTCCTCTTGCACAGTGTAGCAGACATGCTGAAAAACTATAGTGGACTCAGTCTGAATTAAAAAAAAACAAAGTGTTCAATTTATCCAAGTCAAACTTGACTAGAATATATTCATGCCATTAGTATTTACGTTAGATTATCAAGTCAAATAAAGGGAGCTAATAATTTGTGAAAAATGACAAGAAAAATAAGTGAAAATGTATTTGACTTATAAAACAATAAAGTTATTTTTCAAACTCTGACTCAGTTTTTGTGTCTTTCCTTCCCGACAGTAAAGATGTGTTACTCAAGGTTTTCTCAGAAATCTGTGTTGAGCAAACACTGTTTCCTTTGTTGGGAGGATGATGGGGAGGATGACTTGTTCACATGCTATGTAAAAAGCCAACACTGCTCTTTATGTCTCACCCATCCTTTCATGTAGGATTGTGGTGGCCCCCATTAGGCAGAGATGTGTAACTGCATGAGTCAGGTATGCTGAGGACCTCGTAATGTCTTCTTTTTTCAGGCTGAACGTCACAATGCTGTTTACCGGACAGAGCCATCTGCCAGCTCTAACTCCAAGTGCCTGATTTTGTTTTTATTTATTTTTTGTTTTTTCCTGTGTCTGTGTGTCCATAATTGTGTGCATAAGTGCCTATTTCATGCCCATTTCTTATTTATTGATTTCTCTGTCTCATTATTTGTCTATTTGTCTTCACTCCATTACAGCATTATTGCCTTGATTGCACTTTGGAATAAATCATGCAGAAGGCTGTTAAGCAGTCAAACCACATACTGTACAATGAGGGATATATCCGATACTTATTGACTAAATTGTGATGGTTTATTAACACAATAAGGATAATTATTATTGGTATTTGACCACATAAATGCTACTCAATAGGTTCAAATAGGTTCACAAAGACCACAGGCATGCTATGATTATTTATGCAAGCAGTAGTTTCAAGAGACATTTCAGTGGAAAAGCAAATGAGCTCATTTGTACTTGAAAGCCTCTTTCCAATATTACAAATTACTGGAATAAAAATAGCACATATTCATGCATTTATCCCTGGTGGAGATGCAAAACACTTTCATAAACTTTCATAAACCACATGCAAAAGGAGGAGCCCAATTACATACTGTGTACAGTAGTGTTTTCAAGTTTGACTCTGCATTTAATTAATAAAGAAAATGTATGTGAAAATGATTAGTATTATAGCTATTTTGCATATAGTCAAAATACAAACTTTGCATTGCAAATTATATTATGGCTCATTACATACACTGGATACAGAGGGGAAATATTTCATCATTACTGTCAAGTTTTTTTTTGTTGTTGTTGCTTGTTCTTAAAAACACAACTGCCTAAAAGTTTAAAAATTAAAATTAATATTTTAGTGATCATTTAAATTTGAATCAATTTAAATTTATTGCATATTTTTTCCAAATTGTTAATCAGAAATTATGTAAACCAATTTCCTGCTGCCATGCCTCGGGCTCGTTGGGCCAGCAATGATCCAACAGGTAAACAAAACAGACTGACCAGTAGCAAGTTTTTATAAAAATTACTTGTAGTCCTCCACATGTTATGTCACATAACTGTCTGGTCTGTCTCTGCTGTCAGCAGTACGAAAAAAAATTAGAGGCAGGCATGTGGAACTATTACCTCCTCATACATTAAATCACTTTCTCCAGGGATGTCTTTGCCTTGCCTTACTGTCCCCAACTAGCATGCTGAATACCACGATTACACCATTACCCTCCACCAGTCAACCACCATGGGGAGAATGGGCTTGGAACAAGTTGCATGCAGTAGGGAAATGACAGTCCCACCGCTTAAAAAAAAAAATCCAGCTTCATTGCTGCATATAAATTATTAATGTGACAGCGTTTCTCACTTTTCTCTTGTTTCTCTCCTTTTTTGGGCATAATTAAAATCTCAGGAGCACTCTGACTGCACTGGGGATTAATCTCCCATGGCATATCTCCATCTGCAAGCTGCGTCATCAACCATCCCTCTCTGCATTAGCCCCCAGCTGTGCAACATGTCGGTCCAACCCAGGCCTCCACACAGGGGTACACTTGGGAAAGGAGTGGCAGAGGAGGGAGAAAGTAACTGGAAACCCATAAAAAATAGAAGGAGCAGGGAGGGGTTGGTGTTGAGGAGTAGTGATAAATCTTAATATTTCACATCAGTTTTGTTTTGCAGAGCTGATTTGAGTTTCATTTTCACTCAAATGGCCTTCTTCTACTGAGATCTGATTGATACTAATAGCTTCTACAGCGCTTACATTTGCAGAGGGTAAGAGTTTTTTTTCTTTTCTTCTTCTTTTTATGGGTGTAGACAGTTGTTAGTGTGGCACCATGAAGACTGTAAATTTGGTTCTTTCATCTAATGTTACTCTTGAGGGTTGTTAGGCTGAGAGCTTTTGATAAGCAACTGCTGTCCATCTACACTGTAGCCTTGGATGTCCAATACTAATAAGATGAGCAACTTCTTAAACTGCAAAAACAAGCACAAAGTGCTTCAAATTTTACGTAAGAGCAACATTATTAGTTATATACTGTAATTGTAATGGCCAAGAAAAATACTTTTTCTACACATAAATTGTGGCATTCTCATAAATTAAGCTTGAAATGCAAATTTAAACCTTATGCCATTGATATGCAGCAAATAGAACTTTTGCATCCATGAGCCATGCAGGATGACAGCAATCAGTCTCAGAGACCTCTGGGTTTATGACTCTCTCAGGCATTGGATCGGAAACTCTCTCCCCAACTAAATTGTCAAGTATTTGGTTGGATCATATTCCAGACGATTTAACAGGCCCGGGGCTCCAACATGCAAGATATGGTTGATCCAATTTAGGCCATGCTCAATCAACTTTATTCTACAGGGGACGCAGAGGCTGGGTACTGCAGTGTGTGCAAGAATGGATTGCTCAACAAAGCAGCTTTTAAAGGTCATGTTTTCACTGCAGCCATGCCTACAAGATCTTAATGGAGGGCACTGTTTGCAAACTGAGTATGTAAATCCATCACAAACCTCCAACTCAACAGTGATTTATGATGTGAAGCTACAGTAAGGGTCCTCAGTTTTCAGAATGAGAGTGTAAAATGCAGAATGGCATCTCCAAGGCCCTGTTTGTCGTATCTGCTCCCTCCCACTTCTGTACTTTGTTTCTCTATGTACTTCTGCTTTCCTTTTGTTATAGACACAAAGTATTTTCTTGCTAATGCTATAACCTGCCACAAACGTATGCATGTGTACGTCAACAGTTTTTCTACTTCTTTGCAATATCCTCACCTTTCTTATGGGGAGCATGGTGTCATGATTTTGCTTCTGCCTTACAAGGAGCCAATTATATTATCAGCGTGGGACCTCCGCTTGACATCGCATGTCCTGATGGTGTAATGAAATAAAAGAGGTTTCACACACATGCTCCCACTGTGTCCTTGACAGCTGGAAATGTCTACTTTGCAGTTTATGTAATTTGGGTGAGAGGTGTATTTTCACTGAGCCGAACATTCTTTACAGGGGCTAGGCAACCCCATATTCCATTTCAAGGGGCTACTCTTTTTAGAGAAGTGGAGATTGCTCCTTTGTGGTCTTCCATGTAGTAAAATTTAATTTTGTGCTTGATAAATACTTTATTATCATATTTTCTTATCCGTTCACCCGTTGGCACGAGACATCCCGTTTTCAGGACATGACATATAAATATGTATTCTAGCCTTCCAAGTGCCTACACATGTCATACTCCACTGAATAAATAAGATTCTTGATTTTCACATGATTAAACCATTCCAGGCTACAATCATAACTGTAGACTCAGTAAATACTTTTTTTTAAATCAGTCGCACATTACCTACAATTTACCTTTGAAGCCATACTGTACTCCAGTAGCAAATGATACTGCAATAAAAACAGTTGTTATATCAGCAAGGGTCCAGTAAAAGTGGTCCAGATGTTGGTCCATGACAAGTCTTTTATCTGTAAAAAAAACATTTATGATGAACATTGCAGGATTTGAAAGGGTTAAGTAATACTTATTTAACATTAAACTGTCCAGGGTAAACCTAGCATAACCAGCGATAGATAAAGGATGGATGGACTTGCAAAAGTGTCCAACAAATAATTAAATGATTATTAAAAGTTTAATCAACTAGAGCTTATGTCCTTATCTCCTTATCTGCTGATGATAGCAATATAGTCACCTATAAGGAATAAGCGAAGTTAGCAAATGTTACATGAAATGGTCTTGTACATTGAGGATAAAGAAAAAAACAAATGTGTAATTGTACATGCCAGTTAACCAAATATTAATGGGAGATACATAGACAGAGGGGGGCATTTAAATTAGCTCCTCAAAATGTCCATTGTAACCAAACAAATTTTAATAGTGGCTTACTGGTTCATTGTTAACCTGCAGTAAGTGACAAACATATTTTTTACTAGCCTGGCTTATTGGAAGTGATGTTTTGGTGCTTCCCCAGCACTTAAAGCGACCCCTCAACACTGCAAACTATTTTGCCATTTAAAATGTTTAGAAATTTGTAATAAAACACAACTATTAGCAACAATCTGCAATTCTTTAATAATCTTTCACCACTTCTGGCTTATTTCTGCACATGTTAATGTAAATAATTATCAGTGATGGAATTATTATTATACATCCATTTTCTGTACCTGCTGTTAACCAGCTGGTATGGACGGGGTCTTAAGCTACTAGGCAAGAGGCAGGGTGCACCCTCATCAGTCAATCGCAGGGCCAACACAGAGAGAAAAACAACCACTCACGCTCACTCCTAGAGAGGATTTAGAAACACCAATTAACTTAACATGAATGTTTTTACACTGTGGGAGGAAGCCAGAGTACTGGGAGAGGAACTACACACCTACACACATGAGGAGAGCATGCAAACCGTGCAGCTCCATTATTACTATCACAGTTTTTTTTTATCTTATTTACTTCATTACTTTTATATATTGCTGTTAAAATAAAAACCTTTACAGGTGTGGGTGCATGGCCTGTAAGTTCTACATAGAAAATTAAATGAATCAATACTAACTGCTTGCAAATTCTTGTCAACTTGCATACAGTGTAAAAAACCAATTAAATAAAAGGTTGGCACAAGCTAAACAGAGAAGTTAGCAAAAACCAGACAAGATGTGTTTCACTGTTCATGTGAAGATGGCAGGCCTGACATGTTCTTTAAGCCTTCATAGCTTACACAAAGATGTTTTATGGCTTTGACAGAAGTTCATTTAGACAATAAATTCTTTGAGCATTTGCTTTGCAAATCCGACACAAAACAGCTGGGTTTTGCCAATGTACTAATTATAAGTTTGATGCTTTTCCACCCGTTCAGGCCAATACTACAAGTACAAACAGGCATGTCCCCGTCCTCTCTCTATCCTGCTCCTGTTTGTTTGCAATCGCTACACTACAAGTTTCTTGATACAGAGTTGGGCCAGCTGAGCCTTAAACTGCCTGCTTGGTTGACTGGCTGAGCAAGCAGCTGTAGGCTCTGCTAGTGGTGCATTTATTATGTTGTCAAAAGCAATGGAAAGGAAACGGCTTACCACTCTGATAGGTCCACTTCAACCAAATCGAGATTACTTGTCAAACAGATGGGGGTGGGGTCAGATTACCATATGCATTGATCTCTAAACATTTAATGAGGAATGAGGAGTAGAATATAGCCATTTAAAGGCTGTTTGTTTTTTCTTTGTGGCAGAAGTTCTCGATATATAATACAAAGGAAGTTTTTTTTAAGGTTTTTCGAGTAAGACTTTCCGTCTGTATTGATTTTTTGTTCCAGCATGTCTGATGTTGGATTCTTTTCTATATCCTTTTGTATTGAATATCTTTATGTTTCAAAATCACTTTAAAGATATCATCTTGCACTCAGGACACTCACAATTCCCATTCAACCTTTTTTCTTTCTTTACTAGAGCATTTTCAGGCATAGGATGTGGAATAAATGTTGACATGGAAACTGTCTACTTAATGATGATGAGATTTTTTTTTACTGACTGTTGGAAGTCATCAAGTCTAACATGCAAACTTTAACAGCAGTCAGGAATGTTTATTGTAAATGCTCAACATGCTGCAATAAAATGTGCCAAGCAGGGCTCAATGCCGGGTTTTAAAACAGGCGTGTTATAATGAGATCTCCCACCAACAAACAGATGTGGAGAACCAGTATTCTGTGAAGCTAACATCTGTAGATAATTGGATGGTGTAGCTATTGTGGGAAAACATGTTGCGGGCCCCTGTTTGTCGGTGAGAAGTCATTATCAGTGTTTATATTAATGGCTTTGCCGTTGCAAAGCTGCATGCATTCCTGGACGGAAAGAAGGTTTGGCTGATTATTTCTGCTTCCCTGTTTTGGGGTTTTTTTTGTTGTTGTTTTTTTTTTATTATAATAATTATGGGTGAATTGCTACTTGGATTTTCTGAAGTTTTAAATAGCAAATTTCTCTTCACTGACTTGTGTTTATCTTTCAAGCCTCTTTTAGTCTTATGTCTTTAAACCCCTTTGTGTGTGCGTGTGTGTGTGTTTGTTTTGTTTTGGAGGGGGGTTTCTAAAAAAACTGCACCTTTAATCTTTGCTTACTAAAAGTAGGCATTTAAACAGTTTATAAAATTGATAATAGGGTGTTTTTCTTTTATGTCCCACTTCTATCAGATACTCAGAAACTTCAGTCAGATGTTGAAAATGAATAAAGATGCCAGCCACCCTAATACTTGGGCTTTTTCTGCTTCCTGCAAGGTTTGCATTTGATTGCACATTGATCACATTTGACTGTTGCATTCAGTCTCACCACAAGATCCGTTTATCATTCATCCAATTTAAAAAAACAAGCATGTCCAGAATTGGGACATAGAACAGTAAATGTATCCTGATGGGTGACTAAACTTTTATTTTCTTTGCACCACTTTAAATGAAAGTCATTTTAAAATCCTGAGCAATAACATCAACATGAATAGACACCCGAATAGGTGATTTATTGTTCTGTTAGTTCCTCATCAATAAAGCAAAGATATTAAGCATAGAGACAGGTTTGGGCAGTAAATTCATTGAACATTAAAATGGGTAAAAAGTCTTACCTTGAAGGCTGGCATTTTTTTTTTATAAATGTCCTTAGTAGAATAATTTGTAAGCCAGTGTTCATCAATCTGCCTCTATGATGTGTTGCTCATTAGTTAGAGAAGGTTAACACTTTTATTCATACAAGATGTCGACACTTGTGGCCTAACAGCTGACATTTTTTTCTGGCAGCAATCATAAAGCTGGCCTGGAGTCTATTTTTCTGGTATTTTTCAGCATCAGCTACAGTTGGATATAAGACTGTTATGTGACCGGAGTGGCAGAAAGATGGCAGTAGGCAGAGGTCTTCCAAAATGGCAAGGATTATCAGATGCCTGTTTCAACCAAAAATATATATGGGGAAAATACAAAGAAACGTAATGTAACTTAACAGTTAACTTAATCAACTAATCAACTAAACCAAGCTTAAATTACACATGCACCCTGCTACATTATCATGCCCCCAACACAGACAAAAGGCCTGCCTTATATAAGGTTGAGTTCTATTAACAAAATGGCTTCCTTAGGCTTCTTCCACTTAACAGGTGAGTCTGTCCTTTCAACATAAATTCAACATACTATTTAAATTGCTCATTCCCAGTCAACGTAAAAAAAAAAACACTAACACAATTCGTAATAAATTAATCCTGGTACCACCCACAGAACTAGGTAATAGAAAAATCAAATATTTCCTGTAACAAAACATAATCACTCTCCCCCATATTTGAACCCTTCCAGTGACATCATTAAATCAGGGCAACCCTATAAATACAGGAAGTGATGCGCTTTTCCCTGATTTTGCTCCTGGAACACATGGTAAGTATGATGGTGAATAACATATTCAAATAAAATATTTAACAAACAAAACAATTTTAACCAAATAAACAGAACTAAAGATATTAACACTTGTCTGAGTCTTATTTTAACAGATATTTATGTATATTAGCTGGACTCAAATAGAAAGCAAAACACAAATCCGGGATAGTTGGTGTCTTCTGACCACTGAGTGATGATGAAGCTAACATTGTTACAATCAAACAGTTGTGGTTGTAATTATGTGAACAGGTTGATATTATCTGAGACAGTGGCAAATGGTGTGGACTCACTCACTTTGTCACAAAGACTCTGAGTGCTTCCAACATTTGAGGGACCTGCAGTACAGCTCGATACTGTGCCAGAGAACTTCATGTGTAGATACAGACTGAGCGCAGACAATGCTTTTCTGACATAAATTACAACCTATGCCATCTATGTTAGCATAGATTTAATCTAAACAACAAAGCTTTGACTCAATAAGAATAAGAAAACCTTTTAGTTCCTCGGGTGAAGAAATTGCATTATTTTAAAAGTATAGGTACAGTAAGCAGTAGCACACAGGTGATATAGAACAACACACAGACACATATAATCAATAATATTTAAAGTTTATGGTCTGACAGGGTGAGTATGTACAGTGCATAAACATTGATATAAATATGTAAACACACTGTACACGTTGGTTGTAAAGTCTGACAGCAGCAGGGAGGAAAGACCTGCGGTATCTCTTCTTCGCAGAGCAAGGATAGATCAGTCTGTCACTGAAGCTGCTCTCCAGAGCAGACAGGACATCCTGCAGTGGGTGGGACTCATGGTCCAGCATGGATGTTACTTTTTCCAGGACCCTTTTGTCACCAGAAAACAACCCAGGACAGAGCTGGACTTCCTGATGACTTTATCCAGCTTCTTCCTCTCCCTCTCTGTAATGCTGCTGCTCCAGCAGACCACACCGTACAGGACTGCTGATGCCACCACAGAATCATAGGAGGACCTCAGAAGATAGAGCCTACTCTGACCCTTCCATGTTGTGAGTCCAGTCCAGTTTATTGTTTAGATGAACACCCAGGTACTTATAGGGGTCCACTCTTTCAATGCCCGTTCCCTGGATATTCACCAGTGACTTAAGAGTCAATGCTGTGATTCAGAGCTCTGAAACCAATATGGTATCTTTTTATAAGGTCAAAGCTGTAAGAGTCTTGTTTTTTGTTGTTGCTGTTCTTTTTTTCTGTTTGTTTTATTTTTTTTATACAGGTTTTTATTTTTCCCCTTCTCCTTATCTCTTTTCCCTTGAAAGTGTTTTTGCAGCAGAAACGCAAGACTTCAATTCTTCTCTGGTAATACAAAGGTGCAAGGTTTCCTTCAGTGGCCATGTTCTACTTACATAAAATGTAGCACTTTTTTCATGTTGCATGTTTTCAAATGCTCACTAAAGTCAATTTTAAAATTTGTGCAGTCAGCGTGAATCCCGATCAATGCTGATATATTAGAGATGTGGTTTAGTGTCCTTTTAGACAGATGGAAAAAATGTAAGCGTATTTTCTGATTCCCATGGTCTTCACAGCTCTCAATCTCAAGACAGCCTTTGAGAAACTCATACCACACAGTGTTCAAGCTCTTCCCACAAATATTAACTCTTTGTAGCATCACACAATAATCCCTTTTTTTTTCTTTCTTTCTTTGAAAGCACTCACTGACATGCATTAGGCCATGCTATCATTCAAAACAACTGGCAAGTTCAGATTTTGAGCTGCACTCATCATGACTGTCTAATAGAGATCAATAAGTCAGTTCAGGGAAATATAATTAAACTCAATTTTTCACATCAACATCAATAATATTTATCAGGCAAATCACCAGAAAATATTGATGACAAGATCTCTTCATGTCAAATGACAATTCATCAGAGAACACCTAGTATTGATTAAAGTGTCACACCTCATCAGCTGGCTGAGATACTGGTGAAGATGTGTTTTATTTAACAGGTTTTTAAACAAATTTTTTAAACTGCACCAACTTCTGTGCATTATTTATTCAATACAGGTGCTGCTGAGTTGGCGTGGCAGGTTTAGCCACGCCACAAGAGAACAAATTGATCATGTATTATCAAGGTCATTACAAATCAAAAAGCCCTCCGCTTATATGTGAGAGTGTTTTAGTAGAATTAGACATGTGTTGAGAATTAGAGGAGCTAATGGCTGCTGAGGCAGATGATCAAGCACCAGACATGTTATTTTCTATTAATGTTTTCTAAAATAAATCAAGCCAGATTTCTAAAGAACACATTATCTGTAATTGTTTAAATGCATTTTCACATGATCTATATACAAAACACTCATTTAGCTTCTAGTTAATTAAACGCATTCTCGGATATCTGCATATTTTTTAATCATAGACTTTGTCGGGAATAGAAAGATAAAGTTTTAATTTTACAACCATTGTTAGTATTTGCTTTAAAGCTAGGAGAGTTCAATTCCTGCTTTCACAAACACCAAAGTACAGACTGTGTTAAACTTAAATCCATTAAGAGTTAAGTTCCATGCCGGCTCTGGTGGAAATTCGCCCACCTTCTTGCATTAATTAGAAGAAATAACAAGAAGCACTTCCATGTAAAAGCTCATGAACACTGGAGGGCACTGAAACTTTAAGAACTGAAATCTTCCAACACAAGTTCACCAGCCTGAGGATAACTATAATCAATTTGGTTTGTGCTACATATAGTTTGTTTCAGAAATTTTAGGGCCCTATGCAATGAGCTCAAAGCATAATCATACTCATGCTGCAGTGAGTTCAAAATGTCTGCACCAAGCTAGTTTCTAATCCTACCCTGTTATCAATATTCAGTATAGTACAGTACACTGTAATGTTGCTTTGAAAAACTTCAACAAAATAGTGAAATAAACATTAAGTTAAATAAGTGTTTAAATTAACACTTTGGAATGAATTATGTCCCATAAAGCTCCCACTGTTTTTAAATGGGCTTACTGTTTATGCTTTTCATCTTAGCTGATAGTGACTGATGAAGATGTAGAAATGCTTTATGCAGAGAATGAAGCGCTACGGCATCTATTATCTCCTACAGTCTTATTGTCTTATGTCGATAAGGGAAAAAATATGCCATGTCTTATAAATGTTTATCTGGGTATTAGACAAGACGGAATATGAATGTTTCAGTGCAGATGGGGAATTAGTTTTCAAACACTTTCATTAAAGCGATGTGATTGAAGTAGCTGCTTTGACTTAAAAAAAAAAAAAAAAAAAAAAATTCAAGGTTTTTTCTTTTCTTTATAAACAAAAAGGCTGGGCAGCATTTGCAGTATAACCACAAAGTGTATAAAATTGTTCAGGCTGCCAGTGGCGAGTGCAGCCTTTTTTGTATAAACAGGCAGTGATAATTGCTATCAATGCACTATCTGAAAATGTGTGCTGTTATCTGGGAAAGCTTTTAAGCTATTGTACAACAGCAGAATTTAATGGCTAAATGGAACTAAAAAGATGGATGATTTTTTTTTTCTAACTAAATGCCACTACTACAGGGCAGTAGCCATTTCACTGCTTAAGATTTTACAGTAATTTAAAGAATCTTGGACAGGAAATACAAAGAGTATTTTTGAACTCACAAGCACTAACTAACTTAAAGCAGAAGGAGCCTATTATTTGTCCTTTATTGTGTATCGTATTCAAAGCTAGTGAAAAATGTGCGTCTGAAAAAAAGGAGTTCTAATAATTTTTTTACATCAGGGTTTTATAAAAATCTGTAATGTCTGTAATGTGGACGCTCAAACAATAACAAGCAAGCTTTTGAATTCAGTGATAGGAGAATTTAACATTTATTCTCATTATAAACATTTATAGTTTTTCAATATTTTTGTGATATTCAATAAAAATCGCTCTTTTACATTATGTCAAAGCATCCCCAGAAATGTTACTTGGCCAGTTTAAATCTACCCTTAAATCTTTTAAATATATGTATGTATATATATATATATATATATATATATATATCACCCAGCATCTGTTCC
>JBAMHW010000008.1:17479540-17492300 GCA_037177495.1 Rhadinocentrus ornatus
TATATATCACCCAGCATCTGTTCCCTGACAATCTCCTGTAAACTTTCTTATAATGCTCTTGTGTTCATATTCATCTTGCTTCATAACTAAGATGAAGTGTTTTTGTTGCCTTGCAGTGCATTTATTCCTTATACTTACCTTACAAAGCAGTCATCAAGATGACAATCACAAGTGAATCAATCTTGACAGAGTTCAAGGTAAGTGTTTTTAAAACAAATTTTTCAGACTAATAACCATTCTAGTGGTTGGCTTTGGTCAGGGTCACTTCCAGCCTTTAAAGACACCCTTGGCTGAGCCCAGACCAGATGTAAATTAAAATGTGAGCCAATGCTTTTTTTTCTATATATATAAAAAGGTGTTATAGTAGACAATAGAGTATAGTGCACGTAGTAGTCAGTAGAGTACTATAGTGTCCAGCTGCATGCAAGTTAAAGCAGTGCAATGTTACATCTACATGGCTTGCGATGCCACTGGCTTTAGGAATGACCACAGTCATAAATGATGTCTTCTAAATCAGCATGAATAGTTCAAATACAATCTGAGTTGGAGAATATGTGTTGTGATATGTGATGTGCTTTAACTATTTGAATTATTTGGTAAACAATATTTTCACACAGTGCTGTGGTTTTGTGTTCCAATGAGTTCAGCCAGTTCAAATGGCCACAAGAGCCCTATCCATGAGTTAACCTGCTAACCTGCTAAAGCTTTGACTCCCCTAGGGAGAACACCTTGGGCCCCTATTGAACCTGTCAGCAGCTCTGCTGTGTGTGTCTCTGGGCAACAGTCATTTATTCTCTGTCCCTATGTACAAGGAGAAACCACAGGGTTGAGGAATGATTGTCCTACTGAGCAACAAAATGAACCAGGGTATTGTGGTGTCAGGAACAAGGAGCGGAGAGGTAAATCTTTCACTGGCAAAAATGCTGCTGATTTTTAAATAAATCAAGGTTAGACATAGTGTTGCTCTGAAATTAAGGCAAACTAATTGTGTTTTTGTAATTTTTCTTTTTTTTCCAGCATTTCACTTAACAACATATGAATCTCTGTAGTTTTATATTACTTAAACAAATAGATTTATAGCATGACTAGGGGAAAAGGTTAACTGTATTCTATATATAATTCATTCTACTTTTTTAAATGAAAGCTTAAATGAATGCATTCTGCATTGACTAGCAGTGAGTAAGATGGTTGTTATACAGCAGATCTTAATCTAGTGCATTACATTTGAACTTGGAAAACCAAACTTCTAAGCTTCAGGTAGGGAAACAACCGCTCAAGCAGGTAATAAGAACTTTACTAACCACCATCTTTAATAGCTATTATAGTTGCTATGTGTAAAAGAAAATACCCTTTAATAACATACACTTGTCTTAAACAACTAATCCCTCACAAAATTTTGTTTTTCTGTGTTTTGGGTATAAAATATTGTTATTAAATTGTCCTAATCCCATTGCTATGGTAACCATATAACTCTGTAAACCATAGTGCTTTTTTAACTGCTTGTACTGGAATTTGGTCCACTCCAGTATGACACCATTCCTAGTTTTAACATCTGAATTCACAAACCAATATTTTAGATGATGATGATGTCTAATTCATGCAATAAGAAGGTCAAATAATTTTTAAAAGTATAAGTTAACTTTTTATTTTCAGTGTTCATGGATTATGACCCAAGTTATTTGGACTATTGTCAAACAAACTGTTTTTACTGACTGGTGCACATTTAGCTCAGAGGCACAAAAAAGCAGCATCCAATAACACAAATAAAAAAGAGCTGTGAATTATTGGCAGTAATCTCATGCTTATTTCCACTAGAAATAAGCTTTGCAAACTAAATCATGGCCACCCACACGCACTACATCAGCACCCACACCCACCGCCCGCTGCTGAATCTGTCACAGTCACTACCGGTGATATTTCCTTTTGCAGCAGTGTGTGAGCAGGTGTATGTGTCAGAAAGGTACTACGCTGTGTGTTTGTAATTGCAGGAGCAATAAATATGTGTTAGCAGGACCTGATAAATCTTTGCTTTGCTTATTTTTATTGCTAAAATTAACTTAAAGAAATTTTTAATGTACAGGTTTTCTATTGTCATTAAATCTGAGCCTGGTGATGTACCACACTGAGTTGAGAGAAGGAGGGGGTAAAGGCAGGGATAAATTATCCACTGATGTCTCTTTTAAATACTTCTGTCTCACTTATGCATACTAAGCCCACACTAGCTTCCCCACAAGCCCCAAGCATCTACTTCCCCCACTTCTCTCTATCTCTTCCTTATTTGACTTAATGCTGATAAATGAGCTGGTTCGCACACATTTCTCATTCTGAGTGGCCTGGTTGGATTTTTTTCACAGTATCTTTCTCCTTCTTTTGTTATGTGGTGTGTTGCCAGGACAAAAAAAGATTTGTAGTGTAATTCTATTCAAGGGCATTCACCAAAGACCTACAATATGTTGACAAGAATTTGTGTTTATAGACTTAAAGCTATGTTACTTCCTAAAATAGAATTTTAGGATTTTAAGTTTTTTTGTTAACCTTTACCATTCTGTTTTCTTGTTTCATAAAACTGTGTGCAGTGATCTGCAAAAAAGCTTTTTGAAATGTTAAAAGGAAGAACTGGAGCTGTTATTGCATTTAAAGACGAAGACTTGAGCTGCTAATTTTTACCTTGGAGACTTAAAGTCTTTAAAGCATTGCCATTGATGTAAATGAAGACTTTTATTTTCCAGAACATTACTATAATTACCATAATTATATACTATAAAAAGAATAACTCCCAACAACTGAAGCAATATCTCCACTGCCTCAGTGTTTCGTGTACAATTGCACATTTATCCAGAGAAACTCTTTAAACAAACGTCTCATCCCCTGGGCAGCTTTCTCTGTTGCTTTACACTTTTTTTTTTATTTCAAAGGCAATGGGTGTTGGAAAGGAGAAACAGAAAAAGAAAACTATGTGCAAGTGTGAGAGAGCTGTCGAGCTTCACTTATTTTGTTGGCTTATGCATGTGACACCGGCATGCCATATCTGGGTCAGGCCTCCTAGCCTGGTTCAGGCATCATGTGAGATTCTGCAGGAAGGACTCTTTAACAGCAACATGGGTGAGAAGGAGATGGATTCTGAGAGTATCTTGTTTCACAGGTGTGGTATGGCAGATAAAACACTTCCTAGTGAGACAGCTGAGCTGAGATTCATCAGTGGCACCGTGGGTTGAAGCTTTCACAGAGCAGATGGTGTGTTCTCACAGCTACTGATGGCGCAAATTTTTCACCTGCAATCTCACCACTTGTGCATACCTGTGTCTGTTTTTTTTTCCCCCTGTCACAAATCTGCAGTAAAATGTGATGGTTAAAGGCAGCAGTGTGCTCCTCTAAGCCATGCCCTTGTGTTAGAGAGAGCCTATGGGGTGCAAGGCTGTTGATGTACATAGTTTAATCAAACTGGCAGCATGGATTGCGCTGACGGGCTGTGTTATTTGAATGTTCTGCACTCTGCAGCAGCTATCCTTCTCTCTTCTTTCCTTAAAATCAGAGCTGCAAAGCGACAGACCTTCTACACTTACATAACTAAGAAAACACTCTATGAAAGCTCTGCTGATCTTGAATTATTTGATTTCATTAAATGATGATTTGTGCAAGTTCATCATAGTTACTCTGTGTAGCTCTTTCTGAATGTCAGACATTTAGCTGATCATGTGTGAAAAAATGCAGCAATTTCTGTGCTCAGCTGCTAAAACCATTTTGTCTTGTGGCCCAAAGACAGAATAATTCACTGTTTAAAAGCGTTAATTTAAAATGATGTGTTTCCTCTTGGCATTTCCCGGAGCATCTTGTCTGTTCAAACGGAAACATTTGACCATATATGTGCGTGGGCGTCCTCATTGCTGCACTGTGGGGAGTAAAGCTGTGGGAGATAGCGTTAACCTCTTATGTGTTACAGAACTCCTTGTGAAGCTGATTGTTGGCAGGTGAAAGGATGCTGCTGGCAACAGCACGTGACACCAAAGTGGTGAAAGTTTGTCTGCAGCTCTGCTTCTATAGACCGACAACAGTGGCAATTACTGCATTTCACGAGAATCAAGTCAAGCTGGGGGGTAAAAAAAAAATCTGTTTAATGGAAATGTTTTTTACTAGTGTTCACCTGCAGTTTCTGTTCAAATGTAGCTTTCACTGCTTTGTTCTCTAATTGCAGAGGTCTGCTTCACTGTGCCACACAAAAAATAGCACTTTTGACAGTTTCTGAGTATGAACAAATGATTTTCCTTTTGTAACAAAAGGAATGTGTGAGGAACTTGTTTGACAAGTGCTTGAAGTTCTGAAGCTGATATCTATGATTAGCAAAATCCTCTTAGACTACAGTTGATGTTCTGAATCTTAAAATGGACAGAAACTTGGTCAGAATTTGATAAAAGTTAGGCTTCGTCTGGGATTACCCACATAAAGGGGAATATTTGATAGACTCATCCTCATGGTCACAGAACACCTTGATTGTTTTTCTTTGCACTATAAATGGCATTAAAACTATCTCAAAGTTTAATCATTGTGTATTTTTGTAACACAACCAATTATATTTTAGTTTTTTCTGTCCTTGGAGAAAATGAATTACATTTTCTATTCTTACCAGAATGCTTTCATGCTACAGCTTATCAAAGAAAACCTTTTCTTCATTCCTTTTGTTTCATGGCATCTGTCACAGCTATTAAATTAAAATATTTCTGTTTCATTTCTGTACAGCCAACTTTTCTGTGTTCAGCCAATCCAGTCTTCCAACCTCCAAATGTGGACATTTTTGCTTATTAAATGTGCTCTGAAAATAAAAAAGCAGTGGTATTGCAGTGAAGGTAATCTCGGCTCTTTGAGACTAGGAACTACTGCTATATTTCACTGAAATCTCAGCAACTTTTAAACTGTTTGACGTATTGATTTAAAATAAAATGTGCTTGTGCATGTTTCCTGAACATTTGCTTTGATATTTTACTTGATTTCAATTTATTTTGCCTTAATGAATATGGAAAACCTATAGATGAACATGGAAATTTATTATAATTTGTAAATATGTTCTTAACATAACTTATCCAAGAGTTTTTAATATGAACCAAAATTCATCTGGACCCAGTGAGAAATTTAAAATACTAATGCTGCAAGTCATAGTATTTTTTCTGAATGTAGAATGGGAGGGTCAATATGTTGCACTTTAGTGCAGGATCACAAACAGTCGTGGAGGTTTTAGATATTTCCCTTCTGTAACACACCTGATCCACATGACAGCTTGTTGTTAAGTTCTGTGCAAGCCTCTTAATGACCCATTAATTATTTGACTCGTGTAAACATGTAAAATCTGCAGGACAGTGGCTCTACAGGTCCACAGTCAATGATCCCTGCACTAGTGCATAAGAAAAATCTTCATTCTTCTTTTAAAGAGCTTAAAATACCTCTGTGAAATGCGTACAGAAAATATACATTTTAAACCTTTAAAAATTGAATTAAAAAAAAAAACAATATTTAAAAAAATTAGATCCTGTACTTGCAGACCCAATAAATATTCTTTACATTCCTGCAGTAACAGCTGTACTTTTCCAATAAACAGACCCAGTAAATCCACGTTTAACAGTGGGGCTGATCCCATCTTAACGTGATCATGGCAAAGTCCACAGTTTAGGGAAACTGTTCAGTAAATGTCTTGTTTTTCTTCTGAACACATTCAGTGCAGCCAGTCTGATGGAGTTAATTTTTTCCAACAAAGGTAGTAACAAGCTAACATTTATGCTGCTGTTGCTCTACGCCTGTTGCTAACAAAAATGCTAACATTAGCATTCACTTTACAGGAAACTGTAACTTCTTCTGGTGTGTTTTAAGGTGGATGTGGTGAATCCGGTGCCCTGGATTTTTATATTGGTTCCTTTTTCATTTTTAACACCCAAAAGTTACAGTGGCGCTGTAGCAACAGCTGTTTTCACTGGTACTGTCAATGTTTTGATTGATTGCGCATACACTGCAGGGGCATCTGTGTGACATTGGGTCAGTGTTACGTCTGGAGAAATGATAGCAGACAGGACATCGGACAAAGAAGAGATCATGAAAAAATAAGTCTCAAGTCCAAGTCGAGTCTCAAGGCTTTTGAGTGCGAGTCCAAGTCAAGTCTCAAGTTACTGGAAATGCAACTTAAGTGCGACTCAAGTCCGAGCCCCAGACTCGAGTCCCTATTTCTGCTAAAAAGCAATGGCAGTATGAATCCTTTCTGTGGTTCCCTAAAATAAAAAAAAATAAAAAAAATAACATTTTACATTGCGAAGATTCAGACTATCATTTTCTTCATATAGCACAAAAAAAAATATCAGTGTCTTTGTTTGGATCTTTGACATTTCTGTTCCTTCAAGCATAGCTTCACCTTATCTGCAGAGATGGCCTCCTTCTGTTATCAAGGATTAAAATTCTGTAGCCCCTCTGCACTTTTTTATTTATGTTCTCTGTATTATTGTACATCTCCTTTTTTCCAAAATATTGTTTTTCACAAAGCTTTTTTTAGATTTTTTCTTAAACTTCTTTCTTCATGTCCAGATTGTGAGTCATAAGGCTTAACCAATGAACACTCATACAGAGTTCAGCGAAATTGTTCCAATCAGAGTCAAGGCTGGTGACAAAGAAGAAAATAAGCTCACTACCACCCACTGTGGTCACCCTGCCTGGATAGCCTCTGAATTCTGGTAAATGGGCATGAGTGTGGTCATTCACACGGTGAGTCAGTTTAATAGGCTTTTTAAGTAGAAAGGCAGTAGTTAGGTCTTCTTGACAGAACTAAAATAGCCTATACATGCAGGATTAGGGTTAGTCTGAGGATACTGCGTTTTTGGTTCCAGACTGTGATGCCTTTGTGTGCTGTTATGGGGACACATGCTGTACATCTAAAGCATAATCTGATCATGATGTCAAAAGAGGTTTTATAGATGTGCAGAGCCACACATGTGGGAAAAGACTGAGCCAATCATAAAGAAATTTTTCTTAACCACCATTTTCAAAGGTGAGCCACTTAATCAACAGATTAAAACTCTTTCATTAAACAGCATCATTCCTCTCACTACCTCCTCTGCACAATTTTTTCTCCCTTTCTGTCCTTATCTTATTACAGGTATAGAAATGCCTACATGCATGGTTGCTCATCTCTATTCTCCAGGACTAATTACTTTCAATAAAATAAAGCTTTCCTTTGGGGCACTAATTTCATCCAGTGCCTGATGTGCAGAAATTACACAATGGCATAGTTGTGCAAATTAAAAAAATTAAAACCAATTTTTTTATCTTTGTGCCATCTTAAAGTAGATTTTAATTTGGACCACACTAACACATAATGGAGTGCACTAAGCTTCAGCTGGCGTCAATCAGAGTCCGGACTGGTGGGCAGTCCTGACTCTTATTCAGTAATAAGGAAGCCTGTGGCTTACTGACGATTGCATGTTGTACACATTATAAACCCGACTGACTTGCTTTTTTTTAAGCAAGATGTCATGTGATGTAGAACAATCTGCTGACCAGGTTTCCTTGTATGGCAAAAACATTTCTCTACCACTAGGAAAAGAATCCACCAACATGGTAGATATATGATTGCCTCTGTGTGAAACATCTGCCACATGGGTTTTCCTCTGCCAACTGAAGCAACCCCCCCCCCCCCTCCCCCCAGCTCAACCATCAGGTAATCCCTTCCCACTCTTTTCTACCCACCCAATTCATAAACTGATATTCCACATTTCTGCTATATGAGGCAATTCTGCCAGTAATATTTCTGCTATACACAATGTTGTTTACAGCATTTTAGCCTGATCAGTACAGTGAACAGTGAGGACACTGACTCTGAGGCAATTTACCACTTTAATTTGTTATTGCAGCTTGATTATAATGCTGTGAACACACATACCTAAGCCCCTCTCAGAAATGCTCTTCTTTCCATTAATCTGGTGGCATCTTAAAATGTCAGTGTGTCACGTAAGTATTACCCCCTCTGGTGCTTTTCTGTAACATTTTGTAAAAGCCACCTGACTAGGTTGAACCTAATAACATATAAGTATCACTCTGACAAAACACAAGTCTGACCTGCAGGAGTCTCATTAACAGAAAGACATGAACAGCAACAGCGAGATCATTTGCCTTGAGATTGGCTGCTCTGAATAATGTGACAAAACATGTCAAATAAAAAAAATAACAACATTTTCCCACTCATTTGTTTTATTTTCAGTAACTATTTTTTTTTTCACATTACCTCAGTCAAATGAAAAAACAGTTTAAAAGCATGTCATCCTCTCCCAAAGCTTCTGCTCTCTATCTGACCATACACTGATATTTTTTCTTACTGTGTCCACCCAACATAATTTTCTTTCACAGTGCAGTGTGTTTGTTAGCTTGATATAAATATTTATGGCAAAAAATCACACTGTTATAAAGTTTTGTGTGATGGCTTACTAGTAAACTAGTTACAGTGTAGTAAGGTGTCCTCAGGTTAGGTAAAAGATCACATTTTTCTCCAGTAGAAGAATGGAAAGCCACACTTATTTCAGTTTAATTTAACACTCACTGATATCACACCTTCGACTGCATGCTTACTAGATTAATATAAATTGTTATGGATATTTGATAGGTTGAACTGTTTCATACAAATGTCAAAAATCATTCACTTGGGGGCTTTTTCCTTTGCTATCACAGTTATGTCTGAATGGGGAACCTTAACAAAAAGGTGACCGATTTCTGTATCACTGAATGCCATGACTAACAGATTGATGAAGCCATGCTGTGTATCTATTGTCTGAAAAGGGCTCGACTGTGTATGCTTTGGTGTGTGATTGCAAGTGTTGACTTGTGCTCATGTTTAATAATGTACAATCTGTTCTGCACATAACTTTAATTTTATGAGTTAGACGGGTGCTGTATGTCTGTCACAAGCACAGGACATGATGCCACACAGGGTGGAAAGCATTGGTATTCTGCTGCTTACCTTAAGAATATCTGCACTACACAGAGGGTTGTTGAATACTGTTGTTCTTTTCCTTTTATCTTTTCTTGTGCTCTTTTGGAGGAGGAGAAAAATAAGCGAATAGGTGAGAAGAGGAACGTTTTCCTCCTACATCTGAAAACATGACTTCTTAAAACAAGTGAAAGAAAAGACAAGATACAACTGCCTGAGTTAAAAATAAACATGAAACACTCTTATGGAAAGAAAGTTGGTAAGAGCTTTAGAGGCAGATTCAAGAAACTGACCCGAAGGCAAAGAGGTCACATTGTGTGTCAGCGTGTGTCTATGTGTGTATAAGAGACATAAAGGGGGGGGCTGACTTAGAAATTTGCAAGCCTAGACAAACTTTTCCAATTCAAAAGACTGCTGAAGATATTAAATTTAAGATATAATATGATGATAGCTGGCCTAAAATATGCTGACTTTATTAAAACACATACTCTCAAGAATTAAACGCAGATTAGACTAGTCCAAATCCTGACATTAATGTAAAAATATTATGCTTCTTAAAGAAATGAAAAAAACTAATTGATTTATCCATTTATCCATTCATTCATTTTATCTCCTTGTCCCCTTTCAGCATTGTGAGGGACCAGTTCCAACATGAAAACTATGATTCAATGATGAATGATAAATGTCTTTATCTTGTCTCATTAGGATTCTGCCATCTATGCACTGATGTAACAAAGGAAAGAAAGAGAAAGAAAGAAAGGAAGAACTATGAGCTTGTAGATGATACATGAGAGTATTCTGGCAGCTGTCAAGTTACTCCTCTGACAATGTAAGTCAGAGAGATAAAGCAAATACAGTATGTTGAAAGAATTGCATATAGTAACTCACCAACAGCAGCAGATCTGCACTCTTTGACTACAACAGGGCTAAGTCACCATGCTCTTCACTCTACCACTTAAGAAACTTCAACTAGCATCATGAAACCGCAAATAATTTACTTGTAATATGCTTATTTTGTCCTTTTTCCCTTGTAATCTCACATTATGTTTGGCTCACATGTGCCTTAAACTGCAAGCCAGTAATAAAACAAGAGTCTACTTTGTCAATGAAGGCATCATTGGTAAGTCTACTGCTGAAAAGATTACATAAAAAGGTTAGACCCAAGCTCAATTTGAGCAAAGGTTAACGTTACTGCTGACCTTTATTTTTAATTAATTTATTTAACTGTCTGCATCCAGTGTTACCTTTTCAACTCAAAGCAAACTTCTTGTGAAAGATATTATTTAAAGCTTTACCCTCAACGCAATTCACTGGTTCATAAGATGATTGTCTGAAACAAATAATGCCACAGCTACAGGATTTTCAAGTTTATGAGCTGGAACTGCAAAAGGGTCTGAGTAGAGGAAGTAGCAAGATGCTACATAAGCATTGATGGATTTCATACCTCCTTGTTGTCACAGCAAAGATGGGTAAAGAGTTGTGATGAGGCATTGTTTTTCTTGAGTTTTACATAAAATCTTTTAACAGTGTCATCAGTGGGGAGTAAAGATGTTTCTTAAAATAAAAATACTTAATGAGATTCTGCCTTAGCTTTAACATGACTTTTATTTTTTGACTTAGATTGCCAGTTTGGATAATTAACCTGTATTCCCTTTGCATACCTGCACAATCATTCTTGAATACTAAAAAAAACCTACTTATTTTTAAAGATTTAATGCTTCCACAGTGATAGAAGATGCTATTTTAAACTATTTGGTCAAAGGAAAAAAGAAGAAATGCATTACATTAACCAATGTAGCGTGGAATGTGCTGCAAGGAGAATTACAATTTCTAAATGTAAGCATAGGCAGGAAGTAAGATAATGTGAGCAGGTAAAAATAGAAGAAGGTACCCACCATTTGCAGATTTGTTGTGTGAAATGTCTGGCTATTATCTGGACAGTCAGAGAGGTTTAGCACAGTTTGAAGAATGTGAAGATGTGTCCTGGTGTGTAATTAACAGATAAACCTGTTGGTTCATTAAATGCATATGCAGTGTCATGCATTCACTATGCTAGTGTTGATCGTTTGGACATCTCCACACACCTCCCCTCCTCACCAGACTTCTGACACACTGCATCCATCACCTTACCTACCTCCACCATATTTATAGAATTTTAATTAGCTCTGAGCTCAAGCCAACATCATTAGCTTTTCTCTCACTTTTTTTTCAGCAAACAGCCATGCATGGTAATAATGGTGTTCTTAGACAGAAGCAACGAGTACAAGGGCACAGTTTCAGATAGAGACCGCAGGACAAAAGGTTGACAGTTTAAAATGACAATGAAAAATGAAAGCAGTGGGAAAACAGCATAACATGTGGAATGTAGACAGTAATGTCACCTTGGAATAATTTCAGCATGATTAAATGAGCAGCTTTTCCCTTTGATGACAGTATGGGAAAATAGTTAATGTAATTGAATTTAAAGTAGCTGGGTGTGATTCCACTACAAAACCATCAGGTCTAGCCTTCAAGCATGACTACACCAGTATAAAAACATGTTGGGAGTAATATTTGGTTCATATTTTAGAAAAACTGCTTTGTTCCTCTTGCTGTCTAAGGATAACCTTGTCAAAATGGGAGTGGTTTTCCTTTGTGTGGTTAAAGCTGAGACAGCACTGACCTTTTCTAACCAAGTAAACCTAACCAAACAGCAATGAAAATTATCACTTCATAAACCCAAACAGGAAGGCTGCCAAACCCTAAGCAAAAATACACTAATCAGAAATACCCAAAAGCATAAACAACATTTTTTTCTTGATCCTAAACAAGCAGTTTTTCTGGTATGTGTCCAAACAGTGTTTTTCTATGGCAGAAAAGTTATGACAGGGTGTTAAGGACCACTTTATTACAGGGAATCATAAAAAAGAACTCCCGTACACAGCTTGCAGTCTTTATAAATATAAAGTGATAAAAGAGCAAAACACACTTAGTTATGGTGGACGAGTAGAAGACGCATCTCTCTCACGCTCCTGCTACACGCTAACAAAAAAACCCACTTCTTTTTTATCTATAGAAAGCCTCCGAATTATAGAACAAAGAAAAAATGGCAGTCAAGCAGCCCAAGCAGAGCAAAAAGGACTCTATACAGATTAGCCACTCTGCTATCACCGATGTTACTATGGTCACTACAGTAGTCGACAGGTACAAATCTGACCTACTTTCAGAGTTTAAAGCAAGCTTCTTAAATCTCGAGGCCAAAATTGACCAAGTCCAAGTTACCATAAGTGATGATGGCAAGCGAATTTTGTCTCTAGAGTCTCATGCAGATTCTACCAGTGAATGGCCGCTTAGTTTGGAATCCATGTGTGAAAAGCTAGTTATGAACAATAAAAAGCTAAGGGCTAAAGCCTGCGGACCTGGAAACTCAAAGTTGGCACAATAACATGCGCATTGTGGGCTCCCCCAGTGCAATAGAGGGTCCTCGGCCAACTACGTTCTTTGCAGACCTGCTGACACAGCTACTGGGTAAACAAGTTCTGCCATCTCCGTCCGAACTAGACCAGGCCCACCATTCTCTAGCACCCACGCCTCAACAAGGCGAGAGGCTGAGACCAGTCATTGTCCGGTTTCACAACTACCAAACTAAAGAAAAGGTCCTATGGGAAGCTTGTAAAAGAAGACCTGAGCTGCAGTACAAAGGGAAGCCGGTGGCCATCTTTGAAGACTTCACGCCAGAGGTTGCTGAGTAAAGGGCAGTATACAGAGAAGTTATGGTGCTGTTATGTGAACGGGGAGTTTTACATATATATACAGTATGTACATATAAAT
>JBAMHW010000008.1:17517513-17529240 GCA_037177495.1 Rhadinocentrus ornatus
TGAAACCACCCATTTAGCTCTAAGCTCTCTGTTTGTATGCTGACTGGCCAATAAATCACTTTCACTGTGGTAAAAAAAGAAGAAGAAAAAAAAGAACAGAGAAAGATAGAAAGAAAGAGAGAAAACTTCATGTTCCCAGAAAAACAAGATGAAACTTGTACAATTTTCCTCTCTCACATATCTTTAACCTTACTAAATATATGTTTAATGTATAATACCAAATCCCTCTCTCTTTTTTTTTTCTTTTTAATTTGCGTTTCCCAGTAAAACAAAAACACCAAGACTTACATGCTCACACATGCACACAGTACAAACTGTGGTGTTCAGCTTGGGAATTTCACAGTCACTGGCGGACTTCTACAGATGGGTGAGAAAGTATTATTTCAAAGGACACTATTACATTTTTAATTAAAAAAAAAGTGAAAATCACAAATAAATGATGAACTTAACCTAGTACTGTAAGGCGAAGATGACAGTGATCTTATCATAAATGTTTTATTCCCACAAATTATTATTTTACATCATTTTAAGAATAACAATCCTTCCCTTTGGAAACTTTCCTCAGTACTGATCAGCTGTGCCACACTGAAAACTTTAAAGCTATTTGTTAACTAAAATAACAGCAGTAAAGAACTATTTAATTCTTCGTAAACATAAAGATATGAAAAGTTCTGAAATGAAATTTAACAGAAGTAGAGGCTAAAGAAAAAACTTTGTCAGTGGTAGCCACACCCAACAACGTGTTAGTCATTCCAGCATGTCTGAATGGTGTATTCAGCAATGAAGTTTCATTATAGCATTATAGCACAAAACAAGGATAATGACTAAAGCGCAAAAAATGTTTGATTTTATGTAGATATTTAACGTACTTTGTAATGCTTGAAAGTCATCCATCTCATTTTGTAATTGGAGCTGGGCATATAAGGCACTCAAATTGTAAACCATAAGCAAATTCTTTACTTTTTCATTCTACAGTTGTATACATTATTTGTTCGTCTGTTGAAAATTTAATGTTGAAATAAATATCTTTGTGAGGATTAAAATTTTTATATTTTTACTTTCACCAGTAGTAGAGAATGTGAAGTTGATGTCATGCACCACTTTGGATATACTGTATCCTGGCTTGCTTTGAGGCTGTCTTTTGTATGTACATACACTAAATTCCTTAACTTAAAAAAAAAAAAAGTTAAGGAATTTAACTTTAAAGTTGAGGAATTTTAAATTAAACTCAACTAAAAGATAATCTTTCTGAACAAATTGTAGGATCAGCTTCTAAAGCATAAAGTAAACACACTTTTAAAAAATATTCAAGCATTATCATTTGTTTATTTTTATACATTTGCCCTAAAGAAAAAGTTCTGTTTTTTGTGGAGGATTAAATTTAGACACACCGGTTTGTTAATAATGAGATCTTGCATGGCATACAACGCCTTCATATTGTTTTCGTTGTTCAAGGTTCAGCAGCACTATGGCAGTGGCAGTAACAGCAAAAGTTCAAAAGGCTGGAATAAAGTGTGCATTAACACCTGGATAATTCAGTAGACTCGGTCCCATTGGAGACTTAGTTTAATTGGGAGGTGCAATGTTCTTCTGGACCAAGATGAAGTTCACGCAACACTTCTCAAGAGAATTAAGCCTTTTAAATAATGTCTTCCACTTTGCAGCGAGAATTACTGAAGGAGAAGATGAGACACACAAGGAAGAAGATGGGGTAATACACCTAGGTGAATTGAGTAATGTTGGACCCAAAGGATGGTGTGGGTGTAGCACCGCCCCAGTTTCACACGCATATTTTTTAATCCAGACAAAAAAAACATCTGTACTCAAAGTGTGTCCATTCCTAGTTGCTCCCTTCTTGTTTGAGCCCACAAGTATTTTATTTTCACTCATAAACAGAAGGTTGCAGCTTAACTTTGCAGCTTAGCAGGGTGCGTAGAGCAGGCTCTTTTCTCCGCCTGTTATCAGCACTTAGAACCAGTGAAACGGAGAGAGGTCCCGCCCAGCTGTAAAAGTTCTCCCTGCCCTTCCATGGGGTCGAAGTCTGTACACACAACCAACAAAAGGTTACAGAAGAACTCAGACTGACGCGTTCCCACTTCAACACAAGGATTAAGAAGTTTTTATTTCTCCAGCCGATGGCTTCTCTGCTGACATGTCGACATTTTCTTCTGTTGGCATTCCTCCTCATTGTAAGTAACTGATGCGTAACATACCTTTTCCCCTTCTTTTTATCTATTATACTGTGCTGAAAATCGGATATTTAAACAGGTGTGGCTCTTCTCTGGGTGAGAAGCAGCAGTTAAACAATCAAGTACGCAGCTAAATAAAGACAGGACATCACCGCGGCTGGGTTTTCCAGACTTCATCTACTTTAGAGGGTCGCGGAGCAGTTTTTCATTTCCTCTCCAGCAAAGCTGCTGCTTTCATAAATATTGGATGTACGAAGCATTGATGAGGTTCTGGTGTCACATGTCACATATATTAGTTCTTTTCCTAATAGTGTATGGTTTACTTTCTTTTCTTTTTTCGTTTTTTTAGTATTCATGGTTTGTTTTTTTTAATTAATTGTTAAAATGGCATTTTTAAGATCATAATATTTTTGACAAGTTTAGACAGAATCAGGTCTTTGCTATAAACAAACCATATCTTTCTCTTGGGAAACATAGCAGCATTGTGGAATTATGCATGATGATTAACTTTATCCTCTTTCTTTGTTTACCTGCAGCTTGTGCTTGAAAGGGGAGAAGGAAATGGCCGAACGCTACAGAGACAGAAAAGAGAGTGGTTTCTAGCTCCCAGAACGCTCACGGAGAACCACGATTACACCACCTATGACTATATTGCTAAAGTGTGTACTTCTATGTTTTATTTCCCTGAGAAATTCTGGTAAAACTGACACCCCACTATTTATTTAAAGGTTCTTGATACAAGGTTTATACAGCATATACACAGGCAAACAGATATTTTAATGTAGGTAAAATAATCATTTCAGTTTTTAAATTAACCATATTATTACTGAACTCATTGAATTGTCCACACCGGTTTCATCCTCAGCCTTTCTTTGTTTTTTTGTTGTTTTTTTAACCTAAGTGCGTAAGAGAGCAGCTCTGCACACACCCACACTTGCAGGCCTCCATCTTCATAATGAGTCATTTCAGACACAGTTTACGATAATGGTTTTCTTTGTTCAGAGATTTCAACTAACACACCTACAATCTGCATCTTGTCTAGTTAATTTTATAAACATTAGATGTTTTAGATGTCTTTTCAGACCAAGGTAGTCTGGATGACAAACTGCGATGATAATAATTTCCAATTACATTTAAATTCTTCAACAGAAATACTGTACCTAAACTAGCTTTACACTTGTATTTTAAGGGGGTTAGATTTCCAGAGGGTTTCATTCTGCATTTGTTTGTGTTTCAGATTCGCTCTGATAAGGTGAATTTTACAAGGATAATATATTCTATAACCGGACCTGGTGTTGACAAGCCTCCTAAAGGAATATTTGGTGTTAACCCGGAGACTGGCTTTGTAAAAGTCTATGCTATTCTGGACCGAGAGACCATCCCTGTATATCGTGTAAGGGCACTTCAAAACCTGAGTAGAAGCTGTGCAATGAGTAGTATGTAGACTATGAATGAAATTTAAGCTGTTTGTGTATTTCCTGTTAGTTAAAAGGGATTGCAAAATTCACCAATGGGTCCCGCGCTGAAAAGGATATTGACCTTGTAATTAAAGTTGATGATGAAAATGACTGCGTTCCAGTCATTAAAGCAGCACAAGTTGGCTTTGTCAATGAATCCAGTTCAACAGGTATCTTCATCTCTAAAATTTTATTAGTGATATTGCTTAGAAAACTCTAAAAGTAGTTTATTACATTTAAACAACTAAATTATTTGGTGATTTCTAGGTACTGTTGTCATGAAAGTGACAGCTACTGATGCCGATGAGGAGAAATCTCTCAGGTCCACCATCTCCTTCAGAATTGAAAGTCAGAGTAACATAGCAGGGATGTTCTACATGAACTCTGAAACTGGAGAGGTCATGGTTCAAAAGAACACTCTAGATAGAGAGGTAAGTTGCAAGTGCCCCTATTATATTAAGTAATCAATGACAAACATGCATTTTGTACATTGCTTAAAATGTTTATTTTTAGATATAGGCAAGGCAAATTTATTTGTATAGAACATTTCATGTACAAGACAATTCAAAGTGCTTTACATAAAACATTAACCAATTATTGACATAGCACTCATCTTGGTTAAAAAAAAAGACTGAAATCAACTAATCTGTGGACTAACTTTATTTATGCTTCTTTTTTTTTTAGAAACAAGATATATATAAGTTGAAAATTATTGCCTCTGACTTAGCTGGACAACCTGGAGGAAACACTGCAACTGGTGAAATTGAGATTAAAATTCTGGACATTAATGACAATATTCCAACTCTGGAAAAAGAATCGGTACACCGCCGCCACAACCTTTTGTTCTTCTCTAAGTGATTGTGTTGATATATTAATAAGCATTTTCATTATAGTATGAGGGGAGCGTGGAGGAGAATACAATCAATGTGGAAGTTTTGAGGATAAAAGTCATCGACATGGATCTAATTCACACTGAAAACTGGCAGGCTGTGTTCACCATTGTTTCCGGTAATGAGGGGGGTCATTTCACTATCACCACTGATTCTAAAACCAATGAGGGAATCATCACGATAAATAAGGTAAAGAGTGGTGGAGTGTATCTATTTTTATTGCGTATGGTAAAATCACAAATGCAAATTGGCTAAAAGTAAATTTAAAAAATAAATCTGAAAACATGCTAATTCTGTGCATTATCTGCAGGCTCTAGACTATGAGGAAGTGAAGATGCTAAATTTAGCTGTGAAAGTTTCCAACAAGGCAGAGTACAACTTTGGCAGTGGGGTTGTGGTAGGGACCACATCAAAATCATACCCCATCAAAATTAACGTCATCAATCAGATGGAAGGCCCCCGTTTCCAGCCAAGTGTAAAAGTGGTGACTATCTCTGAGGACCACACGTCCATCTTCATCAACAAGGTCATTGCTACTTATGCCGCGATTGACAGTGACACACTAAAGACTGCCACCAACGTGAGGTACTGTCACTAAGAGAGGACTTAAATATGTTGTGGTCAATTTTAACACTCTACTTTGAGATTCGCATGAAGAAAACATCTGAATTACACTTTTTGGTTTTGGTATATTTGTTTTGCTAATAGACCATTAGCACATTTAAGCATAAGACATTAGAACACATAATAATAAAAAAAATTAAATAGTTTATTTAAAATTTTATGCATTTAAAAGGGTATTTACTGGCCATTTTCTGCCAGATTTAACTGTCTTTGGCCTTCAAACTGCTCAGATACAAATAAAACTGTCATAAACTAGGAGAACATATATCAGCAGGATATCTGTACTTTTTCAACAGTGCAAGTATTTTTTTACTTCTAAAAGAAACTGCAGTAGCCTATTTGTACAGACTTTATGAAATATATCTGAAACATTAAATTAAGGTTAAATTTTCCAAATGAATTGACTAACACCTACCAAAACTTTGTAGACCGAGTACCCCACTAGTAAAATTATAAGTATATAACATTTTCAAGCCCTAAATTTGCTGTATAATTTAGGTCAAATCTGTAAATTTGACCCACACTTTTGAGGTGGCTATAGATATATATATATATATATTAATAATCCCCCATGTCTCTCTAATGTTCGGCCTTCATTTATTATCTTCTCTTTTCCAATTTTAAAAAATGTGAATTGAAGATATTGTTGAATTATTACTGAAAAGCCCTTAAAGTTAATACCTAGACACATTATTGTACTGTTCATTTTTTGGGGGGGTTTATCTTTACATACATGTTTGTTTGTTTTTGCTATACTGCCAGGTATGCAAAGCTCTATGATGAAGGTAACTGGTTGACTATTGATGAGAAGACAGCAGAAATCAGGTTAAATACATTGCCTGACCGAGAGTCCAAGTTCTTGGTCAATGGAACATATTATGCCAAAATTTTATGCATCACTAATGGTGAGTTATGCAAGATATTTCCATGTTTTTACTGCAGTCTGGTCGATTGTCCCACAAATATTAATCTCTGATTCAATCTGGTTTTCAGAGGCACCCTCAAAAACAGCAACAGGGACAATAGCCATTCAGGTGGAGGACTTCAATGATCACTGTCCTAGACTAATCTCCACAACTCAGAGCATGTGCCTTCAGGAAAACGTAATTTTTATCTCAGCTGTTGACAAAGATGAGTTTCCAAATGCAGCACCATTTGATTTTACTATGATTCAAAAAGGCAGCGAACAGAGGTGGACAATTGAGCCTTATAATGGTAAGACCATCTGGATTGAACAACTGGTACTTAGCACGTCATTTTAAGAGAAATTCATTATTTAGCTGTTCTTTATTTTCAAAAAGCTTAATTTGTCAAGAAATGCAGCCAAGTGTGCGTCCTTTTAACTATTTTTGTAAGAAGAACACAAAAACACTGTAGTTACAGGATTAAAGTAGCAAATCTATTATACACTACAGCTACGGTTGTTTTGCCAAGAGGATAATTTGACTGTCACTCAAACTGAACGGTGCTCGTATTTATATTCTTTTGCTATTCCAAGAACAATGTTGGGAAAAAGTACCTGTATGAAAATAACAAAGATCGAAAGCTTAGTTGCAAGTTACAAGACACCACATACAGTTTCTTTTAATAACTTGTGTTGTAGACTTTAACGTTAAAGTCCTGTCTTTCTATAGAAACTACAGTCATTCTGCGAAACCACGCCCACTTATGGCAAGGCACCTACAAAGTGGCATTAGATATCAAAGACCAGCAAGGAAAGTCATGCGCCAATGTCCAGACAGTAGATGTAACGGTGTGCACATGCCTTCAAAACACTAAAACCTGTGTGCTGCGGCGTAACAGTACTGCAGTTTTTGGAGCATCTGGTGTTCTGCTTCTACTGCTTGGTCTGCTGCTGCTGCTGTGTGAGTAGACTGGTTGATTACCAATGATTTGTTTGTGGGGTTTTTTGTTGTTGTTGTTTTGTTTTCCTTATTATCTATTAATGGTTACACATTTGTAAAGTTTCCAACCACAACAAGCTGTGGATTGAATAGACAAATTAAGAAGAAAGGGTTAGTCATAAGTTACAAAAGTAAGATATTAGTTCCAGGATGCATTACACAATTATTTATCTTCTTTCTTCTTAGTTAAATAAGGAAGAAGTTCAATGCTGAAGAAAGCAATTTGCTGCTACAGAGTTTAGCTTAATTTGATTTGAACAACATGCATGTGTAAAAATGTCTTTTTCAATGTGTAAATTATGTTTGCTTCTCAGTGGTGCCCCTTCTGCTGCTCTTCTGCCTGTGTGGAAGTACACCAGGAGACTTCAAGCTTATTCCTTTTGAAACAAAACAACAACTGATTGCATATCACACAGAGGGGCAGGGGGAAGACAAGGTACTGGCACACTAATGTATCTTACGAAGGGTTTAGACATTTGGCGCACTGTAAATGCCTCATCCCTGACTGGATCACCCATGTTATTTTTCACAGGAAGTTCCGCTTCTACAAGTCCCAGTAGTGGTTCAAAATGGCACACTGAACACCAAAGATATCAACAGCTATGGGGGGAAGGGATACCTTGGAGGTTTGGTTGAATCAGGAGAAGCACATGGAGGAGCAGCCTTAGGTGGTGCTTTTAACACTAGTACTATGACAGCTGAGAATATGCATCTGTACAACCAATACAGACATTTCAGTGGGCAAGAAGCGATGGAATTTGTGGATGGAGGGATGATGGCAGGACAGGACATGAGTTTTTCCCGTTACACCGGCGGGGCCTTCAGTGGGATGGCTCTGTCTGATCATTTCCTGGGGGAGTACTTTTTAACAGTGAGTATCTTCATATTTAATTAAGAGGTTTAGTCTGAGGATATCTACTTAAAACAAAAGATAGAAAATTTTTTTTTTTCTGTATAGCTAGATATTCAGTTTGTTATAAGCTGCAATAGATAGAGTTGCAACATACACTACTGTATTTGTTCAGCTGTCATTGAAGTCATATGCATACTATTTTTATTTATTTGCAGAAATCAAACAATGTTTCACAACAGTCTCAGGAGAAAGACCAGCTCCTAGTCTATGACTATGAAGGCCAAGAGTCGCTGGCAGGTTCTGTAGGTTGTTGCAGCCTCCTTGATAATGATGACGACCTTGCATTTCTAAACGACCTGGGGCCAAAATTCAAAACCCTGGCTGAGATTTGTCATGGATCCACCCTGGAGAGGGAGTCAGTGGTTGGAGGAGTTTCTATTCCCCCGATGAGACCGGTATCTCCAGCCATGCCGTCCACTTCGACCCACACACATGTCCATACACACTCAGAAACAATCAGGGACAGGGATCGGGTAAACACCCTCAACACCTCTAATGTGGCATCTGGGTCCTCCACTTTCATCCAAGAGGAGCAAATCACTAAGAGATCCCAAGGTTCAGCAGCCACTTCCAATGTGCATGTCCAGGACAAAATAATCATTCCTAATCAGACGCTGCTCATACAGCAGCCCTCCATGTACTATGCTGCTACACCCATGTATGTAGTGGAATCAAAACCCCAGATGGTGCTTGTGACAGGAGGAACTCAGCAGGCTGTGGACCAAGTGGGGCTGAGTCAAGGGATGGTGCAGGTTGGTGGTCTGCAGCACTCTCAGGGCATGGTACTTGTTGAAGGGCGGGTCGGAATGAGTGGAGCAACAGGGCAGGCGGGACAGGGCCTTTCACTGGGATCTGGCTCCAGGTCCACACAAGTGTTAGTGGTTGAGAATGGATCATCAGGAAGAGAGCAAGGCTTTGTTCAGACAGGACAGAGATCCACAGAGTCTGGCTTTGACCTGAGAGGTCAAGGTGTGCAGGTGAAATCTTTTTCACACAGTTCACACGGTTCTACAGGGTCAAATGAGGAGTCAACACTGATAACTGCACCCAAGTTGCAAGGCAGCCAGAGAGTGGTTATGCAACACAAAAAAGTCTCGGTGACAGAGAGAAATTTTGAGTCTAACACAGGAGCCTAAATTTACCCTTTTTTTTTAGATGCCGCACCTTTAATGATATATAATGTTTCTTGAGTGAAATGCACATCTTGTTACAAAGAGACATAACTTTTTTTAAAAGTAGGCATTACATGATGCCTGTCATGATAGCAAAGGGAAGGCCTTGCAAACACAGGGTGATCTTTTTTTTCCATGTCTCGGCCAATGAATGACCAGTTAGGTGCCATGTGACAGCTTTCCAAAGCTCCACAGTTTTATTTCAGGTACCAAAGTGAGGAAACACAATACTAACTTGCTGTTTACATGTACCTGCTACTACACAAACAAAAATAAAATCACTTAATTTGTCCTAACTAAAGCTAAAAAGTGCATAGAGTAAAAAAAAAAATGATAAAAAAGACCTGTGACTTCCTTGCCTATCACAACTCCCAGCCTGCTAAGCCTCTTTATGAAGGTTGTACAGTCACCATAGCACTCACCTGAAAATTTATATTAACTACACCAACTGTTCTCTAAATGCAGCTCATTAAACACAACCGACCCTCCTTAGCAATTCCTTTAAAAAAAGCTAAACAAAACGTACACGAGTACATGTGGATTCCTGAAGTGTATTAATAAAGTTATAAAGCAAGCGTTAAGTGCCAAAGCTGCAGGTATTTTGTATTATAGCATAAGTTTCCTATTTTTTACAGGTTTACGCTATTTTGTGCCATAATAATTTGTGTCTGTGTCTGTGTGTGTGTGGATTGTTAGAATAAAACAGGATGAGTTTGCAAAGCACTGAAAGGCCTGTTCGTGTGACACTGTTTGATACTGCTGTCATCAATATGATCAATATGAATATTCATATTTTGTTATTTGCTGTAAAAGGTTGCTGCACAGTAGTAAAGCAGCCTAAAATAATTATATTTCTGTTTTGTAAGTTTTGCACCTGCTGTCATAATAAAATCAAACAATGAGATAATTATTAATACATTTGTCTTCCGTAAATCATGACCTTTTAATGATGTAATATTAAATTAAGCAATTGTGTGTAATATCTTTAAAATAAAATAAGATGATTTTTAACTGTTGCTTGAATGCTAAAGGTATTAAGATGAAATGTTAATGACATAGTTTAAAGATATTTTTTAAATAAAATGTTTTCTTAATCTAAATTTTCTCCACCTCTTTTTTTCATTTATTAATAAACAGATATGAAACTTTTAATGTGTGTTTTGTAGAGACAGCTAAATGCACATGTAGTGCAAAGTTTGTTTCAGCTGAGACATGTAGAAGCTTGCTTCATTTTAAAATTCCCTTCCTAAACATCCTCACATTCAGTTTGCAGCAGCTCCACAAATGTAAGGTCAAACTTGATATAGAGATCTATTCATAAGAGATGGGAAAAATCTAAAATATAGATCTCAACAGGGAAAATTTTAGCTGGAAGAAAACTGTATAACTTGTAAAACTGCATTTTATTGCAAATAGGGTGTACAAGTATTTACGGGGAGGCTAAAACATCTTATAAAGTGGAAGGTTCACATTTCGTTGTCAGCTCTGCGAAGCAAACAGGAGCATTCCTGCATGCAACAATAGGGTGCTCTGTAGAGGAGCTCACCCAAAAAGGGTTCAGTTGTTTTCACACAGCAGATAGAGGAAAATCAGGTTTCAGACACTGATATTGCAGGTCAGCCCAAAGTAGGGTTTGGTTTAAATTGAGATTTGGCTTGTAAAAGCCTACAGTTTTCATATGGGAATCAATCCTTTAAAAGCAGACTAAAGAATATTTAAACACTGCAGAGGGAATTTGTGTCATGGGGAAATGCTTTCATGCATAGCTTTTCAACCAAAACAGGTGAAAGAGGTAAGAGGGTAGGGGAGCTAGGAGAAACTATAACCCTTTCAGAGGAACTGGGCTTTGTCTGGTCTTCTTCATCTGATATAAAGGTTGTGGCCAAAGAAATCCACTTTCAACCTTGCTGTTAAAATTCCAGCATTTTTGCAGTTCCCATTTTATTTGTTTTGAATTGTCAAAATGTTACAAAATGAAGGTTCATGTTGGCTTACGAAGGTCATACAAAACACCTAAATATCATTCATTGGGTCAAAAAAACAAAGAGACAAACAAGACTTGACACATTTTTTTCTGTTCTTTGTGGGTCTGCTTTTTTCTCTTAAGCTCATAATTCATGTTGGAAGCACATGTTTTTCATCAACTGTCAGAAGGAGCATTCTTTCTTACTGGGATGGGACTGGGGTGTGGCAGAATCCAAAAAACTCTGAGAACTTTTCACAACAGTTCTCAGTTTATCTGTCTTCCTTAATGGCATGGTGACATGTTTCTTGACAGGAGGCCCAGTCATCAGACCAGTTTGAATATCTTACCTTAGTCTCATGCACATTCTTAGCTTATCAATGATCAGTTTTTGTTTTGACGCTATCAAGTCACAATTCTTAGCAAGACTTACTGCTGCATGTAGCACCACATCAGTCTAATACCTATTTGCCAAAAAAGGCAATAGATCAAGCTATCACGGTGGCAGTGTTTATTAATCAAACACACTTCTAGAAACTACCCCTATGATGATGAGAATGCAAGGACCAGGGTTTCCCTTGCCCGGACGTGGGTCACCGGGGCCCCCCTCTGGAG
>JBAMHW010000008.1:17530142-17577438 GCA_037177495.1 Rhadinocentrus ornatus
GGGTTTCCCTGCTTAGGCAGCTGCCCCCGCGACCCGACTCCGGATAAGCGGCAGATAATGGATGGATGGATGGACTTCTAGAAACTCAAATCACAAAAATGCATAAAGTCAAGCAAGTCTCATTTAATATTTCTGTTATACATGCTTATACATAGCATATGGATTTGAAGGGACAGAATTTGGCCAGAATTGAAGCTATAGAGCCAAATAATTTATATGTTTACGCACTTTTCAGTACACTATCATGTCATGATGTTGATGTACAGAACTTGGACATTAACCTGTACAATACACTAAACCCTACTAAAATGGCCCACAATATATTGTACTGTAAAAATGTATAATTTTTCCTTAAACCTTTCTGCATTGCTGTTTTCTGCCAGTTAAACACAAACAAGAAACTGCATTTGTTTGGTACAGTTTTCAGTTGCTTGTAATTTATTATTTTTGGAGGGTGTGTATCAACTCACAGTAAACTATAATTTCCCCTGTTTATGGTCATTAAAAAACTTATTAACCACTGCAGACAAGTGTTTCACAAGCACTGTAAATCATTCTTGGACAAAACTTTACAATTTGACAAGAAGAGTTGCTACAACAAGCTTTGGCTAATTAGATAATTACAATGCAGTTAATTGCTGATTTTCTGCACATTAATATCTTTGAAATTTTTGTGTTTGCACATTGTAAATTAAATTAATAAGATTCTAACTGAAAACAATTTTTCTTCTGTTTTTCGTTAACAGTAATAAATGATTACTTAGGATGTTAGCACTTCCTTCAGGATATCCACAGATATTAGCTCTGCCAGTCAAAAACTATAGTATAGGGACAATGATGACTAAAAACATGTCCAAAAGATACTCGGAAATAGAATTATGTACTGCATATCTTCCAGGCCTAATCTGTAATAAATCAAAAGCAGTTTTTCAAATGTTTTTACTTTGTGTAACCATTTAAAGGAAGCATAGCATGAAGGATGGTTTGGATCTTTTATTTGAGACCATTGACCATAAATGCATGATAAAGTGAATGTTACAAAACTGTGATAAGGACAAGACTGGGGTTTTTTTCGGTTTTTTTACTTGCAAAGCATGACTTGGAGAAACTAACACTACAGTGATTGCATATTTCAGATTCTAACAGACTCGATAGCTTTGTCAGTATAAGCAATGCCTAAATGCAGCATTATTTGGCTAAAACAACAACATTTGATCATGACCTGGGCAGTGCAATAAACATCTGCATTTTTTACCACACTTCATATTATCTCATTGCACTTCTTCAGCAACAACTATTATTAAGAACTGATCCAATGTCATGTCAGTGTTTTTTGTAATCAGTGGCGAACATCGTGGCGGACCTCTTCCTCATCTTCTATCTCATCTTCTTCATATTCACCTATTTCATCAGCTGTGGCATCCTGGTACTGCTGGTACTCGGACACCAGGTCATTCATGTTGCTCTCCGCCTCAGTGAACTCCATCTCATCCATTCCCTCTCCGGTGTACCAGTGGAGGAAGGCCTTGCGGCGGAACATGGCAGTGAACTGCTCAGAGATCCTCCTGAACAGCTCTTGGATGGCTGTGCTGTTGCCAATGAAGGTGGCAGACATCTTGAGCCCCCGTGGAGGGATGTCACAAACTGCAGTCTTGACATTGTTGGGTATCCATTCTACAAAGTAGCTGCTGTTCTTGTTCTGGACGCTGAGCATCTGCTCATCCACTTCTTTCATTGACATACGGCCACGGAAGATGGCTGCCACTGTGAGGTAGCGTCCGTGACGGGGGTCACATGCTGCCATCATGTTCTTGGCATCAAACATTTGCTGTGTAAGCTCTGGCACAGAAAGGGCACGATACTGCTGGCTGCCCCTGCTTGTGAGAGGTGCAAAGCCTGGCATGAAGAAATGCAAGCGGGGGAAGGGCACCATGTTGACAGCTAGCTTACGGAGGTCAGCGTTAAGCTGGCCTGGGAAGCGCAGGCAGGTGGTCACCCCACTCATAGTGGCTGATACCAGATGGTTTAGGTCTCCATAGGTGGGTGTGGTCAGCTTCAAAGTGCGGAAGCAGATATCATACAGGGCCTCATTGTCAATGCTGAAGGTCTCATCTGTGTTTTCCACTAGCTGGTGGACAGAGAGGGTGGCATTATAAGGCTCCACTACAGTATCAGAGACTTTTGGGGAAGGCATTACACTGAAGGTGTTCATGATGCGATCCGGGTACTCCTCACGGATCTTGCTGATGAGCAGTGTGCCCATCCCTGAACCCGTGCCCCCACCCAAGGAGTGGGTGAGCTGAAAGCCCTGGAGGCAGTCACAGTTTTCAGACTCCTTTCTCACCACATCCAGGACTGAGTCCACCAGCTCAGCACCTTCTGTGTAGTGACCCTTGGCCCAGTTATTTCCTGCTCCACTTTGACCTGCATGATGCGAGGTTTAAAGAGAGTTAATGTTGAGAAAATGTATGTACACATTTAGCTCAATGTTGTTGTTGTTTTCATTTTTAAACCAATGCATCAGCTGATTGTCATGACATTTTGGACATACAATCATGATCTACAGAAGATGATCCTAATGACATGCAAAAGTAAAATGCTAAAATCTTTGGTTTCTATTAATATTTCATGAGAAAAGAATATAAACTAATCTTATATTAACATAAAATTAAATAGGCTACAGTAGGTAACCTTTTGGTGCATACTAAACCAGATTAGTGCATTATTATTATTTTCTTTGTCAGTTTTTATGTAACAAAGTAGTTAACAGGAAGTGTGGAAGCCAAATTACAATCTATAGTGTACCAAGAAATTTAGAAACAACAGATTCATCATCGTTTTTTAAATTCACACTTAAAAAAGGTAGATGCATTTGCTCAATAAATCCTGAGACTGGTCTGGAGAAAAAGGACGATGGTGGATGGATCATGCATAATCTCTTTTCATTTGGTTAAAAAAATTCTTCTAATAGTCAAGAAACATGTCTTCATTACCTTTACACTTGGGTAATCTTTTTTTTGTGTGTTGTGTAATTATTATTCTACCATTCACTCATGGTTCATCAGAACTCTTCTGTACGTATTTGTTCACAGACATTTCATAACAAGATTATGAATTATCACAAAACTGATGTTATACATCCCATAACCCATAAATGATCTTCTGATCATAATCCTGAGTGAAAATCAAAACTATAATAGTCAAGATTTGTATAACATTTATGAAAAAATACACAAAAAAAGCCCCAGGAAAAACAATGAATGAGTACCATTGACAGTAAATGGCTGCAAATAATTGCAATGCTAACAAGGTAAGCAAAAAGTAACTTCTGAAAAACATTATATTTGCTAGAAATGAACATATTGAACATGAAAGATTAGCATATCACCATGCTGACACTGAGCTAAAGGCACCAGTACGCCTCAATGAAACCTTAAAACAATGAGCATTAGTGGATAATTAATCATCTCCTATTTGTTACAGCTTTTTGATTAAGGTGTATTTCCTGGTAAGAAGAAGTAGATAGTCATTTTGTGCTGCAGAATTTGGGTCCTCTCTTCCCATTTGTAACCATCGGAGAGTGTCCTGCTTTGTCTTTTTTGTTTTTTCTATTTTGCTAAGTACATGGAGCTCTCTCCGTCTGACACAGCTGTGTATGGCCAATCCATCACACTATTGGCACTTCACTAAGAGACTGCAGAAGCATTGTGCTTGGTATATACAGTGCTGTGCAAGGCTCTCAGGTGAAACCAAGCCCAACGTTATGGGATGTGACAGAAGTTGCTGACATGATGCTGTATGTGCAGTTGATTCAGGATGTGTGTTGACATTCGGATTTACCATCCACTTACCAAAGACAAAGTTATCAGGCCTAAAAAGCTGTCCAAATGGTCCAGAGCGAACTGAATCCATGGTTCCTGGCTCCAGGTCCACCAGAATGGCACGGGGTACAAATTTGCTGCCTTTGAGGGAAAGGAGGGAACAAGGGAAGGTAATAGATGACTGAAGTAAGATATCAACAGTCTCATGATGACAGAACATCCCTAGAGAACTATATACAAAAATGTACTAATTCTTTACTTGCCTAAACAGAATTTATAGTGCTGTTTTTTAAGGGCATATGCCTATATAAATAATGTCAGTCAGTCATTATCTGTACCGCTCATTCCGTTAAGGGTCCCAGGGCAAGCTGGAGTCTATCCCAGCATTGTTTCAGGTGAGAAGCACGTATAAGTAACGTTATGTTTTTAAATGTCTTGTCTTTTTTCTTGCATTTTACTATGCTCCCTCCTCTCTGTCTGTGACACATCTAGCAAGCAAACTGGTGCAGCATGCTGCACTGCTTATTGTGGACTAGCAGGGCTTCTAAATTGCTGAGCTCTGCAGAGTCTATTCAGAGATGCTGCGTTCCACTGTAAATATCTTTTCTTATTCTCACTGCGTAACTTTGAGGTTTACCTGAATTTTAAAAAAATTATGCCAATCCTCAGTCTATGTTTTTAAGGAGAATTTGGTTATTTGGATGTTCAGTCCTCATGCATTAGTGACTCATTAAGTGATGCTGATGACTGCATGCAACATGGAAACAATGCTCAATAATGCCTGCTGCTGGGGAATATAATAGGGGTAGACATCTGTGCATGCAGGCCTTTATTTAGTCAAAAGACAGCTTGATCTCAACCCAGGTTACACCTGGAGTTAGATGCCTACTGATTGGTTCCTTTTACAAAGCTTCAGACTAAATGATGAAACACTAAAATAGTGATATATGATGGATGCATCTCAATTTATCAGGAAATGTCTGCCTGCCTAATTTACAGAAGTTAAGAACAAAAATGTAGGATGAATTAGGAATGACCTTCAACATGTCACACCAATAAAATCATTTATTGACATGACACTAAGAGACTGCAGATACCTGTACTCCCTAGAGAGAGACAGAGAAGGAGTGGGGAAAGGAAGGAACACACAGAGATATATTTTAGCAGGCTCACTGTCCTAATTTTTCCCTTTAAAAAAAAAAAAAGAAGAACCTACTTTCCTCTGCAGCTAAATCAGTGACATGGACATACTGTGGCATTTTAATGAGGCCTATATAGCATAAGGCCATGCAGTGATAATAATGAACAAATTTAGCGTGGCTTCATGCGATTAAATGATTCTGATGCAAACAAGTGACTTTATGAAAGCAAACTTGAAAATTCTTTTTTGATACCTGATGCCTCATTGTAGTAGACATTTATCCTCTCCAGCTGCAGGTCACTGTCACCTTGGTAACTGCCGGTAGGATCGATGCCATGCTCATCACTTATCACCTCCCAGAACTAATGCAAGACAAACACCACATTCCCTTGACATTGTTGGGAGAAATTTAGAGAACACACATGGCGTGAAAACGAGTTTAAATCATACGTCGTCTTTTTTTCTTTTTTTTTTTTCTATTTTTTTTTTTATACTGCGCATCTATTTGATGGCAAAATGACACGCATCCGTTGGGGCCACGTCGCTGCAGCCGCTGTCTTCAAAGCCCAGAGGGACTGAACCCCACCCTGTCTTTTTGAAGGGCCGGGGGGGTGTGTTTTTTTTTTTTTTTTTTTTTTTTTGGTTGGTTCTTTTTTTTTTGTTTTTTTTTTTTTTTTTTTTTTTTTTTTTTTTTTTTTTTTAATGAAAAATATTCCCCATGTCCAAGAGATGTCAGATGCGGGTTTTTTTAAATGACTCGACTTTACATAGTATTACACCTAAAATAAAATGGAAAAGAAAACATGCACAGAATTAAATTATATTTATCTGATACCTTCGCCCCGATCTGATTTCCACATTGTCCAGCCTGGATGTGAACGATTTCCCTCATGGTGATGCGGGCTGAGAGTTTCCTTTCTTGACTAAACCGAGGTCCACTCTTCAGTCTGTTGCCGTTGTGTTTCTCAAAATCAGCATTTGCTTCATTTCTTGGGTGAACGTTGAGCCGGCGAGATAGATAAACGTGCTGCTGGTCAAATGACGTTAGCGCGACGCAGCATCCCTTTCAACCAATAGGAGCGCCTCAGTTTGATGCAGTGGACCGGAGGATCATGCCGCATCATCCTCCTGACATCACCCTGTCCCATGCAGGCAAATTTTAGCTTTTTTTTTTTTATTCTGGATAGAGGCTGTTCTGCACAGTTCTGTTAAATGTTTGCACTGCCAGGAAATATCAGACCCTGGTCAGTGTAATACAGAAGATTGCAGCTTCACCAACTGACTACTGCTTAGCTAGCTGCCTGTAAAAATAACCTGTAGTTCACAACACTAATACTTTAACATAAAAAAAAAAAATAAAATCGATATCCTCACCTATCATGAAACTCACATGTAATGCTACATTGCTTTAAAGAAAATGCTACTACCCGATTTGATTCATTTAAAGAATGCTGTAAAAATGATGTGAGCTCTTTTCATGTTCCCCGTTGGTCTTTTTTTTCCTCCTAAAGCATGTATTGCACACAGTCCCATCTCATGTTGGCTGTTAGCTAGTATGGAATTAGCACAGAATCCTACAAACGTTTGAAAATTCAGTAAAATGTTTTGCATAATTTAACAGCAACTACAGCAGATGTTTTCATAAAGTTGAGTAAGAATTCAAATAAAAGATATCTTTAACTAAGTTATTGTCACCCAAAGCTAACATCCGAATGCTAAACCTGAGATAATAAATAAAAAAAACACTTTACCTAATACATGGTCATGCATTCCTAAATAGTGACGAATGATAATAACAGTAGAACAAAATAATTAACTTTTTTCTTTTCAATTTATGTGTGGGAAGTGATCAGAAAACTGGCTAAGATTAACCAAGATAACAGGCAAGCCCCTTTATGGCTCTAGCACAAATCTAACATAGATAATTTTGATTTTATTTAATTTGATATTAATCTTGCCATGAATTATAATGATATACTGCAATATCTTGCAGTTAAGCAAAGGGTCATAATTAGTAAAGAGACCTAATTCAGGAGCACATTTTAAAATGCATGGCCATGACATGGTCACCTCTGCAGGAGACCAGAGATGGTCAAAGCTGGTCCCCTTCTTGGACAAGGACCATGATATCCACAACGATGTTCCACTAAATTTTGGACAGACATACAAAGATTCATCCAAACAACTGTAGGTTTCTTCTTCTATGAAAAATAACATTTAGTCATTTTTAAGTAAAAAGTCAAATTGAAAGAAGGCCTAAGGATTTGTGGCAGTATCCATTTTACCAGGTTGCTAATCCATCCTCGTTCGCAACAGTTATATTTTTTAGTATTATACTTTAATACTTCAGGATCAGTGGTTTATAAGACCATAAAAATGTTATAGAGAAACAACTCACCAATCGATATTTATTTGATCAATAAATAGTGGTTTATTTTAACAACAGGTATGGCTTATATACAAGTGCATTGTCTGTTAAAACAACAACAAAATTAAACCAAACAAGTGGAGCTTAATGTACAATCCATAGATTTTACATTCATTTAAATCTCCAGTCAAAGAGATTTTGAGTCGCTCAACTGCGAGAAGCAAAACCTGAAAAGTGTGCACTGGGAACTTGATGCCTACTAGACCTAATAGCTAGGTTCAAAACAAGTCTTACCAGTCCACACTAGGATCTATGATCCTTCATCTTTTGGATACTTGATGCTTCCACAGATGTTTTATTTACAAGTCCAAACCAATCTGTCTTTTTTTTTTTCAATAAATGACTATCTGCCAATCTACCCTGTCGCTGGTGCTAACATTGCCTTTACTGAGCTTTATCTCAAACTTACTCCAAATAAAGTCAAGCTAAGTGCATACTAAAGCAATGTAGTCTCTCGCCTCAGCACTGAAATAGCTGCATGGTAGAAAGTGGAAGTAACAGATCTCACAGGAGACACTGGTTGTGTTGTGCTGTGTCACTGACTTTACACTGGTGTTGTATGAGATTTTAGAAATACACAGTTTAATTTCTGCAATATGCACACTGACATGGATACCAACATTCACAGACAATGACAACTCTTGAGTTACATGAGGCTACTGACCACTGTAGTCAACACGCTCTCAGATGCCAAAAGTTTCTTATGAAAACCAACATCAAGACCCTCCCCCGCCCCCACCCCACATGGATCTATTGCAAAAGTGTACATGTAACTAGCAATTTCCCTTTTTTTATTGTAAACCACCATATGATTGCAGTTCATTGTGCTTTGAGGTGCAGCGTACATACCATATGTCTTACATTAAACAAATACATGAACATCTAATGTGGTGATAGGGGAAAAGACCACCCTGAACAACTGGATCCAAGTAGCATTTCAGAATCAACTGCAGGTACATTTGCTCAATCATTCATATACCCAAAGACATGCTGCTTTTTGAATGAGTACACAGACTTGAATTTTGGTGAGTAAAGTACCTGTAAGGTTCTTTATAGGTGTGTCAGAGATGGTAACAGAGTCTAATATGTGTGGTGATGCCTTTGACTCCTTAACATGTTCACCAAAATTCCCTGGATATATAATCTATTGAGTTTTATCACATTTGAAATGACAAGACATCATTCAGTTGGCTCTAAAGGTTTACAGTACTGTGTAGTTATTATTATTATTACCATTGGTATTATTAATCATTATTGTGAGGCTTATTGTAAACAGTGGCATATCCATTATCACACATCCTTTTTTAGTCAAGTATTATGAGCTCAAATGTAAGAATTATTACAACTGTCAAGTTGCACATGTATTCAAGTCAAGTATCCTGCTGTCCACAGATGGACATGGACTTTGGAAGAAAAGTGTTTACCTAAGAAACACTCAGTAAGTTTATGTATTTATAGGGGCATTTTCTTATTGCCATTTTGACAAGTGTATAGTATTTCCAATTTAAGGTCAGCTTAGTTTGTGTGACTGTATGAAAACACTGATGTACATTAACTATGTTAATGCTATATGATTTGAATGATGCACATCATCACATCTGACATTTTGGAGTCTGCAGGTTTCATTTAAAAATATCCTTTTTCTTCTTTTTTTTTCTTTCTTATTTAATGGTTTTGTTGACGCCTCCACAATAATGTGCATGCTTTGTCCCCCCTCTGCACAAAATAAAGTGCCAAAAATACTGTAAGAATAAAGCACAGCTCTGTACAATAAGGGCACACCATTGAGATTCGCCACATAATACCTTGAATTTAAAAAACAAATTTGAGTCAAGCTCAAAACCTAGTTATCCACTTACTTACATGATCACATTCACAAAAAAATTGCATCCCAGAAATTTCATAGGCTGAATTTAAATTTGGAAAACTAAAGTTTATTCAGATACCTTCCGACTGTTTATACAATAATATTTCTGTGCTGACAAAAAGCTGGTAGCCTCCCTTTCATCGGACTTCTAACCAATCAAAAGGTGACAGCTTGCAGTCTTCTTCTGTATTTAAGAATTATTAAATAGGGTATTGTCAGGTATTTCCCCAAACAGGTAAATACTGTACTAACATTTTGGCACTATATCTACATTTACTTTTGGTCAGGGTAGTTTTTGGCTTGCATATGTGAAAAAAAAAAAAAAAATCCAATTTGGATTTTTTACCATTAAAATGGAAAAAAAAGTATTTTTCAACATTCAGAATTTTTTTCTCCATATAGGTAAGGCGACATTTTTTTTGTACAAATATGTAAGACTAACATTTTATTTGAGCAAAAGTACCTTTGATTTTATTATTATTTTTTGTTTGCTTTTAGCATCATTGCATTTTTTCCACCAGTGCTGATGACATGTCTCAGTGATTATGGGTATCGTCTTCAAAATGGCAGACAGAGATTTCCCCATTCATTTACATCTGAGTAATTCTTACGCTGGTGATATCCAGAAGTTATCGTCACATTATCACAAACCAGCCTGTGGCACTCTGTCCTTTGTGTAGTCACATTTATTGGCTAAAGATGGCGCACGAAGACGGGAGGAAGGTGGAGGGATATTGAGAAACCTAAAGCAGCTCTGTTAGACAAATCGTTTCTACTCCAGGGGGGAACAGTCTTCATGAAGTACCTGAAGTCTGAGCAGGACAGTAAGTCCCCCACACCATTGCCACCTCCCCAGCGGTGTTAATATGGGGGACTGTCTCTTGGTGCAACACTTAAAGCTTAATTTTCTGGCTGCAGCACTGAATCACGATGACAACGTGCTGTTGACGGTGCGGTTTTCTGTGCTGGTGTTCTCTCTGCCCATGATAGAGAGGACACCAGAGTCTATGGGGGAGGAAACAGAGTCCATTAAAGAGGAGAGAGCTGCTGCTTCTGTGCAACTTGAATCTATGATAGGACTTGGTAGTGAATCCAAGACGAGGGAAACTGCTGATTCTGGTACAATGTCTGTAACAGTCAGCATAGTTGATTCTGGAGTTGAGGTATTCACAATGTCTGTGACAGGGAGAACAGCAGCAGACGCTGCAGTCTTTACCGTATGCGTTAAAGGGGGAGTGGGAGAGTCTGCTGAGGTCATATGGCCTGAATCAATAGGTGGGGGAGGTGTAGATGATTGTGAAACAGTATCTGGACTTGGGGGAGAAGAGGAATGAGTTGAGATATCTTTAACACAAGGAGAGGGAGAATCTAACTGGGGCAACTGAGAGTCTCTAATGGAAGGTGTAAATGTAGATTCATCTACTATTTCTAACTGGATGGGAATGCCAGAATTTAGGGAAATAGAGGGTGGAGGGTGAGTGGGAATGTCACAGTCCGTCACAGGAACAGTAGAGGGAACAGAAGATGGAGGGAGACTGTCATGTATAGATGGAGATGGGGAGTCTGCTGAAGTGGCATGAGCATCCTCAAGCAAAGGTGGATCAGACTTTGTGATGACTGTGTCGGCGTCATCACCTACTGGGTTGGGAGACTCTAATGTCGAGATAGGTGGAGGCTCAATGACAGGTGTTGTACAGACCAATACAGAGTTGGGCACAGTTTGGGAAATAGAGGGAGGAGAAGAGTCCAGTGAAGCAGAAGGGTTTGAGTCATCTTCACTTGTAAGGGAAGGAACCATTTCATTTATTTTAGTGGGGTTACAAACGGTCAGTGTTTCAATGGAATCCAGGACTATTGCAAGAGTTTCTTCTGCACCAGCTAAAAGTGGGTCTGTAACCGAAGGAGCTTTGTGTAAGGGACTGGAAGACAGCGTGTGCTCTTTAGTGGCATGTATTGCACCTTCTTTACACACGGCTGTTATAGGAGTTGGGGAGGAAGATGAAACTGAACAACCATTGGGGTCTTTGGGCTCAGGTTCGCCAGGGTGCACCTCCATAAACATGGTTGCTGACACATCTCCTGGCAATGCAGCAGTCACGTCGACACCTGAAGAAGCGGTAGAGTCCATGGTTGACACCACCGTGGCGGCAGCCTCATGGAGTGGCGTGTCATGCACTCTGGTGTAATCCCTGCTGCTCTCAGACTGGTGCAGCAAGAGGCGCTGTTCTCCAGGTTTCCTTGGGGGAAGCAAAGGTTGGCGAGTGTAGCTCTCACCATCAGCCAGGGTCTCAGGGAGGGACTGGTAGCGTGTCTCAGGCAACAGGAGAATGCAAATTATGCAAATGAGGGTACAGCAGGCAAAAATGATGTGGTGAAGAAAGTAGCCCTTTTGATTGTGTAGTTCCATGATGGGTGCAGTGAGCATGCCAAAGCCAGCGCTGGCCAGCACCAAGCCCAGACCACCACCCCTATGAGAACACAGAAAATGTTAAACATCTGGTAGCATGTAGGCATCCTCACACAAAATTAAAACTACATTTAAATGCTTATATCTCCAACAGTTAAGACAAGTAAAGTTCTAGATATTCACCGTAATAATGTAAATGTTTGCCATGTATAATTCTGACCTGTTGTATTATCAGACAGCAGCAGAGTGTGCTGCAGTCCCACCAAACATTACTCAAAATGTAATTTATTCCTCTTCTGTAATTGCTTACACAAACCACCAGATCGCGCTCTGGAATCACATTCATCTAAACAAAACCTTATAAAAAACCCCACCCAACTAACATTAAGAGTAGTGTCATATTCTCAAAGGAGATGGATAATTTTCACAAGGTCCGGATTATATTTCACTCTAAACCATGGCATTATAGTCTTCAGTTAAATTATTTCATTACATCGTTTAATAGGAGGTGGCGCTGTTAATTAATCTGCAGGATGGACTGTCATGACTACAATAATGACTGTAATGACATTGTGATGAAAATCCACCAAAATGTCAAATGCATTACAGAAAGATTAGATGCAACAAAACAAAAGGTTAAAAAGTACTCTTAAAAATTTCAGGAACTAGTCAATCTGATTACTTTTACACCTTTGCTGATCATGAACACTGTTTCCATAGTACAGTCCTAGATGTGCAGTAGGTTTACCTGATCACAGTGGGAGTGATCTCAGCACAGAAGAAGATGCTCAGGTTGCTGACTGCGTGGGAGGAGAACATACCGATGATGGAAAAGGCAATGGAGAAGTTCTTTTTCAGCGTATCTGATTTGTCTGCTGACAAAGCAGGAGAGACACACATGGAACAGTTTTCACTCAGCAGTCTCTGCAATTAGTAAAAGGATATCAGTGCCATCTATGTGAATAAGAGATGGGGGAAAAAGGTTTTTCCAACATTTTTTTAAACCATCTGCATTAAGCATTATTGTTTAAAAAGAGAATAAAAAATTAAAAGACAGACAAAGGGCCATAAAGGGAAATTTTAATAAGATATTGTACTTTAAAAAAAAAAAAAATCTTTTATCAATCAAATTTGAATAGCTTTAGCACAACTAATATATTTATCCATTCTTTAAACAATATAGTTTGGAAATATAATTTGAGTAGAAGCAATAACAACATGTAACTTAGAACAGAAGCAAAAGTACCTCAACTGTGCAATATGATAAATGTGTCTTATTACTCAAGTACAAAGGAACTGGGAGTTTTATAAGCTGGATCATGAAGTCATGCTGCAAGTCTTTTATGATTTTGTGATTGTACAATATAATTTTCTAACTGCACCAAGACATCCTTCTGGTAAAGTGGTAATAAACTTGGTCAAAGAAAGTGGAATGCCTTTCAACACTGATGTTTATTGTGATGACTTACTGAGAATAAGGCTTACCAATAAAAGCCAGTTTAATCCTAAAATGACTTGAATACAGAGCATTATGAAAAAGACATGTAGAGGAGTGCATGAAGATCAGAGGAGACTGCTCTGTAATCAGTGCTTGCATCCCACAGGAGCTCAATGTAGAGCGAAATGGAGAACAGTGCTCTCAGTAACAAAGAGCCTCACCATCCTCAAGATGAAGGGGATAAAATGCAAAAAGATTGTCATAATTACATCTAGGACCTCATTATAAGTGTCTGCAGGGCTAGTACAGGCCAAATGCTATTTAATTTCTAAATGGTTGGTAAACATGATAGTGGGACATTTGTGCAAGAACGCTCAATTACTGATCACTTCTTCCAACTCAAACATTTTCAGCAACCACAAGTAAAAGGAGTATAAGTAAACAGATGAACTTACCTATATTCAGGTGGTAACTGTACTTCCCCAGCACTAGAAAGTTAAAGAGATTGGCACATGAGTGAGAAAAATCCTTACAAACACTTCAACAAGATATTAAAAACAGATATGCATAGATGTTGAGTTAAGCTTGCTAATAGTGTCATAACACAAGCAGTTTCAAAGAGAACATGACACAAGAGCATAACCTTGATGTGATGACTCAGGTTAAACATTAAATCTAACTTTCGCTGAAACTGAACAAAACTGGGATGTACCGTTTTCATCAAGTGGAGGACTTTTGGTACTTATTGACTACGCCAGTGCAATCATGCTCTGTTAGCTAAAAGCAACACAGTTCCTGACAACAAATGTTTCACATATGAGGAAGATAAGGGATAAAAACTACCAATGGCTAGAATGTTTCTCTTTAGAGGGCGGCCAGTGCATCTGGACTTGAGACATACATGAATTCAGAGAGCACATTTTTATATAACAGTTGTAAAGCATGAGTTACAAATTATGCAAATAATATTTCTTATATTCAGTTTGTAATAAAGAATGTGACAGAGTGGAGACATGTACCAAGACTGAAACTATAACAACTAAATGAAGTTCAGCCATCATTAATTTAATTATCTGTGTTTTTACTACTATGACATGTCAAAGTGAAGTTAATTAAAAATGTCTTATTGAATGTTAGGTGGTCATCGGAGTCCCAATGAATACTCTTGTCAAATAGTAGCTGCATTACAAACTCCCAAACAAACAGTAAGTTTTTGTATTCTGTTAATTACGCAATTCAAGCAGCTGCAGTGAAATCTAATAGGTAACTGCTTTGTTCATACAAGGCAGTTACTAAACAAGATTTTTATCATGCATGTGGCAACATTATAGACAAGATTCCTAAAGGTAAAGGTAAGTAGTCTGAAAAATAATATTAAAAGATATGCTATCTGTGAAAGATGAGCCAGATCACAGAAAATGTAGTCTGCTAGTTTAGTGACAAAATTATTCTTAAGAATTCGCAGATTGCATTTTGTGGACTAAAACACACAGACGTTGTAGGTAGTTGCTTACAAATTGATGTATACCCTCCTGTTTGTACAATGAGCCTTACAATCCATCATGTTTACAGTGACTCTAGTCCTTATTTGCACTGGGATGACAAGCATTACAAACAGGAGAAGAAACAGTGTGCAACTATCTTTTCTAGAAGTCATTTATCAGTGAAAAGAATTTTTTTAAATGTTTCATCTGCAAACTGGAAAAATAAGAGTGACAGGATAAGCTTTTGCAGTCTTACTCAGTAACTGATTCCAAAGTTTCTATTTCAGGTTATTTGTGCCCTCAGAAAATACAACTTACATAAAATTGGCTTAAAAAATACATACATTTTCTATTAACTTGTTGGAGGTATAATTTAAGTGCCTATTTGAATGCCTATTCTAATAAATAAAAGGGAAGTTAAACGCAGGAATATTTAAGGCCAGGATTAAAACAAACCAGGCTTTTCTTTTATATACACTGTGTGCTAAGCTAAACTAAGCTAAGCTTCTAACTTGCTACCTGCAGCTTTATATTTGATCAAGTAAGTGGCATTTTACTTATTAAAAATTTAAAGAAAGCAAATAGTCCTGTATCCAAAATGTCCAAATCCAAATTTTAATGTAACAGATCACTAATAAGCAATCTCTAAATTTATTTCTACATTTCATCAATACTCAGCTTAATACTCACAGTTGAGCAGACCGAGTTGCAGCAGTGAAGCCAGGGCAGTGATGATCATGAACATAAGAAGGCCACCACGCCGGCCCATCAGGCCTACAGCTGGGCACAGTGCAATGCATGAGGTCACTGCAATTCCTGCCATTGTGTAATAGTCTGCATAGAAGCTGTGGAACATAGTGGTTTCCTGGGCATCCTGATCCATCATGCTGCGAGCAAAGCAGTGGTGGATCCCATAACCTGTTAGCCTGGGTGAAAAGGTACAGAGGGACAAGCAGTTAGCTTAAACACACACAAAATATAAAAATATTTGATTTGAGTCAGCAGCAACAGAGAAAATATAAACATCCCAGTCAATTCAAACAAAAGCTGGCAGGAGAGAGAAGAGGAACAATTTAATATCATCCGGTTGTCTCTTGTCTCAGTACATGTCAGAAAACTGCACTGATGTAAACACAGAGTTGATGGCACAGAACACACCTCACAGGCACATACAAAAATACAAGCAAACACTCACATCCTCTCTTCCTGGTTGTCTAATGTTTCCTAACAACAAAACTCATGAAAAATTTATGCTGACTGGGGGAGTCAGGGACACCGTGCACTGAAGCAGATATAAAGCTTGGTCTGCTGAGCTACAGATGAGGCTTCAGATGGAGAGATGAGGAGAGGGGAGATCCCATCGGAGTTGAAAACAAAGAGCAACCAATCAGGAAGTGAGGACTAAAGATCAGTGCTGTATTGTACTTGCAGGTTGATAGTGGTCTCTGGAATCCACAAAATGGTGCACTGACTGGCATTGCCCAAACATGCATACAAACATGCACCTGCATTCCTTATTTCTCCACGTTTTCAGGTGCTAATACATTAGCAACTTGACATAAATGTCCTACTGGGTTTCCATGCACCAATACATGAAACAAATACTTACGAGTTGACGCATAGAACAACAATGTTCTTCCACAGGTTCCTTGTCCCAACCATTTTCACGATGCATGTCTTTTTGGGTTTCTTTTGGAGAGCTCTTTGTAGTTCTAGAAAAAAAAAAAACATGTTACACTCAAAAGATGCTTTTATAAAAAAGTTCATTTACATCATGTTGCAACACTACAATATTACATATACAATACACTACCTGCCCATAAATAAAGGTACCACCTGGATTTAACTAAGCAAATAGGTATGAAGGTTGCCACATGGTGATACTAAGGAAAGACCTCGATACTCTAGAATTTTCTAAACTATAGATGGTGAAAAACTTTTTTTTTTTAAATCAAAACCAGAACACCACAAAAACAGCACAGTATATTAATAAATATAAGATTCACATTTTCAGATAATTAATTTTAAAGATCTATTAGCTCTTGCAAAGATACATTTTTCTGACTCATTGTAGTGCAAAAAAATGAAAAGTAGAAAAACTTTAACCTAGTTAGTGTACTTATTAACACAAGTGTCCTTTTCCTCACAATACTTGAACACAGCTCAAGTAAACAATGGAAAAACCTAGTTATGACCCCTATTACTTACTAGATTAATTAAAAAAATTTAAAGATTAACTAAATGTTTTGGTCTACAGCCTACATTATTATCTAACTGTAAGCAATGATGCAATCAGTCAGTGGCAGCTTCGTGCGATTAATTTTGAGTGTGCTCATGGAGCAGAGGTGAGCATCTCCTGTTCTAAGTGTAGCTACAGGAGCAGGGGACCACTGTTGTGTGACTCCAGAGGACCAAACCTCATATGAGTAGATTCTCATTTCTCATATTCATTAATAAAAACTAGAAAACTAGAAGTGGGGAACCATGGTCTTTGAGGAAGAAATGTGGTCCTGGATTGTCCTGGAAATCACTTAAACATTTGGTGAAATCAGATTAAAGAAGAACAACAATAGAACTCAGGACTATGTTAATAGTGAAAGTAAGACCATCTCCACACACACAATGTGAAGGGAACTCAATGGATTGGGACTGAACAGCTGTGTAGCCATTAGAAAGCCACTAATCAGTGAGGCTAGGGAACACAAAGACTCTAGAGCAATGGAAGAAGGCCATGATAAGTCCAGATTTACCAGAGTGACGGGAGCATCCGGGTAAGAACAGACACAGGTGAAGTGATGCACCCATCATGCATAGTGCCTACTATACAAGCCTGTGGGGAATTGCTGTGATCTAGGGTTGCTGCAGTTGGTCAGGTTTAGGTTCAGCAATATTATGTGGCCAAAGAATGAGGTCAGCTGATACCTGAATATACTGAATGAGCAGGTTATTCCATCAATTGATGTTTTTTCTTCCCAGTTGGCACGGGCATATTCCAAGAAGACAATGCCAGGATTCCTCGGGCTCAAATTGTGAAAGAGTGGTTCAGGGAGCATGAAACATCATTTTAACACGTGGATTGGCCAGCGCATCCCCATCTTTGTGCTGGAGAAGGTTTTGAGCAGTGGTCAGGCTCTCATCTTCATCAATACAAGATATTGGTGAAAACTTAATGCACTGGATGGAAATAAATCTTGTGGCATTGCAGAAGCTTTTTAAAACAATCCCACAGCAAATGTGTGCCAGAATCAAAGCTAGAGGCAGTCTAACAATCAAATATTAGTGTGTGACCCTCTTTTATTTATTTATTTTTTTGTTGGTTTTTTAATTTATTTATTTATTTTGATGGTGCCTTTTTTTGACCAGGCAGTGTATATTGACTGCAAGCACTGATACATTTCCACATGCCAGGGCTGAATATTCAGAAGAGTTTCAGCTATCTGACTTTGAATATAGATGAGCTGGGAGAGAGAAAATCCAACAACCCAACCTTCTAAATTGTAAAAAAATCTATGAGCTCTGCATGTTTTAAAATTCTGGGAGGTCTTTCTATTTTGCACGAAATACATTTAAGAGCAACAGAAGTTGACTGTAAAAAAAAAAAGAATGGCCAGACCAGGTTTTGTGTGCTCCATACAGTAATTATGCAGAAGTGTGCTTATACTTACACAAAAATCTTTATCGTTCTAAAATTGCAAATGTTTTTGTGACCGACACCGTAAACTGGTTAGCATCTATGGTCCAAATGATGACAGCCCTGCATTTTTTCAGAATATTTTTCTCACTCTGTCCACATTGCAACGTATGTACATTATTGGTGGTGATTTTTATTGTGCTTTAGTGCCCTCAAAAGATCGCTTCAATAATCTTGACTACTCACATACAGACAAGAAAAATACTGCTGAGATTGTGTGAAGATCTAGATTTGGTTGAAAAATGGAGGGAACAAAATCCAGATACAATTGAATATTCCTCTTATTCTAGTACACATGGCACTCAGTTGCAAATTATTAAGTTATTTCTTTGGTCTCCTCTGGGCTCTTGGTACAATAGCATTGTCATAAACAATCATGCAGCAATATCATTAAATTTGCCTATAGACAAGTATTTGCAACTGTAAGAGTTTCCTATTGGGAGGCATTTAAAGCATACATTAGAGGGTAAATTATTAGTTTTACAAAATCCAGAGCCAGACAATGACATATAGAAATGGAAACAAATTAGTTTGTTGCTGTAAATACAACTGACAAAAAGCAACGGAATTGCAAATTATGAGAACCAAATATAATAAGTTATCCATGGACAAAGTTTAATTTAAATTTAATGTGGTTAAAACAATCTTAATATGATCAAGGAGAAAAATGTGGGAACTATTTGCCTGGTATATTAGGAAACAACAGTCGGGCAGGGAAATCCACAGCGTCAAGACACCTGCAGGCGGAGTGACTTTAGAACAGACAAGAGACCAATAACACATTCAGGAATTTTTACAAGTCCTTGTATACATCAGAGTGTTTAAATGATTTACAGAGTCAAAATTCTTATTTAGATCCAGACTTTGTCAGGTTTTAGTTGTCTAGGAAGTTAATAAACCTTCAAGACATTTAACACGGATTAATCTGAATAGGAATTTAAATATATAAAACGTATTTTAAGCAATTTGACTAATACTCTGTCCAAATCCTAATCTTATAAAATAATGAAATGTAGAAATAATTTTCAGCCTCAGACTTCTTTTTGGAGAAAATGTAGAAGAGAAACTTCTCTGAGTGCACAAGTATTAATGTATTTATTTTCATTTTCACAAAGAATTGATTGTTCTGGAGGTGGATGGTGATAGACTCTGATTAAGAAGGCTCTCTTTGATATTCGTGGACTTTTTTTTATTATATAGTTTGAAAGAGCAGAAAGGGGATCAGACAGAGGGAGTGACATTCAGCAAAGGGACCCAGGCTGGGTTTTAAACCTGGGCCATCTGCATGAGGAGCTGTAGCCTCTGCAGATTAGCCAGCTGCACGGCCAGTTCAGCTAAATGCCGTCTCAGGAACCACCCTGGTGACACCAAAAAACACAGAATTCAGTCAGGAGATTGCTAAGCCACTTGTTCTGCCTTGTTCTTGGACAAAATGCTCACTACAATTACAATGGTCAGCAAGTTGCGGGGTATCAATGGAAGTGTGTACAACATCTTGCAGCACAACTTCAGTCTGTCTCGGCATTCTGGAGGTAATCTAAGACAGAAAAAATGTCTCAAAATCTTGTAAAAGTTTGGAAAAACGCAAACCTGAACCTCAGTTTTGTTTTAGAAAAGCTTTTCTATTGTTGCTATATCGTGTCCCTTCTTCTCAGGGCAGCACTCTGCTCTCACTCAAGTGTACACTGTTGTCTTCCCACAATAACTGCCATCCTATTAAATTACAGAGCAAAACTTTTGCAATCCCTTTGATTAGTTGTCAATTACTAACAATCCCAATGTGATTCTGTCTGCTGCAAACACAATAACTTTCACTTTGCTGCACATGTTGTAGGTTATTACTCCACATGGCAGGAGTGGGTCCTGATCATAGTGTTCATGTGGGTATGACTGCAAATATTGTGCTAATAAATATTTTACATCCAAATACAAGAGAAAATAGAACACAAGATAAATAATTCCAGAATTCTCCGTTAATATTTCTATGTGGATTTGCATTCTCTAATTAAAGTTATGAAAGATTGAAGTCCAAGTGCTTTGATGAGTCAAGCAAGTACAACCCTGCTTTATTTCAACCATACAAAATTCCATATACATTTTTAATGAGAAGTTTACAACCTATACAGTAAATCACCTGCAGCTTTGTAAGGGAGGTCTGAAAGTGCACACAAGTGTTCCTGAGCAAGGAAGGCCCCTGCCCTACAGGTGATATGTGACACAGCACCTAGTGGATGTTATGGTATCAGACCCCTCGTTGCCACAGCAACACATCTCTTATACGTGCTACTGTACATTGTCGTTGACTCAGAAATATGACAGCACTCCACACCACCCCCTCAAGGTTATCTCTGGCTGAACCACTCAGGCTTTCCAGTGATTTCTTGGCAAAGCTTCAAGCTACTGTGTAAAATTATTCCTTCTCAGATCTATGATAATCAGTCAGCTGAATTGCCAAAGATGGCCTAATCAGTGCTTACACATGCATCGCTCTTGCTTAAGTGCTAGAACTCCTCTTCTGTAGCAGCAGTAAAAGCATTCAATGTTCAACAATGATCTTAAAAGTAAGAGAAGGTAGTGTTGGGTACAGCATATGACTATAAACACAAGACAGGATAAATTAAAACCTATGGCATTTTGTTCTCCCCTACATGCTGAATCAGCACACAGCCTGTGAGGTCTCAAACAGTATAGTCAGTTTCACGCTTAGTGGTTCCCCTTTGAGCCCTTATCCAGCAGAGGCACTTCTTATTTTTTAAAGTAATGATAACCACACTAACTAATCAGAGAACAGAAACAGAAAGAAATTACCATGATAAGTAGTCCTGCTGTAGCTCAATGCAAATGCAATCTTCTATGACAACAACATGATTCAGTCTACTTTGGCCCTGGCAGGTCTCCTGTGTACACACACAGTTACCTGAGGTCAAATCGTCTGACTTGCAGCCATCTACAATCTGACCATTGTCGAGTCAGCTCATGTCCACTCATCCAGGATATAATGAAATTAATGAATGTCTGAGAGTGTCATAATGTAATGTTCAACACCCACTGCAACCTCTTTAGTGGCATGTTGCTATGGTAACTAGACAGGAAATCGACATAACCTTGTCAATCTGTCTAATTTAGGAAAGCACAGCTGGAGAAACAAATGCCTTTTAAACAGTGAACAAAAATGTATACATTCGACAACATACAGTGTATAAGTTCAATAGAACACATTATCAACACATCAAAATGGGGAAAGAAATACAGCAATTACTCTGATTTCTTTAAAGTTGACATGCTATGTTTATTACCTGTGAGGATGTTATCTGCATCAAGCTCCATGTTGACTTTATTCTTCTTTGCGATGTGTCCCATGATCCATCTGGAGCGGCAGTATTGCTGAGTGGCCAACAGCCAACGCAATGACTCAGGGAAGATCCTGTCAAAAAGATGGGGGATGGTCTCACTAATATGGTATTAAAAAATGAATCACAATGGAAAGAGTCCTGCTGAAAGACTGAGATCTCACTTAACTAGCAGTGCTACAGTACATCTTGTTTATTAACCAGTATGCCTCTACAACACACCTTGGACTTAATGCAGAGGAGAAAACTGCAGTTGTAAGCTTGTAAACTGATGGTAGAATAAAATAAAAAAAATTGTACCCTGAACATAAATGCTGTGTCACACACAAACACACACAATACACACATGTTATCGTCTTGTTCCAGCTGCGGCCGTTTTCATTTGATATGCTCTATTACCTGGCGTTTGCATTACATTATGTTGCACACATGCCTCTGAGGGCTTTGGTATCTGCATGTTATTATAAAAATAGCCAGTAAAACTAGCAACACACTTAAACAGCTTATCTTTCTGTGACTCCAGCAAGGCTGTTTTTAATTTATTAAAGATAGTGATCTTAATTAGCATTCAAATTTAATGGCCATGCTTTCTTGCTCGTGTTCTACCTCTCCACCACATTTATGAAATTTGATTTGCAAATTTTTTTCTGTGACTTAATGACACTTCACCTCTCCTATGCCTGTCACCATGGCAGAGAAACATGTCAACACAGAAGAGAAGCGCAGGATTAATCTTTACTCTGGTGTACCTCACAGTCATTTCCACAATTACTTCATTAATTCAGCTTTTGTCTATAAACTAAGTTTGGTTTAATCAAGAAACTAAACACGGCCTAATTCTTTTTAAACTTGCTGAAGACTAAGTGGAGCTTTAATGCAGTTGTATATCTAGGCAGTGTGTGTGTATGTGTGTGTGTAGATCAGTGCAACAGAAGGTAACACCAATGGCCCCTGGCTGGATTGAGAAATTAAAAAAAAAAAAAAAAAAAATACAAAAAGCCCTGAACCACTTAGTTTAGGTTTAATATTAGGTAATAATTCTGAAAGACGGCGTCAGTCTGCCAAAGTTGTGAGAATTATATTTACCACAATAACACTACATTACATCTGAAAGCACATTAATTGATTGATGTGCTTTGTTTCAACCAGACAAAATAAAAGTACATTCTATCAGTGTAGACGTACGGTATTGTTTAACAAAGATTACAAAGCCAAATATATGAAAGAAATAAACTTAAGAAAAATAATTACAGACAATCTAGCATGAAAACTGACAATATCTATAATGGATTTGGAAACTTCTATGAATGCTGATTGATCCAAACCTCAGCATTTAAACACATTCTGATCCCTGCTGCCTCACAATAACGGCATGTTAAAATAAATAGTAAGAAAATACACTACTAGTAGATTTTGGCAAAACATCAGTAGATAATATAGCCACTACAGAGGTCAGAGCAAGAAATTGAATTTAGCTGGGATTTTTTTGCTGGTAAATATCCTCATATTCTCTCCAAAAGATGTTAAAATAAAATAGTAACAAAAACACATAACTCAGTACCTTGTCACAGCTCAAGTGTTTTTCTTACCAAATGTAGGACAGCATAAGCAGCAGAGGACAGATGATGACAGCTTGAAGTACCTGCCAGTCACGACATAGGTACGCCAGAAAGGGCAGGAGGAGCTGTCCACCCAAAACCACAAAATTGGCCACCATTGTCATGGAAAACCGCCATCCTGGCAGGCACAGCTCAATCCCTGGCAGACAGAACAAACAGGTGAGAGAAAAAAAAGTCTGCATTAGTTGTTGCGTGATAACACAGAAAGTATCCAATTTTAAAGGTTTTTGGCTTAGTATAAATTTGCTCTCAGGCAGACAACTGTCAGACCTGTTTGTGGTAAAGATGGCTGACCAGACTGGCAAATCTAAAACAAACTATTTAGAACTGATTTGTTTACTGAGCAGGTTAAAAAAAAAAAGAACGTGTTAAATATACCAGGTCCAACATCAAAATAAACTTCCACTGACATTACAATTATCAAAACCAACACAACACATATTAAAGATTTTTCCAACAATATTTATGTGAAGACATTTGGGTTAACATAGTCATCCTATCATAATGTGTTTCCTGTGTTCCCTCAAGTCAAAACAACAGGATCTGAACAGTGTCTTATTATTCATTTTAAAATATAATTGATGATTCAACCAATAAAACAGGACACGCCAGACAAGGTGAGGTAGACAGGCCGGAACAAGGATCTGACAATGCTATTTTGAAAGACAAGACAAATATCTGACACAAAATGCAAACAAATGTTGACTCCCACTGTATTAAATATACCTTTAAACACTTTGCTCGTGTGTTGGCACACATTGTATTTTAGTTGCAAAACTTGCAATAAAACCACTGCGGGAGAAAATAAGAAATATTGTTCATATGTAATAAAATATTCCTTATTCTACATTCTTTACTGCAGGAATTTTTTAGTTTTGTTCTGCTGGATGTGAATATAAATAAAAACTTTTAGAAATTTAGTTGGAACATTTCATGGATCAAATCCTTATGTGATCAACGAAAAGGCAAAACTTCATATTCTCAATTAATCACAATGTACAGTTGTTGTTCAATTGAGACAGTAGACCAATGAAAACAGTAAGCTGCTGTCAGGGTTAACTTACTATAAAAAGGCTCCTTGTACTCATTTCTCTGCTATCAGAATGGCACAGATTCATTCACCCAGTCATTAGCATGCACACCACAATGGCAGCCAGCAACCCCAGACAGTCCAGCCCTTTTCTTACTGCAGCACAGAGGCTAGGTTCCCATCAAACCACAGAAAATAAACGCTACTGTTATGCTGCTGTTCTCAATAAATCTTTTGTCCTGCTTCATTTATCCTTTTTTGTGAAACATCACATTTTTGCCTCCAACAGGTCTTCTTTGCTGCCCAGAAACAGTCTTCCGATGGGCCTTTCAAGGTGACAGAGCCAGCATAATACAGTGGGTGTTGGCGGCCCCCACTTCATTCCAGTAGAAAGGACAGGAATTTCAATTAGGACTTGCCCCCCTCTGAGGACATGAATAATGTTCTCTGTTCACAGACACTATCGCAGCTGGAATGACAAAGCCAATGAGTGGAGAGCAGGGCGAGGGGTGCAAGACCCGCTGAGTTTGAACCACCTAACCTCAAGACTCCATGTCTGCGTGCTGTTGGGGGGAAAGCGCCGGTTCACTGCTTATAGAACTGCATGGGATTTGAATTCTTCGGTTTTGTATAAGGCGTCATGTGCGCTGAACAGGTCACTGCACTGCAAAGAATTCATATTGTGGTAAGCTGTGGTGAAATGTTCACGTGCACCAAAATACATGAAAACAAAAAGTGGAAGGAAAAAAGAACACTTGCTTTTTAGGAAGGGAAAGGCCTTTATCTGCCACCTAGGAAGGGTCACTGACTGGTTTCATTAGTAGGAGAATCCGATGCATCACCAGCTTTAATACTTGTGGGACATTTGGGGCCAATTTCACCAACAGAATGGTGTTCCATTCTACAAGTGGAGTTTCAAAGACTTGTAGAAATAATGCCAAAGCACACATGGGAGCACAACAACTTACTAAGACACTTAGCGAAATTTATTCCCCTTCAATTTGCTACCTGCCAGTAAATATATAATTTAACTAATATGAACTATTGAATGAGCACCAGAGGCTGAAAGACGAGGCCTGAGCTACTTACTCCTGGTGACCCTAATCCTTAACAAACCACTAGGTCAGCACTCCCCCAACGCTTTGCTGCAGCCTCTGTCCTATTGACATAAATCTACAAAACTAATCTGATCACACAATAAATAACTTTTCAAAGTTGCAAACCAGAGAGATGAAACAAGTAAAACATGTAAGATAATTTAAAACAGACTAATTAAAACACATTTGTAGAAATACTGACGACAGAGGATGTAAAAATGACATCATCAATGAACAGGCCAATAGCCAATTAGTAAATGATAATCCCCAAAGAAGATTTGACTGGTTTGCTGACTTTGGCAATACAGGAGTATGAGCCACACTCTGGCGCAAGTTGCAGCAGCTGCTAGACATCTGTCAAGCACGCAGCACTCTCAAGGAGGCCTATTGTTTCAGCAGTGAGAGAGGTTGGTTTACCACTAAAGGCACTAAGTGCCGCCACTCCTTGAATTCACAGGCTGATGTCATGACCTTTTGCTGGTCACATGAGTTCCATGGCTCTATGCCATTATTCTTTTTCCTAATCCAGCCTGCTTGATCAGTGAAGTATAATGATTCTAATAGGAAAAAGGTGGCATTTTTATGGCATAGTTACAATTTACTATCGGTTGCAATCGCATCAGCCCTACAATCAAAGCCTTCTTGTACGAGTCACAGGTGAATAGCTGCAATCCTAAAGCTAGACTGTACCTCTTCTTTTACTCATGTGATTAACTCTACGACTGGGAATTCCAGTGCATCAGAGTAAACTTTACAATTACCCAAAAACTTTGAATCACTACCAATTTCTCTGATTCATTCAGCAGTTGAAACAAGTCTGGTGTCTATTCATTTAAGAGTGATTCATCCTACTATAGACAACAACTAATTAAAGATCTGTGAGACTTCCTGCATAGCCACCTACCAAAATATACCCATTAAAATAGGAACAGAAAGAAGGCCACAATGGAGACAAACATTAATGAGATCAACACAGCTGTACAGCTGACTCACAACTAAAAATCAGCATTTTTTTCTTTTAGCAACACTGTTCCAACGGCGCAGGCAGAACACATAAATCACTCACTACTGATTAGTCACAGAGCAAAACAAAATATCACTACATCCTTACAGAAATAAGCCAACATGAACACAATGTGGAGCTGTGTCAGTGGTATTTGCCTCATGACATGCAGGCGTTAGCATTGCTAAGAATCCATCAGTTATGAACAGACCTGAATTACAAGGTCATCTGCAAGCTGCAAGAACACATTCATTCATAACTGGGTTTTAATGGAGATGGCGCAGCTCTGAATGGCCCCACTGAAAGGTGGGGTGATAAATATATGATTATAGAGAGGAGAATGTGCCAGTTAGCCTCTCAGTTTGGAGCTTAGAGGACACTTATGCCTTAATGCAAATATCAAATTGGTGTTTAACGGAACCACAATCTATGAAAGTTACAGCATGTGGCTTCCATTGTTTAAACTTTCAAAGATTTTGTCATAGACTGATTCAGGCATATGCAAAGCTGCTGATGAGCTTTTGGAGATCTTTTAAGTGGCAGACCAGTGCTGTGCTGAAAACTAACAGCATTCCCCTGATTAAAGTACAATGAACCTTGGTCTTTGGCCGGCATTACTGCAGATTGAACAGTTTTAGAAGTGAAGGCAAACTGAAACCTCTCTGGAGTATAGTGATTACATAGAGGAAGAACTCAAACATCATTCAGGTGGCTTTAAAGTCCCGTTAAGCCACCATTAATTAGGAATGTCAAGAATAGCTCATTTCTCTTAAGGTATCCTTCATATTCAAGTAGAAAATAATCACCTGAGAGGCCCTGGCAGAAAGCCAATGCACTGATGGAGCATGACAACACTTATGCTGACTAGGTCAAAGGCCTTTGTCAGATCAATTAAAGGCATGATAAAATGTTCTCTGCTTTTTGGCATTTGAGTTTTTGAAGCTGGAGGATCCTATTGGTAGTAGATTATTAAGATTCTGAGCACAAAGGTGCAGGTTCAAACTGCAATTTCATCACAATAACTAGCAAAAAACTTCAAAATAACTTTTGCAGGAAGTATTCTTCCCCTCTCTTTTTTAAATATAGAGTGGCTGTGTTAGTACACAAACATCCTGAGGTATCCTCCACACTCTTTTCTTGTGAGCACCAAAAATGGGCTATTGACTTAGGATAAGACTATGCTCATTGATTAGTCTCTTATCTGGAGTAGTACAGAATGCCATTTAGCCCTAACTAGCCACGAGCACTTCCCTTTGATCTATGTGTGCAGACATTCTTAGCAATCAGGCCAGTAACACTCCAACAGGGGAGAATTTTCTTTTGATAATATTTATGTGCGACTGTGTTTTTAACTATCTCACAAGTCTACCAACGGCAGCTATTTCTTTGCATGCATAAAATAAAAAAAATAAAATCAGTACAAAGCAATCAGTTCTCAGGAAGTTACCATCTGACCATTATACAGTCGAGCTGACACACAAACTAACCAAACACAAAAGCATGATAATCTGAAAGAAGAAGAACTGAAACAATGTTCTTAAAACATCTAAAGGAAAGTGCAAAGGTTGCCAACGCTGATTTGGCAAATAACTGGACTTCACTCAGAAATTTGTGGTGTAAGATAATGTGAGGTTATGTCATGCACAGTCCCACAAACACTAAAAGGAGTAACAAATTATTTCGTCTACCTCAAACACATGCATTTTATAACAGGTCATGCAGTCTTTTTAAAAAAAGGAAAAGGTTGATTTAATTAAAAAAAAAAAAAAACACATCATCAACTAACATATGCAAAATAAAAAAACTTGACAGCAGAGGAAGTTTGCTGAGCAACACAACATGCTTGCTCTGCACAAAAGGAACCTTTAACCCTGCTCAGAGAATAAAAAAGACTGAGTGAGCACCTTAACCCATTTATCAGCAGACAGCTGGAACAGATTGTGGAGAGCAGTGAGGATGTTTCATGAAAAACACTTTCCTTTCTGTGAAAAGTTGCTGTGCTTTGTACACAACTTCCAGTCTACATGGGGGCGGCGTGGCTCAGCACGGTAGAGCAGTCGTCTTTACATCCTATCCATCCTCTATGGACATTGCACCACCCCCTTATTTCATTATAGTCATAGTATGGTCAGACTAAATCAAAAGTTGTATTAGTAAGTATTAGTATTAGTACTACCTAGTATTAGTAAGTTAAATTCAGGCCAGATTTAGCATGTATCATACACATCAATCTCTTTAACCGAGAATGCTGCATGTCAGACTGTTCCTACAATAAAAGATATGATACACACACAGGAACAATCTAATTAGATAACAACACAGAACTTCTATTTTTCTGTGCTGCCCTTGAGTCCTATCGGTGTGCAGGGATTAATGCCTGAGGTAAGCGGAGGGCACCGCTGAGAGAAAGCTTTGCATTATAGCTAACACTGAGCAAAGCTGACCTGGCCTGGCTAACCTGACAAAACACAAGATGGGACTGCAGAAGAAAAGCTACATGGCCCGTCATCCTGTCAAACAGAGGAAGTTTGTTCCACTGTGAAAAAGAAAGTAAAATACACACAGACAGCTGGGGGTACAAACATGACCACAAAAAACAAGGGAAAATAAATATACATTTGGGATACATAAAACCAGATTTCACGTGAGCAATTTTTTGTTTGTTTTTGCTTTGAACACTAAATATTGTTCCAAAAAGTGGAAATGTGCATAAACATACTTGATTTGCTCTATTTTCTAAGACTTACAGAGTGTTTGGACTACTCATGTAAAAAAAAGAGAGAGATACTGTTGACTTTGTTATAGAAGTTATTTTATCATCCCATTCTTTACCAATAGTAAAATCACATCCTTTCTGACAGTGATATGTAGGGATGGACAACATTAAAACCTCAGTTTTAAAATAGAAATAGAACTGCTTTCTTGGGGTTTATGTGTGTGTGTATGGGGGGGGCATTTATAGTGACCATAAATGTACCATACCAGCTTGATAAATGTTAACATAAAAATATGCTCAATTAGGTTTGGATTTATATGGATTTTTACACTTTTAATTTATGTTTCAAAAATCTATGAGAAGATGTTATGTAGTCCATGAGATACTTTGAATTCATTATAAATCATTGCACAAAGACAAAAATACCAATTTGAATTGCTATACCTACCCTACCTACCTACATACACACATACATCCTTATAGACCTACTGTTAAAGTACCTTACTAACATATGAGGCAGTTAAACCATAGCTAAGGCTGCAAAGAGCTGTACAGTCATGCATCTTATTATATATACTCCCCTCCCTTGGCTCACAAGTAAAGATCAGTCTTTTATTTCCACCTGCGTAAATAATCACTGTACTAACAAAGTACATGTACAAAAGGAGTGACAGCAAACACTGTCCACACAACATTAGTTTCTGTCCATGTCAGCTGTAATTTTACTATATGGAGACAAATACAAAGTGGTTAATCCTCCCTTGTAGTAACCATACTTTCTAATATTGGATCATCTGACATTTTCTTCTTTTCATCTTTCACCTACAGTTTTCTATCCCACATAGCACAACACTTAATTTCCTCAGTAATAAATGGCCTTTTCAGTGCACGCGATTTTAATTTCCTTTTAAGTTGGCACTGATTCTTTATCTTTAGCATTAGGTAGTTAAGAACTACTATCCAGTAGTACTGTTTGTTTGTGTGTAACTTTGTAAAATTATAACCATTTTTATGCTACCAAAATTTCATTGACATGCATTTCCCCTCTTCCCCTGTATAGAAATGTCATTACTTTATGTCTACCTCCAAATGCTCAGAACAAGAGAAAAGCCAAATTGATAGCCTGTAAAGAACAGTATATTGTAAAAACACAGCGTTAGAGCAAGAATAAACTATCCAATATTCCTCATTTTTTTCAAGCTGCAACTCACGTCCTGCCCATGCTTGGTGCCTTGGGTTGAAGTGGTTTAAACTGGACATCAAGCAGTTCACAAGTGGCAGCAAAACAAATCCCAGAAAGAAACCCGCCAAGAACAAGTGTCAGCACACTTGACTGTGCTTTAACACACAATAGAAGCCAGATTGGTCTAGTGATTAGCATGAGGATTTGGGCAAGTAAAGCTGAAAATAGGAAGATTTTGCTTCATTTGGACTGGGATGATGTGTGGTGACATGAATAAGAGCAAGACAGAGAACTGGATCAGCTTTATTACTTTTTACTTGAGTGAGTAAAACAAGACCAAGCCTGGGATGTCGTTCACATTTTTGTTGCGCCATGTTATTTATTACATGTTATATCTTATTTTACCTTTGTATTTGCAAACATGCAGCTCCATGTTCAGACAAAATAGAACATTGGGCAGACTTCATCTCCATTTCTTATGTTGACAAATCCTAATCCTAAATTCTCTGAAATCCTAATCCTCAAAGATATCCTCTAACACTGCTTTAGTTTCCTTTCTTAGTTTTGCTCAATTCCGACATGCCAATGGGATAATGAATATGTTGTTTAAACCCCCAAAACACACACAGATGAGTTAAGATAGAAAAAATAATTTAATTTGAAGTTAAACTATAACATATTAAAAAATAAAAAACTCTTTGCCAAAACATTATTTTCAAACTTTGTTTAATGCAAAAAGTATAAAGCATCTTTTTAAAATTTCACACATTCAAGTTACACTACATTATCTAATTTAATCATGTTTTTAATTATGAAATTATCACTACATTGAGCCTTCCCTGAAGCTGTTTGGAGCCTCCCTGGGGAGGCCCATCTCCCAGTGTGAGAACATCTACCTCTGTACTGGCCAACAACAGCGAGCTGATTGGTTTCCCCAAGTGTGTGTGGGTGTGATAACATGTGCGTTATAGATCATCATAGACAAAACAGTCATGACTATTCACGTCAAATGTTACAAAGAACAGTATAGCCTTTCATGACGTATAACCCAAGACTATGGCAGAGCTTGTGGTTTGTCATGAATTAGGCTTTAGTCTCCTTGTGGTTGTGGCTTTGTGTGTCTGCTGGATTTCACTTTATATCAGCTTCCCTCCCAAACACACACCCACCCATGACATGTAAAAGCATGCCTCCTCCAATTTGAACATAAAAAGGGTGCAAGTACTCCATGTCAAATACATTCAGAGAAAATTGTTCTCATTTCTCTTAATCAAAGTAAAATAAACATTTTCCTTTTTAACATTCCTAGTAAAAACCAAGTCATTATAGGTGTGAGATGAAAAACAGTAAGTAACTAGGAGAAACTTCTTTTCAGCTCCCCCAATTCAGACAGTCACAGGGGCTCTGGACCTCTGCCACCCACAGAGAGCACAATCGCTATGTCTCGGAGCTGATCACAAATTTTCCACACAAATACCTCGTGCAGCCAGCTAGCATGACTCAGCTGGCTGAAGCGTGTGTTTATAGGTTTGTGGGGCAGCAGGGGGGCTTTGGGCTAGGGGTAAGGATGTCAAGGGGTGTTTACTGTTAAAATACATTTGTGGACAGTACCACGATGCTATAGGCATATCAGCTCTGTGCTGTGATGTTAAAAAGACTAGCTTACACTGATGGGGCACTGTGGTAAAAATAGAAACTTTGTATCATATGACTTTCTATAGCTATCGGCTTTTCTATTTTGCTGTTATACTCTGGAGTCAACACACTGCATGTCAATGGAGAGCAGTGTGTTATATGACAAAGCTAACTGTTAAAATACAGAAACGCCAGATCGCCAGATTTTCCTCATTGCATTGGTCTTAATCAAGCAATATAAAAATCTTCTTATTTACCCTCCATTAAATTCAGGCATTTCTCAGCCTTGGTATTTTTTTATTTTTTTTTTAACCTTACTGCTCACACATTATTAGTTCACACTCTCCAATTATTTGAGACCATCCTGCCATCAACTCTGTCTTCTAACTTCTTCTGCCTCTCTGTGTGGCAGTGAGCAGCCAGAATTGTAGCACTACATCTGTCACTTGAGTCTTGCTGTGGGCTTGTCTTCGACAGGCCATCCTGGTGGAACAGATAGCAATTGGTTCAAAACCTTCAAAGAGGCTCACATGTTGAAACTTAGTGGATTTTCTGATTGATAGCTCAAGGACTAAAATAAGTGATGTACTTACTTTCAAATAACCAGATCTATTAAAAGTGTAAACATGATAAATCACATGAATTGTCATCATTTTACTGTTGTTAGTCTTTGGGTTAAAATGATGGCACAGAATGTCTTTAGGATGCATGGAATAATTCTTTAGTAAACATGGGTTGATTAAAATTGATTGAAGGGAGATTATAGTGTGTATCCAGTACAAACACAGCTGAAGCTTTCCTTTGTAAGTAGATGCAAACAAAAAATGATCATGTGTTTACATGTCATGTAACAGACATGTCATGCATCAAGACTGTTAACGTTTTGCATGTGGCCCACTTTCATGTGAATACAGAGAACTTACTTGACACCATTATTCTTTCCAGTAAGGTGATATTAATACAACTGTGTTCTTGAAGGAGATCAAGTGTAGTTTTGTCAATACACAGAAGCTACGGGGCAAATATCACGAGACAAGAGGCCACACACGAATGGAAATAAGGGTGATGATTTGCAAACAAAAAAACTCAAACATGGAACCTAACCAGCCAGGTTCTGCTCAAGCTGAATGTACTCTGATGCATTAGTGTGGACAGATCTAATATGGTAGCAGATAGTTATAATTTATAAAGAGTTATTAGCCGTTTAGCAAAAACCATTGAAGCAGCTCATGTGGGGAGATTGGTTTTAATATTCTATGAATACCTACTGACTGAAATGGGAAACCCTGCAAAAACAGCAAGCAGGAATTATATCACTGTTTGTTTTGCTTGTTTTTTTGCCCATAGAGGAAGGTAGTCTGATTTATAATTACTGCCTGCAGGAGGAAACAGTGAAAATGTGGTATTTACTGTTGATGCAAGGGGATCAGCAAGGGTTATTTAACCAGGCTCCACAGCCCTGGCGCTGCTGCTTTATCCAGGCGTAACAAGTGCTGAGCTTTCGCATTGCACTTTGAACATGGGTACATACTCTAAAGTTACAGATGACTGTAACGCTACAGCTGACCTTGTTTACTTTGCAATCAGCCAATTGTAGCTTTCTGCATTGAAGAGTATGTCAAAGAATTGTAGTTAGAAAGAACTAAAGTAAAAAAGGTTTTAGAAATTTCCAGCAGAATGCAATAAAATAAAGACTAAAAAATAAGTCCAACAAACTAAGAACTATAAAAGGAAACCATCTATATGTTGACAGACAAAAACTTGGTTCCCAAGACTCAAATGGAGTTTGGAATATTTTTCTGCTCCAAATCAATAGTGGTAAAAGTATTTCATTTATCTCCATTGGAAAGGTCACACATTGCTTAACTGTCTTACTCTTATTGTCTTATTTTGTCCTGTTATATGATAGCAAGTTGTGTTCAGTCACAACACATATATAACAAATGTTTAAGAACCTTTCAAGAGTTGCTGACGCACTGAATAAGAACAAAGGATATCTTTGTGGTTTTTAGTGTTGTCTTCAATAACTCCCTGTCTCACTCCCTGATGAATGCTTTCTTTTTCGTGTTTAGTAGCTTTTTTAAGGTCACTGGTGATCCAAGGCTTGTTCATAGGGAAGCACCTTACTGTTCTTGTTGGGCCGATGCTGTCCACACAGAAGTTGATATAATCTGTCACACACTCAGTCATGGCATTGATGTCATCTCAGTGTGGTTCACAGAGGACATTCCAGTCTATGGCCTCAAAGCACCCTCTCAGAGCATCTTCAGCCTCATTAGACCAGGTTTTAATAGTCTCTGTGATGACTGGTTGCTACTGAACGATTGGTTTGGAGGTGGAGGTGAGAAGATTCAGATTATTCCTAAAGGAGACACGGAGCTGTGTGCATTTTTTACATTTGCATCAAATAAGTCCAACATCTTATTTCCTTTGGTGGAGCAGCTGACAAATTGTTGGAATGTGGGTAATGTAGCAAAGAGGCAGATGTTGTTGAAGTCTCCAGAGATCGCAATGATTATGTTGGGATGCTGCGTTAGTAGCCTAGCAACGATGGAGCTGATAGCTGTATCTCAAGCAGTACCATGTATGATATAGACCACTATAGTCTTAAAGTAGTGTACAGACACATTAGAGTCCAGAATGTGTTCATGCAGCCATGCCTCAGTGAGACACATAGTCCTGCATTTCCTGTATTCTTTTAGAGACCTCGTTATCACCTCAAGCTTGTCCATTTTGTTAGCTGGTGATCTCACGTTACCCATCAGTATGGTTGGAAGAAATGGTCTGAATTTCCACCATTTTTCTTTCTGCCTCGCCTCTGCACTGCAGAGATCACTTGAGTGTTTCTGAACAAGCACAAAATTATCTTTTTGTAAAACTAACTTCACAGTGATTGTCTTAGAAAAAAGTCAATTGTATTTAAAAAAAAAAAAATTTAAACAGTACATTCAGGCCTACCACAGTTCGCTGCCACCATGCACCACATTCTACAGTGGAATGAGAACGCAAGAAGAATTAGGTGAGTCAAGTTAGTAGAAATGTAGTGAAAATGTGAAACTGCCAGTTCCAACTGTCAGGCTGATTTATTTAACCAAAAACTCTGATGTCATAACAATGGACGCAGATGTCAAGTTAAATTTCCTAAAGCTCAACACTGTGTAGTTCATCTCACCCATTTACCTCCATCTGCCGCGTCCTCGCTCCTTTGTCCAAGGAGCAGTCGTTATTTTGGGTGAGTGGTAAAGCTATTCAAGGTGTACAGTGAGGAGTAAATTAGAATGACAAGGACACTGGGGGGCCTCTTTTTTCATTATGTCGTCCTTGCTCCCCCGTCTCCCTCCTTTTCCCAACCTCCCTCTGTAATGGACAGTTATCGTAGCCAAAGAGGCTTTTAAGGATCAATCTCTGAGACCAGAATGTTCATCAGCTGCAACGGCAATTATCAGGGTGCTATCAACAAGTCTCTTTCCTCCCATTCTAGCTCAATGGTGCCCTGAACAAATTACTCAAAGCTTTGCTGCTCAGAGGGAAGGTCACATGAACAAAGAGGATTCATCCAAACAAACACTATTGTCAGCACACTCTTCTAGCGGTCACATGTGAAAATGGGGTTAAGACAAGTAGCCACTTCATCCCGAACCCCTTCTGTCATTATCAGATTATTGATAGCAGTAACAAGGATTAAAATCTCAGTAAGAGATATGTGCTGGTGCACCTAAATGAAAATAAAGGAGTTCAATTTAAGTATGAGCAGGCTGGCAGTTTCTCAGTAATGAGAATATATCCAAACACAGACATTTAGCCTAATAAGGGTTCAGAGGTCACTGCAACACAATTACTCTTCTTTCAGCTGAATGCTACCTACAGCTAGAGACTAGAATTACAGTGGAATGGCTTTTTGATTAGGTCTGTCAGGTTGTTAGCAAGAGCATCAAAGAAGGGAAGCTATGGGGGATTATGAGGGGATAGTATGGACAAAATTAATATAAAAATCATTTAATTTAACAACATAAACAGAAATTTAGTCTACTAAACAATGACTTCTACAAATATTTACAAATGAGACATTATTCCAGAACCATAATGGCCACGGTTACGTGTTTAGTTAATTCTGAATGAATTATTCTGAATTAAATTATTAAGAATGAAAAAATTCTCCTTCTCCGCGTTTACATGGAAATAGTAATTCCGAATAGAGGTTTGCATTGAAAACACGTTTAATTACCTTTATTTAATTCCACTTAAGATCTGTGGGTTAAGAAGGGTTCTGATTAGACAAGGGGCAGACAAGACATATTTACGTGTACCAGAAGAAAGCAAACTCCTGCTTCTTTTCCTTTCGGCTGCAACATTTAAGACCACACAAGAACCATTTTTGCTTTGATTTTGATTCTAGTTTTGAAGCAGCAGCTGAAGAGGAGAAGGGAGATAAAGTACTATATGTGCATCACTACAACAGGACAAGGGAACGAGCAAGTGCAGAGCAACCATTTAAAACAGAATGAGCATATAAACGATTGAGGAATATTTGAATTCAAATTTAAAATCAGAATAAACCAGCTACTTATTTTGGATTCAAGTTTAATTCGGAATGGTCTTTTTTTCCAAATTGGAATTTGGTGTTTTCAAGGTCAATTTTTATTATTAAAACTCTCATGTAAACGTGGTTAATGAAAAAGATAAAATATACAAGGAAAGAAAGTTGAAGGAATGCTTGTATGAATTAGAAGTGGTAAATTAAAAAAAGGGCTGACACTAAAAATTTATAAAGTACTACAACATGAATCCATCTTTAATAGTAGGAATGTAATAGAAAATGGGAATTAGAAGCAAATGAAAGCATAACTAATGAGGACTGGGAGGAAACACTCGGGTCTGGACATAATGTAACCAGCAGCCCTTGTCAGTGGAGTTTGAGTTGAAGGTAAAGATGTGTTATTTTACCTCAAAATACACTAATATAATAAATTCACGCTGGAGGGACTGTGGGTAGGTGGGGGACTTCACCCATATATTTCGGGATTGTGCAAAAGTCATAGATTTATGAAAAGGTGTCTAAAAAGATACAGAAAGAGCCCAACATGTTGATTTACACTTTGATTCAACTTTGTTTATACTGGGGATTTTACCTACGGCTCTCACGTACAGAAACATTACATATTTAATACGAATTTTGCTTATGACACCAAAGCTAATTATTAAAATCTCTTGGCTGAAACCACAACCCCCCAGTATCAAGCAGTGGAAGAACAAAGTAAAATAGGTTTTTATTACGGAACAAACTTCACCAAGGCTACAGCTGAAACTAGGAACATTTGGAAAAAAAAAGAAGATGAAAACCAATAACAGATAATAGAGCTTGTGATTTTATTTATCTTCTCTTTCCCAAACCTTTTCCATCTTGGATCGGAAGGTACGTCTAATTGTACTATGGACTCCGTTTGTGGATTGCACGTTTGTATTGTATATGTATTTTATTTGGTGTATATGCTGTATGTGCATGTGCAGGTTGTATGTATGTACACTGTATAAATGCAATCTGTGTATATCAGACTGGACTGATCTGGCAAAAGGGAAAGGAGCGAATTAATGAGCATCTCCATGTGACTTGTTACTGTTGGATAAAAAAGTTTAAAAAAATTTAAAGGAAACTATAATAAATAAATATATTTGTAGGTTTACAAGATCTAGTGCAGTGAAACATTTTATGCAAATAAAAAACTTTCAATTGCAGTTTCCATTTTAAAAGTGTGAATTTAATAGCAAAATATAATACTGATAAAACTACACAGAGATGATACTGCTATATTTATTCTTGATAAGCACTGAACTTGAAGTGCTACAAAAGTCTTCTTACTTTCTAAATAGGCCCAACAAACCAGTTAGACCAACAGTAAACTAAAGAATGTAAACAAATAGAAGAGGAATATACCATCCCATTTCCTTTTACGGAGTAGACCTTTGTTTTCCGTAGTTATTTCCACCCATTCACTTTCGATACAGATTATTCCAATTCATTGTCACGGGAAAGCTGGAGCGTATAAGAAGGCGAGAGGTCGCTGCTCCATCGCAGGGCCAACACAGAGAGACAAAGAATGTGGAATCTGTCTAACAACAAGCTCACACTCACCCCTCTTGTCTTTGGAATGTGGGAAGAAGTTCTCCACCTGGAGAGAACCCATGCATACACGGGAACAACATGCAAACTCCACACAGAAAAGCCCCTGTTCAAACCCCAGCCATAGCTCGAACCAGCAACATTCTTGCTGCTAACCACCACACCACCGTGCAGCCCTCCACAGTTATTTCTAAATTGTAAATGACACAATTTTTCCTATCAGCAAATTTTGGTGTCAAGAATAAAACCAAGAATCTCCTTGTAAAACCAGAAACAAAGCAGGCTTTAAAGTGTTAAAGTGCAACCTGAAGTGCGAGTCAAGTTAAACATCTCTGCTTCTTCTTCTTTATCAGCTGCACCAAAGACACTCTAGATAATATGATTAGGCAAAATAATCAATATATATGTTTAACAGACAGATATAGAACCCAAAAACCAACAAATGTGCACCCAAATGACATCAACACATAAATCTTTGTTTTTCTCCTCTTCTTCATAGATCTTCGGTTCTTTATATAACTTGACCTTTACTCACCTACTGCCCAATCATAGCTGTGAAACAGTGACTGGGAAAGGTATCTTTGTTAAAGCAGAATGCATGAAACAGCAAACAAACTGCTTATTTTCACATCTGGTGCAACTTTAAGTACGTCCACCTTGGAAGTATTTTACAATAACCTAGCAATACTTCCAAAGTCCAAGTTGTGGGACTACAGGTGATGTTAAAGGCTTCGAAAATACTCAAAATACCCAAAAGGGCATGCTAAATATAAATAAGCCTAGTGGGATCTGTTTGCGTTGGCCTCATTCTGTTAGAATCAACTTTGTGCCTTTAGCCACCATGTGCATTTTCAACTTCATGAAGATCTTGTTAAAGCCATTAATGGTGTAAGAGAGGAACATGATTATGCTAGTCCTTCTAAAAACAGTTTAAAGCCTAATTTTTTAATCTGACTTTAAATAAAGAAATGTTTCGGGGGTATGACTGGCTTGACCGACATGCCTGGCAGTCTGTGAGAGTGACTGATAAGTAGTTTGAGGAAGACATGCCAGGCGATTAGAACTTGAGTCTCTATGACTTTAATTTTATAATCATTATCAGTGAAGTAGACAATACATCTTTCACACAGACTTAAGGGTTGTTAGTTTGTTTCTGTTTAAGTTCAAGGGTATTATGTCTTCTTCTTGACTGAAATTTGAAGCACTTCATGTTCACTTTTATTAGGGCTGTCACACAAAACATTGCAACACTGAAAAAAAAGTTTGCTAGGGAAAAGTAGAGCCCTAGCACACTCCATTCAAGCTCACAGTGGAAATGCAGCCCTGCAGATTTTCCCCCACTTGCTATACACTCTGAATTTGTGAGCCTAGTTCATCCCACAGTGTATCCAGTTGATCATAATGCACAGACTTTATCATAAACAGTAAAGTTAAGGTTCCACATACTGTTATGTTTAATAATATTGCCAAGAAATTAGCAAATATCTTATAATCAGCATTTACATATTTATACATTGACAAGCATTTAGCCATAACATCAAATTTAGCCATTTTCCTAACTACTTCGACCAAATGTGGAGAGAATATTACTATTCGACTTAAAATAACAGTAAACACAAAAAAGGAATGTTTTGGCCAACTTCTTTCTTTTAAAAAATCAAGATGGCCACAGCTAAAGGTCACACAAAGCTTACAAAATGGTCATCCACAACAAGTGGATGATGTCGTGGTGGCTTTGTCCATCTTGGTTGCTAATAGCTACCATAGCTAATTAGCATATCATCAGATAAAAGCTGCAAATAACTTGAAACAAACTTTCACTGGCTCATAGATGTGCTTTTGTTTGCAACATTGTGGAATCAGTCTAACAACAAACATCTAAAACCAGCGATTGCTGAGTGGGACTTTTTCCAACAAAGAATCCCCTGCCATATTTAGTTCAGATACTGAGTTACTTACTGAGGACGTAGAGAGAAAGGGTGATCCCTGCCAGGCAGAAGCCCTCAAAGAAGCGCAAGGTGCTGAACATTGGGACGTTGACAGAGAAAGCCACAGTCAGACCAAACACCAGCATGAACAGTACGGATATGATTAGGACTGGGTGTCGGCCAAACCTACAGAGTAAGATAAAAGTGAAAATTACGCTTTTAATACAGTAAAAATATGTTTTAATTCTACATTTCTGTAAAAGCTGCAAAAATCTTACCAGTCAGCTAGAATTCCGAACACCAGGTATCCAAAGATTGATCCCACCAACAGAGAGAACTTAGCAATATGAACTTTCCATGCCGAGTCACACACCAGACTCCACTGTTGAGAAAAACAAAAAAAAAGGAAATTAAGCTGGATAACAAATACGAAGATGGGAAATCCAAGTTATTTTAGAAAACAATGCCTTCCTAAAGCAATAGAAACCGTTATTACAACCTGGTGGTGCTTTCTTTCATTAGTAAAGATAGCATGCTTATGCTAAACCTAATCTGATGTCTGAAGGGGGCACACACATCAAAAAGGTTGGTGGCATTTGGCTTTTGCAAGTAAACATCAGGACTGCATGCTATAGAACAGTTATAAGGGTAGAGACTACATGACCGAACATTTTGTCTATCATATTGTTCATTTTTGCTCCACCTAATGTGCCAGGATAGTGCATTTCTCATTTCCCACAGTACCTCTCAACAGCAGAATTATTCCTGGAGTGCAAACAATGCAGTAGGTGCTTGTTTTGGCATGCATCACACACACAAAGCAGAAGAGGTGACCAGTGAGGTCTTTATGGTAACACGTGCTTTGCCAGCTGTCCTTGCCAACAGAAGCGACACTCTGGAGCACACAGGGGTGTGGTGGCCACAGCAGGTGCAGTGTGTGTGTGAAACTGATCAGCACTGAGCTAAAACATGCCCCCATAACCACACACTCTCACTGTAAACAAAATGTATAAATAAATATTGTATGTTGAGCTCTGCGGAGCTACAATCGCTCATAATACCAACGCATAGTGACCTGTAAAGAATGGAACGCTCCAGGATTACCCAGAGCCACCCAGCTGTCACATGACCCAGGCATGCCACCCATTCATGGTTTCAGTATCGATGTCAGCAGAGAAAAAGACAGAGGTAAAAAAGTTCCTGTTGTGCAACCAAGAGTCTGTGGAACACCAAGGGTGCATGAAAAACAGAAGCTACTATTAATACATTGATATGATACTGTCAGACTGTGATTACTCAGGGTCTAGCAGCAGTTTGATGATTTTGCAGAACAGACTTGCTGTTGACCACATGCAGATGACCAGTGATGTAAAACGCTAACATCAGCTTTAGCTTTCCCAAGTCACATGTCTCAAAGAAGAAACGTCTCATAAGTGTTAAGTAGCCTTGAAATGTGTTGACAGATCCGCAGAGCATGGTGGGTTTTTATTGCAGACCTTCAGTAACGTGCTTTGTTTAGAAGAACCAGCCAATTAGTATGTACTATGAACCATGTCTCTCTCTACACCAACACTCATGGGCACCTACACTGTATAAAGAAGTATATACATTAAAATAATAAAATGTCATAAATCCAAATAGAGGGAAATCCTATCTGAAACTTTGATTCACTGCCAGCATGAGTCAAACACTTGCAGCCTGTCAGCTCTGCTCCTATCATTCCTTCCACTTGCTCAGTTTCTATTTCTTTCTCGTCTGGAATAAATGAACAGAAGTGTGTCTAGAGTTAGGTTGGACTCAAATAAATATTTTAGCTGACAGAAAATGGATAACAATGAAGGACCTAGAGCAAATGAGTCAAATTCCCCTAGAAAGTTTGTTGACTTCTCTCAGGTGACTGACCACCAACGATCAGTCTGCAGCAGCGAGGCTCAGATGAAGGCGCTCTCAGTCACAGCTGTACATTTCTGCACTCGTTGAACTACTTGGTGGTGGGTGGAGGTTTCGAGGGAGAAAGAGAAGGCCTGGAGGGAGGGAAAGAAATGAAGGAAAGCATGGGGAGAAGGACCCCCTCCCTTCTTCCCATGCTATAGAATTTCATAACAAAAAGCCAAAGAGATAAGTAAGAAAACACAAAGAATCATGCAGAGATTTTAAACTTGTGAAATGGATGGCAGGCTGAAAGGAGTGGGAGATAAGAAATGCCTAAAAGCAGTTGTGAGGAAAAGGCAGAAAACACACAGAGAGCTTGCTGCATAGATACTGCCTAGCAACAGACCATCACTGAGGTTATCTGACTTTGTCTGCTCCAAAGTCTACATTTTAGCATGGCAGCCCTGCTGTCACAGAGGAGCTGAAAATCCTCAAATGTGTTATTACGAGATGATGGGCATGAGAGGATAAACTACTGTTTAAAGTGTGTGAATAAAAGCAAAGTGATAAACATAATGCCTATAGTCATTCTTCTAAGTTTTGTTAAATAACAAAGTCAAAACTTAACAACAAACAAAATATAGCATGAGCTGCACATGTTAGAAAGGTTGGCTGATTACAGTTATAGTTTCCTGCTATCAGCAGTGACAGATGGCGAAACAAGAAACCCCTGTCTGTCGGTCTATTATGCACAGATGACAGTTAAGCTTAACAACACATATTTATTACCAAAATGTGCATCAACAACCCACAAACACAATCAGAATTCCATCACAGGATCCAAAAAACAACTTTAAAACTTGGCCAAAGGTCAGAGTCAGACATCCTACAATGTTAATGCTCGTTACAAAAAACATCACTTATCAGGGACATGCCTGCAACACACACTCTTGTAACACACACTCGCAAAGCCTCAACAGAGTTTTATCTTCTAGTCACACAAGCGCATTTCCTCCCAGCTGACGCTGTGAGAAGCTGTCATTGTATGTTGACTGGGTATCTGCAGTGGGGTCATCGCCTTTCGACAGCTGACAGCATTTCAAAAGAGTCCCACACCGATCTAGGGTCTGTGGAAAGAGTCAACCAGCTGGGTAAACAGTATGAGGGACACAGAGCAGAGAGGCCTGCACGGGTGTTCAACTACAGTATCATATTTTAGATCTATGGGTGTGAAACTTCGTGTACAGTATTACCGGGGCCAAATGTACCCACCAATGTGCTTCTGCAACATATTCTCTAGGTTACTACCTTATAGGACAAATGGAAAATCCTTAAAATGTTCATGTTGTAGACTGAGGAAGTTTGAAATTGCTCAATAGTTGCTGATTATTTCTTCATTTATCAACTCAACGGTTAAATGTTTCAGCTCAGTAACAGGTTGAAAATTAATTTAGGACTGGTTTTTTTATGTATTATTGATTTAAAATATTAAATATGCAACAATGGATCTCATGATGTAGCAATTGCTAATGTTTTATGAACTTCTGATAAATTAATTTTCATATTTTTAGACCATTTAAAGACTCAAAAGTGATTCTATGTTTTAATCTGTCATAGCTGTCCACCAGTCTTAACATTAACAGATTATTACCAGTGAAAAAACATAAACCGTTTAAAACATTCAAGTGCATCTGACTGTCACACACAAACTAAATTCATGAGGAATCAGTATAGTGGTTAATTTGTGCTTTAAAAAGGTTCTCAGGCCACTATTTCAGGAAAGCTGCTACCTATCTGAATGGGAGCTAAGAGGGTAGGCTGCACAGAGACAATGTCTGAGTAATGATACATTCTCATTTCTAAGGCTCAGCTCAATTAATAGGGACCCTGAGGAGAGCTTTGACTCAATTAGGATGGGTCTCTACATTAACCACTTTGGATCCTTCACCACTTCAACCTCTGCTGCCACTCACCAGGCCATGTTTGTGTCACCATGAGCAAAAAAAAAAAGAGTGATGAGAAGTTTCCCTGTGAAACTAACCCATGTGACACACCAGTAAAAAGTTACATATGATATGAAAGGACAAGCTGGGGTGCACAGTTAGAATGTATTGTACATTTTGAGAGACACTGCCACATTTCATCACTATAGGCACTCTGCTCTGCTTTTTAGGGATTGAGTGTCACAGATAACTGAGACAAAAGCATGTGCAGTTATGCCTATGCAATCCAAACACAAGGAGAAATGCCAGGTCATCACTTCCTGCTGTAATTCCACATCCTAATTCCTGTGCTATGGTGGAAACAAGGGGGTCTTGGAAGACAGAGGGGCTAGTTGTCAAAACAGACAAGCCTAGTGACAAGTGTGCTGGTCAGTTATGCTTCAAGTTTGGCTCCTCTTTGAATTTTATCTGCATGTTATCTGATTCAGCTTCTCCTGACGCCGACCTTGTCAGAATGTGGATAGCATAGGTCAGGGAAGATGAGCAGCTTGCTAGATAATTTAACCAACTGCTCAGACCTGTCACTGATCTGCCATGGTAGTTGTATCAACATGACATTCAGTTTTGGAGCAAAAGTCAGTAAACTTTAGCATCTACAAATTACAAAGCTAAAATGACTGTAAAGCCAACTGTGTTTTCATACTTGCACGGACTTGTTTTCTTTTTTTACATCATGAGAGAATCGCCTGCTTGTAATATGGATCCACTCAAACAATGCTCCACACGAATGACTTCATCTTCAGCTGCAGTTTCAGAGTATTAAAGCCAGTGTTTGCAGAACAGTTTATCACCATGACCTTTAACGCAACCCACTTCCCCAATGGATAGTAAATGAAATCAAGTATTTAACTGTGCCTCAGCTCACAGCTAAGTAAAATGCCACAGCTGCATTTTATTTGCTTTAATTCAGTGGGGACATTATCAGTTACAAGCAGATGGACGGTTTGCATTACCCTGGAGGCAAGCTAAAGGTGCAAGACCCCCCTCCATAAAGCTCAGCGCAAAGCCCAGCTTCATATCAAACTCAGCAATAATTGTTATTATTATGACATCCATCCCAAACTCCTAAGAGGTGCAGACTAATGCAGATTAACGAGCAATAAATCTCGTTTCAGCATGTGAATGTAAATATTAGTTAATAGTTTTATTTATGCAGATGTCTTATTTCTGCTTGTGTTGTGCTCAATGATGGGAATAGAAACTTGAACTATTCTTCAAACAGAAAGGCATCACTGCTGAGAGTCACACATACTAAAAGTAGAAGTATCCACTAAGAATGCTACAAGAATATCTCATCTGTGTTTGGCAAGGGTAAAGGCAGGGCGGGCAATGTTTGGACAGGGATGGAGTTGCAATATTATAGAGAGAACACTCATGACCTTTGCTCCAAATCAAAGGCTCAGTGTCTATTATTTTCACTTTTAGTTCAACAAGCACTGGCAGTTTTACCCAATATGCCAATAGTGGCGTCTCCCTGTGCGTCAGGTCACCCATTGTGTCAGCTGCTACGGTGACTCAATATCATTTTCTTACCTATGGAATTCTACTAGCTTGGGTTCCAACAAAAATCTCTGTAAAAAAAAAAAAAGAAAAGAATAAAAATGACCTATCCGGGAGGCCGCAATGTGGAGCAATAATTGAGGCTTAACCACAAAAACCACATGAAAGCTGTTCAAATGGACTGTTGGGCTGCCTTCCTGCTTGACGGTAATTGTGTTTTTTTACGACTGGAGTTAATAATGCAATAAGATCAGATTCAGATCTACTAGTCAAGTTATGTAAATGGGCCTTGATAGGTGTTAAAATGATGGACTGTCACTAATGCGGCGTATAATAACATAATGGAGAGGATCTCCATCCTCAAGATGGGCAGCTTACCTTCGTAACCACGTTCTGCACAAGTCCGGTGTGCAGCTCGAACGTCCACTCGCTGCACAAACATTGCATGTTGGCCGTGTCATTGTGGCTGCTGTAATCTCCACCGGCATAAATAGAAGCGGACCGCGCGGTGATGTTTTTTGGACTGTCCAACAACGAGGAATAACCTGAAGTCTGATTAGTCAGATTTGCCAAAGGCTGGATACATTTGTTGTTTGGTTGGGCAAGTAGGAAATTATCAGAGTACTGGCTGAATCCAACAAATAGCGCTGGAATCCATGTCAGCACTATCAGCTGTTTCTGGTATTTCCCAAATCCCCCGAGAAATGGCAGAACACTGCCGTCGATGCGTGTCAGTAGCCCCGCCGAGGTGGTTTCGGGAGACACGAAGCCGTTTTCTGGTTGATGTTCCCCCGTTTCGAGCTGCACCACGGCCATCGCTGTTTCGCCGATAGATGCCTCCGATGTGTAGCGATGCCGGGGTTGCAGTGCTTCCCCCTGTCGACTCCACAATGCGTCAATGCCCCCAGCTCCGGCGGTGAAAGCTGTGCGCAGTCAATCACTGGAATGGAAATAAGACGCACCTCCTTGTTATCAGGAAGCACTTCCCCTCGTCTGTCTTCCACCAAAACCCACGCAGGGCTGACTGCAGACAAACTCCCAAACAAAAGGCAGATTACAGTGAATTATGTAACGACTATGAAAACCGTTTAATCTTTTCTATCGTTCAAATCATTGTAGGCTGTTTCTGTCGGTCACCCGTGGCAGTTGAGCCCACGAAAGTACTTCCTGATAGAGCCACAGGTAACACACCTGCCCATAAAGGCTGGGTGTTGCTGGCTACCTTAACATGACAGCTTGTAACCACCAGCAACCGATTTTAAGAGAATGGATTCTGATGTGCTGAGTCAAAACCAAAAATAAAATTAAATAAAATGTATATTTTTAAAAGAGAAAAAAATCTTACATAGCCTATTTTGTTCACTAGAGATATTGGAGATTTTTTTGTTTGTTTGTGAAGATTGTCCACTTTCTTTTTTTAGGTATTTATCAGCTTTATAGCCTATAGCCTATATTTCCCCGATCATATTTCATGACAGAATAGAACTGAAGTAAAACATGGCAAACCACAGATTGTCTAATAGCACAAATGCCTGAATCGAATCAACTATCAAATCTTCGGTTCAATTCGAGTTGTAGCTATTTAAATGTTCCTCTTCATCATGTTGTTCCAATTTTGACATAATCAGACCAAAATGAAACCTAACACATGACAAGTTTGAAAGAATTGTTTGAGATAAAGAAATTACCATTATGATACCACTTAAATAGCATTCATAATTTAATAAATTGTAGGATCTGGTAGGGGAAAAGGGAAGAGGAGGAGAGATGGAAACTGTGCTGTTGTCTCCGCCCACTTAAAAACGACAAAAAAGCCACTGACAGAGCAACTCTGGGGAAAAGTAATTTGGATAAATACCATGGACAAGCAAAGAAAAATAAGGTGCACCTAGATAGATAGATAGATAGATAGATAGATAGATAGATAGATAGATAGATAGATAGATAGATAGATAGATAGATAGA
>JBAMHW010000008.1:17587018-17604953 GCA_037177495.1 Rhadinocentrus ornatus
CCCCCCCCCCCCCCCCCCCCCCCCCCCCCCCCCCCCCCCCCCCCCCCCCCCTCCCCTCCCCCCTCCCCTCCCCCCCCCCCTCTCCCCCCCTCTCCCCCCATACTCGGAATAGCTTCCTACTGAACAGCAACTTAATGATTATATGCTGACACCTAGAGGGCCAAGAGGAACAGACAATTGAAAGATTTTAGATTTGTGAATATCTAGTACAGTACTAAAGTAGTAAATTAAAGCATAACACTGGTGAAATTCTTAAGATTTTCAGTGGCATAAACATTCATATACGCTTTAGAAATAATGAATAAGCCAGATCTGTGGTTTGTTGGATTTGGTCATTTAATGGAGTTTGTCCGAGGATTAAAAAGGAATGTATGTTTGTAAAATTCTGTCAAATTGTTGAACTCCATTGACACCTGTTGTATTTCACTATGTAATAAAATGTATTTATAGCGCATGATTGAGACAGCTCAATGGGGAGAAGACTCCACTGCCATAGACAAGCAAATCATGAACCACAACAAATTCCATGGCTCGATCCAACGAAGCCAAGAAGTGGACCGTGCCAGAGATGAACTGGTAAGTTGTCTTTCTCTAAGTTTGGTTTGAAGTCCTTGATGGTCTGTTCAACAGGTGAACAAAAACCTATTATAAAAAGAACAAAAATTTTTTTGTTTTTTTGTTTTTTAGATGGGAGCGAATGACAAATACCATTTTGCCATCCTGGAACAAGAATGGGAGAGCCTGCAGGTAGACAGAGTTACATTTTGTTAGATGTAGCATCTTTGTGAGTAATCATCATAGTTAAACTTATTATTTTCATCTGTCTGTGTTGCATTTGTTGTAGAAAATGTCAAACAGCCGCCTGAATCAGCTGCGTGAGCTTCAGGGCATCATTGAGGAGATTTCCAGAGCCATCATGTGGGTGAATGACAGAGAGGAGGAGGAGCTTGTGTTTGACTGGGGAGACAAGAACATTGACCAATACATCCCCAGGAAGCAGGAGAGCTACTCTGTGAGAATCTCTGACTGAACCATTTTTTATTAACATCTTACATTGCTCATCACTGTCCACCGTGTAACTCTTCCAAGTCCTTGCTTTCTGTTTATCTGGCAGAGGCTGATGAGAGACCTGGAGGAGAAGGAGAAGGAGTTAAACAAGCTGAAAGCGAGAGCAGATGGTCTCTTGAACAACAACCACCCAGCCTCAGATAAGATTGAGGTAAGGTGTTGTGTTTTTTTCTGCAGCATCTTAACCACAATTTTCTTTGGTTTTTGTTTTGATGGTTCTATGTGCACTCCCAGGCCTACATGGACACCCTGCAGACCCAATGGAGCTGGCTCCTCCAGATTACTAAATGCATCCATGTTCATTTGAAGGAGAATAGTGCCTACAGTCAGGTACGTGCTTGATCCTACTATTTGTTTTGTGAAAATGGAGTCCTGTATCTTCACATGTGAGCAAACTTTTTTTATGGCCATCTTCAGTTTTTCAAGGAGGCCAATGAGACTTATGCAAAGCTGCAGAAGGAGCATGAGACGATCCGAAGCAAATTCACCTGTGACAAGAACACCTCGCTGGAGAACCTCGTTGAACTCCTAAAATCACTGGAGGTATCATTATACTCCATTACTGTTAATACCTGCAGGTATTGCATAGCTATGAAGCTGCACAAGAAAAGTAATTAGTTTTGTTAAGTGACATGGTTGTCAACAATTTGCATTCCTCTTAAGGTAGCTGGAACAGTTTGAATGAAATCCTTCTAGATTTCTTCATTATGATAAAAACTTCTATTCTGGTTTTCATCACAGAAAGAGAAAGAACAGATCATGGAGAACAAGAGACAGGTTCAGAGTCTGGTCAACAAGTCCAAGTCCATCGTCAGGCTGAAACCTCGCAACCCCGAGGAGAAGAGCAGCAGCCCTGTCATGGTCCAGGCCTTATGTGACTTTAAACAGGACCAGGTGGGGCATACAGTTTCTCCTCCATCACATATACACAAACAGACACAAACAGATTATGAAGGGAAATAAAACAAGTATAACTCAAAGTGTCCTCTGGATGTCCTGTTTTGTATTTCAGAAAGGTATATTAAAAGACAATGAGGGCATCTTGAAAGACAACTCGCAGCGCAGCAAGTGGCTCGTGACAGGACCCGGAGGCCTTGACATGCTAATCCCCTCAGTGTGTCTGCTCATCCCACCTCCAAACCCGCTCAGCATTGGCCTTGCCAACAAGTAAGAAACATTCAGTGATGGGGAAGAATGCAAATCAGACATGATCTGAGAAAATCCCACTGAGGTGCTGGTTAGAGCTGTTGAAACTTTGTCTGCTGAGGTGGATTTATTTTAATTGTTGTACAAACATGTAATACAATATCTCATGTAAAGTACTTGATACTTTGTGGAACATTGCTAGTCATTTAGACATGATTACTAAGACTTACTGTTGTCTTGTGGTCTATTCAGAAATGAGCAGTACTATGAAGCTATCTTGGGCATTTGGAATCAGCTCTACATCAACATCAAGAGTCTCATCTCCTGGCAGTACTGCGTCAAAGACATCAAATATATCAACTCCCTCACCCTTAGTATGGTAAGGTTCAAAGTGGACACTGTTTTCAATATTTCTGGTCTTACTAGAGGCAGGGTTTTACTCCCCTATTGTGTTTTCTGCCTAATTTAATCCATCTGATTCGTTTGCCAGCTGTCAAAGATGCGTCCTGAGGAGTACCGCAGTGTCATCAAAAGGCTGGAGACCCACTACCAGGAGTTCCAGCGTACCAGTCAAGGCTCTGAAATATTTGGGGACGAGGACAAGAAAACCATCCAGGGCCACTTTGACAAAGCCCAACAACACTATGATACACTGATCATCCAGCTGCCTACTTACAGTCAGTGTAAATTATTTTTGTCTTGCAGGCTTGGTATAAGACTTTTTCTGTTTAAGACACCATTTAAGTCATCCTGTCAGTCTCAAAACAGGATGTCTTTCAGAGGGGAAGACATAGCAATTAGTCATTTCTGACACAATAGCAGGGTTGGCCTTTACCTGCCGGGTTTGATAGGAAGAAAACGGTTCTATCTGCACATCAAACAGCTCCTGGAAAAAATTTACTAGAAGATATATGTGATATTTTGAGTACCAGACCCTTCTTCAGACTACTCGTTTTTTTGAATTCCAAGCCACACCATTCTAAATGCTCTCAGTAAATTCAAGCATGTGATGTGTCACACCTGTTTATGAGTGTAAAAAAGGAAACACGCACAAAGATGAAAAATGTATAAAAATATAACAGAAAAAACATTGCGTGATATAAGAATACACAACAGAAATATATCTAACATCAAGTTCTCCACAGTAACAGTAATTAAACTTTAATTCAAGACCTACAATAATTAATTACATAAATACATTATATACTTGCAAGATGAATGATCACAAATATATTTATTCCAGAAAATGCATACTAATAAGTTGTAATTCATAAAAAGTTTCAAGCTATAAAAGCCATCATAAACACAAAGAGTCTCATCTGTACATACAGCCAGAACTATTATGTAGATTGCCAGTACCATGAGGGAAGGACATCTTATTAACTCGTTTTAAAAGACTTACAATACTCAAAATCCTCATATTAGTCTTTGGAGAACATTCACATTGAAGGGCAGAGAATCTATATTACCTCTTTTGCATGGATGTTTTAGAATCTCGAGTTCAACATTAAAAGCTAGAGATGTTAGGTTTCTGCAGCAAGAGGACTATATAAAACCTTACTTCTTATAGTACTGCATGCACTTTTACCTGCATATGCCATGCCACATGGACACTTCTGCATGTAGATATCATTAGTAATAGAACAAGAAATAACCCATTAGATATCATATTTTCCTTCTGTCTGTGGAAACTAGCCAGCCACTGGTTTAAAATTTTAGGCTGCAGGCAGATTTCTCTGCAGAAGGTTTGAGAGGTGAGGGTGGATGACAAAATTTTATGTCACATATGCAGTCATTTGGTGAATTGTCATGAATGATGAGACCATGCAATCCAATGTCATTTTATACATTTCGTCTCTCAACTTCTTTATATTAAAAGGTAAAAAAAATGTATTTTAAAATTTGTGTAGGCTTGCTACAAAAAAAAAATAGCACAACTTTTTTTCTATAATAAATAAAATATTTCTCACATTTTCCACTTTTTAAATGAAGGAGAAGATGGGGTGAAGACTGAGTCTCTAAATGAAGATATTAAGAAGGTCACTACTAAAACTGTGACCAAAGTCAAGAGCCAGCCTCCACCTGCCAGCTCCTCTGTCAGTCTTACAGTGCTCAGCAGCCTGCAAGAACTTCGACGTCGGCTGGAGATGGTCGAATCTGGTCTCACCAGTCATCTCCACATTCCACTGGGTGATAACAGTGTGCACACATGTTCAGTGCACATTCAGAAGCTGCAGGTATACCTCCTTTGATTTATTCATAGAATATCTAAATGTATCTGTACAAGTTTAGTCTAAAAAAAAAAACAGATTTCATAAAGGCTTCTTTGGGGGGGATAAAAAGAAATGCACACAATTTTTCTTAAAAGCACTAATTTACCTAAATCCCACATTTCTTTGCCTTCCAGGGTGTGCACCAGGATCTGGAGTCAGTTCATGATGAGTACCTCCATCTGAGAGAGATGATTACAAAACAGCTTAAGGGGATACCTGCAGACTCAGAGCAGGCCAAGTTCCTCTGCTCTGAACTGGAAATCATTAACCAAAAAGTGGGAGGCCTGCAGGGTCTCTACTCAGTCTATCTTCAGAGGTATCTACCTTTTCTTTTATCACCATATTTCAGGGAGGGCTAAACAAAATAAGTGCTTAGAAAAGAAACTGAGGCAACATATAGGAGCAGAAATCACTTAATGACTGTGTCTGCAACAGACTGTCTGCACTCAAGGCCTTGCTTCAAAGCCTTCTCCAGGCTGAAGACATCATTAAAGTCCGCGAGGCCCGGCTTACCGAGAAAGAAACCAGTTCTGTGGATGTCAGAGAGGTGGAGAACTATCAGAGGACACTAAAGGTTTCTAACATTTTTCTGATTTATTTGTGTGTTGTTTTTTTTACTACTGATCTGATTTCAGTATTTCATTAAAAAAAGCATTTGATAACTCTTCTGTGTAACTCTCTCTTAAAGCAAATGAAGAACGATCTGGAGCAAAAAAGAGACCTGCTGACAGCTATGGAGTCTGACCTGGGTAAAGCAGTTCACTGGAACAGTCAGATTTCCGATTCCTTCCACAAGTGTGATGTGGATTTGTCCAAATACTCCGACCTGGTCAACCAGATGTGTGATCGCTGGCGCCGCATCCACACAGAGATTGATAGAAGGTATAGCCGTATTGTCGACACATGTAAACATTCAACATTGTTCGTAACACCACCAAAAACATCCTTTCATTCCTTCCACTTCCTCACATTTTTTCCACCTCAGAGTTGATGACTTGGACAAGCAGGAGACGCAGCTAATACAATATCAGCAGAATCACACTTCCATGGAGCAGTGGATAGACAATGCCAGGAAACGGCAAGACACCCTTCAGGCGGTTAAGCTCAATGACATCCAGACCCTAATGGACCACCTGAACCAACAAAAGGCATGCCTTTCCTTGTTTACACCAACTTATTGTTATAAATAACAATATTTAAATAGAACTGGTTTTGAACTGGAAGTGGCCACCGTTTTTACTTTGACTAAGGTGTTCATAGCTGTGAGGATATATGAATGTTACACATTTTGTACGCTAGCCACTGTGGCAAGTCTTGCAAAATGGCGGTTCTTCTTCAGATGGTTTACACAATTTAATGAGAGGAATTTTTTTTTATAGTTTTTGTAGAACACCTTATAATGTGTCATTTGATGTGTCTTTTTTCTCTTTTAAACAGGCACTTCACAATGAAATTAAAGGCAAGAAGGAGAAGGTAGACAATGTGCATAAAAGTGCAGACACATGTGCTGCCTCTATAAAGGTTGGTAGTTATTCACTGTGTACTTTTTAAATTCAGCTTAAAATATAATTATGCATCTTGCCCATATGCCAAATGCAAGTGTGGTTATAATGATATTGTGTGTTTTTAGGACTACGAGCTGCAGCTTGCTTCTTTCAGTTCAGGACTGGAAACTCTGCTTAATATTCATATCAAAAGAACTATGCTGCAATCCCCTGCTTCTGTGGTCAGACAAGAGGTATGAGCATTAACTTTCTATTAGATCAGTCTTCTTTTTATTTTATTCATATAAATTATTAAATGTTTAGAATATCGTTTGTCCTTAAACAATGGATGTTTCTTTTGTGTTGTAAGCCCAAACTATTCTGTCAATTTTAATCACTTCAAATGCAATAAAAACTTGCCAGCTCAACATCTGTATTCAACCCACCAGGCTGCTGACCTCCAGGCTCGTTACATAGAGCTACTTACCCGCTCTGGTGACTACTACAAGTTCCTTGGGGAGTTGCTAAAAAACATGGAAGAGCTTAAGGTAAGTATTAGGTTTGTTTTTTTGCAAACCAATAATACCTTTCTTTGAAGTAATTATATACTGTAAGTGGAAATTAGATAGTTTGAGAAGCAAAGTTTAAGTGATCATACATTTTGTCCAACTTGAGAGCAGGTGATTGACGCACTTTCTGTCATGGATTCTCTTCTCAGTTAAGGAACACCAGGATTGAGATGCTGGAGGAAGAATTGAGGCGTCTTAAGGAGGACCTCCAGGATGGCAGCCAGAAAAACAAGTCTTTACAAGATGTTTTGGCCAGCTACAAGCTGGAACTCAGTCAGTCAAAAGATGAGCTTATTTCTCTGGAGGAGGTGAAGAGAACCACGGCAATGCAAGCTAATGCAGCCAAGGAAAACCTGGACAGTACACAAAACCAACTTCAAGATCTAAATGATCAGCTGATCCGCATTAAATATCAGCTGGATGAGGAAAAGAGGAAAAGAAGGCTGGCAGAAGAGCGCTACAACAGCCAGCAAGAAGAGTATGAGGCAGCTGTGCGCCGCAGACAGAAAGAATTGGAAGAGCTCAACTGGAAGAAGATTGACTTAGAGAAGTCTGTGAAGGACAAGGAACGTGAACTGGAGAGGCTGAAGATACAGCTAGATGAGGAGGCATCCCGTCGGCGTAATGCTGAATCAGATATCTCAAAGGTAAGAACACAGTGCACCCAGGAGATTAATCAACTAAAGCAGACTTACGAGACAGAGATCCATGTTACCAAGACCACCATTCTGAAAGCCTCACAACAGAAACAAGATGATGTGGCAGAGCTGAGGCTGCAACTGGAGCGACTCACTGCTGAGAAGAGAGATTTGGAGGAGGAGCTGTGGAGACTGAGGCAGTCCATTGCTCTAACAGAGGAACAGAAAATCAAAGCAGAGAAGGAGGTCAGCCAGCAGAGGGCCTCAGTTACACAAGAGACGAGGATGCGCAGTGAGCTGGAAGTGCAGCTGAGAACACTCGCGCAACAGAGATCACAAGATGAGATGAAAATAAAAGAAGTCAACAAAAATAATCAAGAAAAGTCCAAACAGATAACCATGCTAACACTGAACCTAGAGGAAGAAGGGAAGAGGAGAAGAGCTCTGGAATTGGAAGTCAGTCACCTGAAACAAGCTGAAGCTGAGCTGAGGGCAAAGAACACCTCCTACCTGGAGGCAATTAACAAGCTGAAGGTGTCTGAGCAGGAGATCCGAATCACCAGAGTAGAGCTGGAAAAGCAGACCAGTGAGAAAACCAAGGCTGAGCAGAGCTCCATCAGACTGCAGGGCCGCATCCGGGAACTTCAGTGTTCGTTGGATGGGATGGAAGCTGAGTTGGAAAAGCAAAAGAAATCAACACAGGAGGAGTTCACCCGTAGAAAGCGAATGGAGGCTGAGTTGGAAAGGATGACACATACCTGCAGAGAGCACACCACCACAATTAACTCACTGAAATCTGTTCAGATTGAGGTTTCCAACTCTGGGAGAAAGTATGAGCAGGACCTCAATGCTCTCCAGGAGGCGCTGGACAAGAGCCTGAAAGACCACAAAGCCACCAAGGAGGAACTGGCAACTGTGACAGCTGAGCTAAAATTACTGAAACAGAAGCTCCAGCAGGAACTGGTCAGAATTCACGAGCTTAAGCAACGTAATGAAACCCTGTATAAGACCATTGAAGAGAAAAGCCGTCAACTTAACGATTACACTACAGAGATTGAAAATCTAAAGACTTTGACACAGAAGCTAACAAAGGAGAGGCTGAAGTTAGAGGAAGAGCTGAGGGCAATAAGACAAGAGAGAGATGAACTGAAGATTAACAAAAATGCTGCAGATGGAGAAAGTTTCACTCAAATTTCAGCTTTGCATGTGCAGCTTCAGAGTAGCACCAAGAGGACAACAGAACTCCAGGTTCTCATCGGTGACCTGACCAAGGAGAGAGAAAAACTTAAAATGGAAATTGAAAAATTCCAAAAGCAGTCAATTGAGGTATTTTTGATCGCACTGAAGGATCTTCTCTTCATAATGCACCTAAATCATAGTGCTGTTTGCATGGTTGGCTGTATGTGCTTTAAGATTGATATTGACCTCAAAGTAGTTCTGCAATATCTGTGAAAAGACTAAAACTTTGTAAACTGATTGAGCATGAGGTTCACTCAATAAACAAATGCTTGTGCTTAGATATGCATGTTATTAAACCCTTTATTAATGCCACTTTATGTCACTTAAATTTACCCATGCCACACTACAAGGCACATTATTAAACACTGTACACTAACATGTAGGGACATGTATGCAAACCTATAAATGAAAAACACATAACTGGACTCCATTTTTGTGTGTTAATATTTTAAGTGTATTGATGGAAATTATATTACATCACATAACAGTGTTCCCCTTTTCTCCACAGACATCCATGATGGTACACGAGTCACAAACCCAATACAGCCAGATGCTGCTGGAGAGGGATAGTTTGCAATCCAAGCTTAAACTGATAGAGCAGGATAAGAACCGCCAGCAGCGGCTAGAAGAGGAGCTTGCTCGCATCAAGCTCACTCTAGAGTCTGAGATTCGCAACAAGCAGCGTCTGCAGGATGAAAAGAATTCCATCCTTAATGACTTCAACCTAATGAAAAGTCAGTATGAAGTGAAAGACAGCCAGATTAGGCAGTGTGAATCAGACAGGGACAAGGCCGATCGAGAGAGGCTGTCTCTTAAGAATGAGATTGAGAGACTCGTGAGGGAGCTGAAGAGTGTTGAGGAGAGGTACAAGAGCCGCCTGTTGAGCTCAGAAAAGGAAGCATCTGAGCTATTTCTAAAAAGAGATTCCCTGGAGAGAGAGATACAGAGATTAAGGCAGAGACCAGGCAGTCTGAGTAGGCAGACCCAGACAGATGAGAATGTACTTACAATTGATCCATCAAAGCTCGTGTTTGATGGGGTGCGCCGTAAAGTCACAGCCCATCAGCTTTGTGACTGTGGTGTAATTAGTAAAGCCACTCTGGAGGACCTCCTAAAAGGAAAAAAGACAGTGGATGAAGTAGCTGTGGACATCCAGGTTAATCTAAAGGGTACAGGTGTTATTGCTGGGATGACAACAGGTTCTCAAGGAAAAATGCCATTCACTGAAGCCAAACACAAGAATCTCCTCAGCCCAGAGAGTGCTCTTAGGCTCTTGGAAGCTCAAGCAGCAACAGGCTACATAGTGGACCCTGCGTTTAATGAGAGAATGCCTGTGGATACTGCCTCTTCCAGAGGGATTGTAGACACAGAAGACAGAGACACCTTGTTGACAGCTGAAGCAGCTAGCTCAGGCTTCAAAGATCCATACACTGGCAAAGTGTTGTCTGTAGGGCAGGTATGCAAAAATGGCCGCATAGACAAAGAGACAGCTGTCCGCTTGCTCCAGGCTCAGGAGTCTGTTGGAGGAATATTGGACCCTGTTCTGAGTGTATTCCTTCCAAAGGATCTGGCCTTGGATCGCAATCTTATAGATGAGGATCTCTACAGGGCTTTGAATAAAAAACCCACCTGCTATCTAGATCCCGCAACAAAAGAAGGGATAAGTTATAATGACCTCAGAAAGAAGTGTACAGTAGAACCTGTGTCAGGCTTGCTTCTGCTCCGCGGCCCAGAAAAACCCATGACAGTGAAGGGCATCCGTGGTGAAGTCTCTGTCACAGATCTTGTCAAATCTGAACTACTGGATGAAACTGACCTGCAGAAGCTCAGTCAGGGCAAACTCACCAGCAAAGACATTGAAGAGAAGCTAAAGTCTTATCTCTATGGCTCGACATGTATTGCAGGTATCTATGATGAGGCCAATGACAGAATAATGCCTTTATATCAGGCAATGAAGGAAGGTCTACTCATGAGAGGAACCACCCTGGAGCTTCTTGAGGCCCAAGCTGCATCTGGCTTTATCGTTGATCCCGTTAACAATGTCTTCCTGACAGTGGAGGAAGCCTTCAAGAGGGGCCTCATAGGGAAGGAGTTTAAGAATAAGCTGTTGTCTGCAGAAAAAGCTGTAACTGGATACAGAGATCCATCTACAGGAAAGACAGTCTCCCTTTTCCAGGCTATTGAGAAAGATCTTATTGAGAAAGGTCATGGAATCCGGCTGCTTGAGGCTCAAATTGCAAGTGGTGGGATTATTGACCCTGTAGAGAGCCACCGTATTGATGTTTCTGTTGCCTATAAAAAAGGATATTTTGATGAGGAAATGAATGAGATCTTAAGCTATGAAGGAGATGATACAAAAGGGTTCTTTGACCCAAATACAAAGGAGAACCTGACCTATCTTCAGCTAAAGGAAAGGTGCATCACAGATGCCAAAACTGGTTTGATCCTTCTGCCCCTTAGTGACAAGAAAAAGGCCAAGAAATCACAGGAAAGTCGCACCAATGTTCTCCGCAAGAGGCGGGTTGTGATTGTTGACCCCGACACTGGCCTTGAGATGTCTGTCAGAGAAGCCTATCACCGGGAACTAATTGATTATGACACTTTCCTGGACTTGTCAGAGCAGGAGTGTGAGTGGGAGGAAATCACCATCACAGGGTCAGATGGCTCTGCACGTTTGGTAATTGTTGATAGGAAAACTGGAACCCAGTATGACATTCAGGAATGCCTGGACACTGGTGTCATTAAACAAAACTCTTTAGATCAGTATAAGGCTGGAACTCTAACCTTGACCCAGTTTGCTGACCAAATTATCAGCAGAACCAGCAGCACTGAGCTGACCATTGCAGCCAGCAGTGTTGATGACATGGTAACTTGCACCAGCCCCACTCAAGCCACACCATCTTCTCCTACTGTCCGTAAACGCTTCAACAGTATTTCAATTACGGTGTCTGGCCCAGAAATGTTTGACGACCACTGCCCTGTGGGGGCCATATTTGACACAGAGACCTTGGAAAAGATCACTATTCCTGAGGGCCTCAGAAGAGGCATAGTTGACACTATTACAGCACAAAGGTTGCTGGAGGCTCAGGCTTGCACAGGTGGTATCATCAACCCTGCTAGTGGAGAGAGACTATCTCTTGAAGACGCTGTCCATCAGAGCATCATTGATGAAAGCATGGCTTGGAAATTGAAACCGGCCCAGAAGGCTTACATTGGTTTTGAGGATGTAAAGACTAAAAGAAAGATGTCTGCAGCTGAGGCAGTAAAGGAGACATGGCTGCCTTATGAGGCTGGTCAGAGATTTTTGGAGTTTCAGTATCTGACAGGGGGCCTGATAGAGCCTGGCACTGGACGTCGTATCACCATCGAGGAAGCTATCCGCAGAGGTTGGTTAGATGGTCAAGGTGCCCAGAAGCTGCAGGATTCCCGGAGTCACCAGAAGATGCTTACCTGTCCTAAAACTAAACTGAAAATCTCATACAAGGAAGCAATGGACAGCTGCATGGTAGAGGAAAGCAATGGCATGAAGATGCTGCAGGCCTCCTCCATTTCAACAAAAGGTATTAGCAGTCCTTATAATGTCTCTAATCCAGGATCTCGCTCTGGGTCCAGGGCTGGTTCCTGCACTGGGTCCAGGAGTGGATCTCGTAGAGAAAGTGTGGATTACACCTCTACTTACACCTTCAACTTCTCTTCCCTCAGTGCCTGTAGCTCTAACATTCAATCTTAATGCATGTCTTAATGCATGTCTTAGAAAACGTAAGTTGGGTCATTAGCATCCACTGCTTTGCATTTTGACTATTTTTGTTTCCAAGTTTGCCTAAATAAAGTGTTTTGCTATTCACATGATTTGAAATGGTTTGTTCAAATATGTTATCAGATTCTGAATTTTAATCTAATCCTGAATTTTTTTCTGTTTTGATGATTTCTGTTTGTTTTTTTTATTTAGTGTCTCGGTAACAGAAGCTCAATTCTTTTCATGGTTTTTATATTATACACAAGTGCTGAATATTTTATAGCTTGAGTTAACATGTAATCCTTTTCTTTTTTCCTATTGTTTTTGCCTGTTGACCAGAATTGATTTTAAATTGGCCTCATTTGTGTTTATTCAAATATGTTCTTGTTTCATAGTCTAATACAGCTTCAGGCATGCATATATTAACTTTTAGACATATTTTAACCACAAATGTAGATTTTTATGCTTAAAATGTTTAACAAAATCATGATTTAGTAGGAAAACGTTATGCCTCTTCAATGTACCTCTTGAGTAATTGCAAATAAAGTTGTCAGCAGTTTTTATGCAGTTTTTTTACTCATTCGCTTGCACCATTGCCTTTGACAATGAACAGTTAAATGTGTTAGTGGATACTAATGTTTGTATCTGTTTAAAATCCGTTGTTTCCAATAGATGGCACTAAAAAGAAAACCACACTCAATTTTACTAGTCACAGAACATAAAACCACTTACTATCACCTCTTCATATTTGCAGTTCTGTTGTGTCCAGCAAATGCTCAACATGTCATGTTTAAAATGTGGTTATGGTTCATTTGTAGAAACATGATCATTACCAAAGTATATCAAATGATCCCATAAGTTCACACTTTGAGATGACTTAAGGTTTCAGTGACAACATTAATTCACAAGTTTTATGATAATGACTGATTTGAATAGTCCAAATAATCATCTGTCTTGCTGTAACTATTGAGTTACTCAAGGTTCTCAAACTCCAGTCCTCCACAGCTACTGTTCTGCAGGTTGTAGATGTTTTCCTACTACAACACAACTCACTCAAATGAAAAGTTCTGCAGATCATGTAATTGCCTATTGATTTGAGTTAGGTGTTGCAGCAGTGAAACTTGTAAAACCTGCAAGCCAATATCTCATGAGAACCATAATATGTAATATGGACTATATATATTAATTTATTATCTGTTTATCTGAATTTAGAGTGACCAATTAACCTAACATGCATGTCTTTTAAAGGAGGAGTACCCTGAGAGAATCCACACATACACAGGGAGAACATGCAAACTGCACACAGGCCACAACCCCCCAGGTTCGAACGGCCCCCCGAGCCGAGGCTTGAACCAGCAACCTTCTTGCTGTGATACATAAATATATATATATATGTGTGTATATATATAGTCCATGTTACAGGTATCATTTTTGGTTTCTGTGACAGGATTTTTGTGTTTCTTTTAACTGAAGCCACACATCCTGACCCACTAGATTAAATTTTTAATTAAAAAAAGCCAATCCATTCTCATGAATTCTTCAGCATCCAGAGACAAAAACAAGGCTGAAAAAAACCTCCCCAAAAAACAACAGTGCTCTTTTTCCCAGCTCAAGAAGAGAGTACAAAGTTATGGTTCTCTGAAGACAGGACGCCATGATGACCATAATGAGTGTGTGCAATGTTTCAGTGCTACAGGTTCTTTATACAATTCTCAAGAAGTGTATAAAGGTGCTATAAATAGTTTTCATTTGGGCATCTTGCCCACAGCAAAAGTTTTTGATACTTGCTGTGGAGTCTGATGATAATATGTGTATGCCTTCATATGACTTAGAGCAGTTTTAGTACTTTTAAAAGTATCTCAGTAAATGCACGCTTGATTATCACTATGTCTTGGAATTTTATTGTTTTCATGGGTGAAGTCGGGGAGTGGGGGGTCCTATACTGTTGGGGGGTGACAGGAAGTCTCCGTATGCGTGTGAAGACTGAGGGTGAGAACAAATGGAGGGAGTCAGGGGTAGAGGGAGGAGGCCACAGAGAGGGGAGGTGGAGTGAAGGGGGAGGGAGCAAGGGAGGCAGGCTTGGCGGCGCAGTGGGAGGACTATCCCATGCCAGAACCTGCGGAGGCTGCAGCGGCAACCTGGACAAGAGAAGGGGGACTAGAGACTGAGCAGAAACAGCAGGAACAGCAGTTCAGAAAGCGAGTAAAGTCTTATGTTTTTTTTACCGCCGCAGAGAAGGTTGAAGAGAGCAGCGGGTCCAGCTGGGAAAAGTAGGCGACCTCTGATCAGCCTGGGAGCACATTCCAGCAGAGGGAAATGAGCCTCTCGGTCCGCACTAAGCCTGTCTGACGGACTGAGGACTCTTTGGACTTTAGCGCACTCACTCTCAATTAACAGGGTGGAAAAGAAGGAAAGTTCTCGCTTTCACTTTAAAAGGTAAGACATAGCGTGTGGTCTTTTTCAGAGTCAGACACAAGCAAGGGGGAGGAGGGGGACGAGGGTGTTAAAGTCGGGTTGGTCAGTGCTTAAAAGCATGATTAGACCTCCATCCTTCAGAGTACAGTTAATCTTTCTTTCATCTTTTTCTCAGTCTTTTGCTCAGTCCCATTTAATTGATATTTTATTGATTTTTACCATTTATTCAAAGCATAAAATAGGCCACTGCTCTCTGTATTTACTTTGGCACAAAACAGATGCTGTATGTGTTGCTGGTTGAGTGCGTGTGTCTATGTGTGCTCTTCAGTAAGGACTGTGGACAGAGAAAAGTCATTCACACTTTAGAAACTTGTGATTTTTTTGTGAAAAAGTATTATTGGAAACATTTAAATTGAACTTCCTACAGCTTGGTCTGACCTCCCAGAGTCTTTTTAGATTTTAAATGTCTTCCTCAGTGAATTGTATCTTGCACTGGCTATAATTTAGGGTTCCTTGTGGGTTATGGTACACCAAAGACCATTATAATGTGAAACATATGGGGACCATGATTGTGGAAGACTTGTACCCAGTAGTCTACAGAGCTCAAAAAGAAATGCGCCAGGCTTTGTCCATTATTCTGCGCAGTCTTCAACCAGTGACTAAATGCAGGAGACAAATAGATTGAGGAGTCTCTTTTGTTTAAGCTACAGCTGCTTTGCAGTATTTGTGGCCTTAGGGCTTTGCTTCTCATGCAGCCATAGTTGTTGACATGTACATGTGTCCTTACATCACAGCAGCTACAGCCTTGCTCACCTGGATTTCGGCTCCCTTGAAAATCAGACGGGCACCTGCATCCACACCCTCTTTCATACCTCTCTGTCAACATAAACCATGCAGGTTGATCTGAAAACTTTGAATTCACAATTAGCAGTCATAGCTATTATTTTTGTTTATATTTTGACTAATATAAATACCATTTAGCCATTCAGCATTCTTTTTCTTTCTGATACTGGAAAGTCCTTACAAATGGCTCTCAGAGCCAGTAAAATGGGTTATCCTTAAAGTGTGGGTTGGCAGAGCATTAAGGTTGTGTACAGAACAGTGCGATTGAAGCATGGGACAGAGCACTGGGGCATTTCATTTTGTCACAGTAGTGCACTACAGACACTTGGTTGACATGTGTAAGTCATTAAAACAGAGCGATCTAGAGAAAGAAGGAAGGAGAATGAAAGCAATAAAGGGGCACAAATAGGCAAGAAATGGGGGAAAGAGAGTGGGAGAGTGAAAGTGGGACCATAATCCATTTTGGAACGCATTCCACTATGACCTTGGGATAGAAAATGGTAATTAGGGAGCCTTTTGGGAGCTTTAACAGTGCACAGATTTGCTCAGACCCGGGACTGTCATTTTTATTTCCTTCAAATACCTCATGAAAATGTGAGACAACTACATGCTGGAGTTCCAGGGCTAGCTAAAAATACCCTGCACCCACTTCTATGGCTTTTTTTTCAATCCTTCTCATGGTTTGTTTATTTCAGTTCTTCAGCTATGAATGGGTGTCAAAGCCACAGCATAAACATACAGAGCCCCTGACAGGAAAAGGCCAGAACAAACTGTGGCCTTGTCCTTCTCTGGACTTTTACACCAGTCATGTCACTGTGGACATGCTATCCCACAGTATGAAATGCAAACATTTGCCAAGTATGAATAAAGAGTAGCTTGGAATTGTAACAATAAAAGCTGATTGTATCCAGTTGATTTGATGGCTATTAGATGTGGATGCTAAATACCAACAGCCAGATGACAAAGACAATAAACAAATCTGTTCTGCTTGTAACTGCTGTCATTTGATGGGGTTGTTAATTATTTTGCATAGTTGTTTTTGGAGTGCAAACAGGAAAATAAAGCCATAAAGACATAATGTAGCTGAATGTAGTTTAAAATGTTTAAGTTAAAATGATTCAGTCCAACAGGCAGGCAGCTAGACATTCTGAGGCATTTATTACACTTCAGGTGTTACTCAAGTTTTCAAACAGTTTAGTAGATCATTAACCTGTCTAGAGTCTCCCAAGGAGACTATACTGTATGCACAACAACTTTTTCTAAACATGCAAAACACATGTATTGTCTTGCTGGGCTTGGATAAGATTTCACACTACTTTGAGTGAAACTGCACTTTATATCCACTAGATTAAGTTAATCCTCAAGTCAACTATATTTAAAAAATTTCCTTTGTAGATTTCATACATGCATGTGAAGTCGTACAGATCAATAAAATGACCATGTTGTCCAGAAATGGAGAACACAATATGTCAATCATAAGCTAGGGACGTTTAAGCAAACAGAAGCAATTCAATTGTATTTTAATGTGTATGGGGAATGGAGTGCTTAATTAATGGTTGAATTTTATGTAGTTTTCTATCTACTGATTTGTCATCTTTCGAATTATGTATATACTGACAGAAGATCAAGGCATTACATGTGTTGGTTGCACCATCTTCATTATGATGCAAGTATGCCTCTCTTCACTATCACAATCTAATGATCACCACAGTATAATCATTAAGGGAAAATATAATCAAGGAGGTTGCAGATAGTCAGCCTAATCACACTCAAACTTTAATCCAAATGGATTTGGTTACTGGGGTTTTGGTCAGTTTTGTTTTTTTGTGACAGATAAGTATGCAAAGTTTTTTCCAGCTGCTGTCACCACAGTTGACTCAAATATGAAGACTGCTTATGAGGTTACTCTTCACAAATTTGGGCTATGATTTAACCCTTAGTGCCACATGGCTGGATAATGTAATGGTTCTTTCTTCAGTTTGTGTCTGATGCCATGATGCCTCTTCTTTTATCTTGTGGTTTACCTGCTTGTCCAAAATGGAAGATTCCATACAGGGCGAGCCAGATGAGGGGTGTGGCTTCTGAAATAGAAACAGATTATATCCCCTTGATTGCACTTTAATACATCATGCTGTTCCTCTCAGCGTGTATTATACTTGTAAATGGAAAGTTGAGTTTATTTATTTTCAGCACCATTCAGGGCAATTGAAAGATAGGCATTTGCAATAGATTCCAGAAAATGGTCATGCATGTGTAAACGTGGCTGACAGCACCAACACTGCCTAGTCAAGCACTTACCTGCAGGGGTTGGAGCTGGGGGAGCTAGACACACCCTAATCCCCCAACATCCTGACCTTGGTAAACCTGTTGCAACTTGTTCACCATAGACCTGGACACCTGTTTTTTTTTTTTTTTTTTTTTTTGGGGGGGGGGGGGGGGGGGGGGGGCTCCCCCCCCCCCCCCCCTTTTTTCCCCCCCCCCCCCACCCCGGGGTGGACCTTCATTTTCCCCTCTTTTCCCCCCC
>JBAMHW010000008.1:17628116-17649815 GCA_037177495.1 Rhadinocentrus ornatus
GTATATATACAGTATATATACAGTATATAAATTCCTGTGTGTTTATAGTGTTATACTATCAGGATGAGTGATGGTTTTATTCATTTTTCTTATTAATCTGCAAATCAAATATATAAATCTTATTGTGATTGGATGCCACATCCCAAGCAAAAACACAGTGTCAGTAGAAAGAAAACTCCCACTTTTCTTATTATGTCTCTTTGACCTTTTGTTTCCATGGAGATCTACAGTATGTTTTAAAGCTTGTAGAGCCTGGGAGCAGATCTGTGCCCCCGCTGTGCCTCTTTCTACCTCAGACACCCAGGCAAGAATCCCTGCATTCAGTTCAGCTGCATCTCCATGGTAACTGTGGGTCAGGAAGCATGGCACAAAAAAACCTTTTCTTCCCCCTTCAAAGTGTATCATTATGTACAAAAGGAAAACTACGACACAGAGAAACCAGCAACCTTTACAGCTTTGCGCCTCTGGTTTCTTTAAAAGTAACCCAGAGAAAATCTGGCTGTAAAGTCTGAGCAGGAGCGTTAGCTTTTTAGCTGATGTTTGGGCTCCAGACTCTAGCTAATTTTAAATTAAGCTTTTAGATAATTATGGCGGTAGGTTTTTAATTTCTAGCTGTGGTCTGGTTTGATTTGTTGACTCCATGGGTGGTGGCAGGGGTAGTCGGTGATTGGCTTTATATTTAGACTGTATAGCTGTGTTTAAGGCTGTGTAGAGAGTTTTCATTGCACTAAAACTTCAATATAGCATTTAGCATGAATAAAATCCCGCAGAATCCCTCCTATTCTCCATATTCCTTTTATTTTCGCATGCACAAACCCCCCAGTTTCAAAAACTTTTGAATAATATTATATAAATCTTTTGCTTCTCTCCATCGCTCTTTCTACGTATATGTGTTGATATTCATTTTATTTAGTCTTAAATTTACTTGAAGCTTATTGTTTTTTTAATACATTTTTTACACCCATACAGAACCCCGTGGATATTCTGAGATCAGTCATGTTGGAGCAGAGACTTTGCCAGATTCCTCCATTAACTGCCACATGATGCTAAGTTCATACTCTGCCTCCATTGTTGGGACCCACGAACAGACTGATGGGTAAAGATCTGACATTTATTGTTGTTTACCATCAGAGAAAAGAAGTTGGAAGCTTGTTATTTGGCCAGCCTAGTAGCACGTTGATATTATTTGCAAGCTTTTATCAAAAATCTAAATGCTCATTTTCTTTGTCCTAACTGAAGCTCATCTGTGAACAAGTCCTGGCCAGAGCATCCCGTCCTAAGCCGCCATTCCTCCCTAAGAAACTACCCGTCTGCCCTACAGCCATCACAGCAGTCAATGTCACTGGACTATGGTCACCACTCTCCTCCCCTGCACCACCCTGCCCCTAATTCCCACAGCTCTCCTCGAAGCAGCCAGCGGAGTCGTATGACTCACCATGCATTCAATCGCAGTCTGGCTCAAAGCTTTGATGAGCAAGATGACTCAACCCACGGCTTTGGTACAGACTGTCCAAACATGGGATTCGACAGGGCTCTCTTAACCTCCGTGGATGGGCAGAATCAGCCCCCACTGCTGCCTGAAAAAAAGAGGGCATCAGATGGAGAGCATTCATTGGGTACAGCCTCTCCAGCCCTCAGTGGATTCTCAAGTCCCCACAGTGGGAGCTCCCTGAGTATCCCTTTCCCCAATGTTTTGCCTGACTTGTCAGCTCAGATGCCACACACAGCCTCACCTTTGCCAGGTAAGCTGCCAGTTGCCTTGTGGGTGTTTTATCGTTTGACAATCATACACAAATAAAACATTGTATGATTACTGTGTTTTTCAGACGTACTGGCCAGTAAGCAGGTGACTGTGAAGTTTGTGCAGGACACATCAAAGTTCTGGTACAAGCCAGATATCTCAAGGGATAAAGGTAGGTGCTTCATGTTTACTTTTATCTCAAAGTTAAAAAAAACAAGCTTTTACAGTTTCTAAGTGAGTATATTTCTTTTCATTTAGCTATTTCAGTCTTGAAGGACAAAGAGCCTGGCTGCTTTATTGTGCGAGACAGTCACTCTTTCAAAGGGGCCTATGGTCTAGCTATGAAGGTGGCTACACCCCCTCCATCAGTTCTTCAGCAGAGCAAAAAAGGTGGGTTGCATGTTGCTGGTTCATTCTAATGTTGTAAAAAAATATTATCATGAAAGGATCCCAGAAGAAGATAACTTGCAATCTGTTTTTAAAGATGAACATGAATAAAGGAAATAAATAGGACTCTGAAGTTTTAGAATATAAAGCTGTCTGGATACTGACATATTTGGAAGTTGGGAAAATAGTTAAGCTCATTCTGTCCAACTTTTGGTTAAATTTCACTCAACAACTATTTGTTGACTTGCCTTCAGCTTCCAGTCTTCATGAAAAGCCAAACTAAATTACCCTTTTTTATCTTAGTGCTTTAAGTTGACATGATAAAGATACCAGAGATTGGTCCTGAACTATGGGCATCCTGGGAATCATGTTCAACACAATCACAAACAAAGCCGTCTCCAGTTACAGCCCACTGTATTCACCATCATGGTGGAACCTGAGAGTCCCCGTCTCTGTGTGAACTCTCATCATTCTGAGTTTCTCTCCTGGGCATTTTTATAATGAAACTAAACAGTCATCTAATGCCTGATAGTCCTGGATGTACTGCTAATGTTTCGCTGCTCAACAAAGGATACACTGAGCCTATTAGCCTCTTCTGATCTCAGGTCATCCTGCAGGAAAGCTTCCTGTCCCACATAACTTTGTCAGATATAAACGTTACATCCCTGGACTGGGGTCAAAATAGGTTATTTTCTTGGTTGTTTACACCCTAGTTATGTTTGTTGTGCATAGTTTGGGAATAACAGGAGGGTTTTTTGGGAATGTAAACAAAGTTTTCCAGAGAAATCAGGCCAAACATTCTCTGGCTAAGTTTCAGCATTAAAACAAAGACTGATTAAATAATGATAGAGATTTAAACATAACCTTTTTCTTTTTCGGAAATGGGCTGAAGAACATTAAAGTCCACAACGGTTATGTCAGAAAAGAGTCCAATTATTTACAAGGTATGTTTTAACAGCCTCCCTTTCACAAAAACACAGTTCTTTACACCCATTGTTTCCTTGAATTAAACAAAACAAAAAATATTTAATTGATATATTTTTTAAAAAGAGGAACACTTCACTGCATTTATTGTTAAAGTAAGAAAAAAATACTGCATATCCAAACTTAGATCTGACAGTTTCTCACACTGGAAAAACAAATGTAGTGCTGCCTTTGTTTCTTTGACTATTCAGCAGCTCTATACAGACTCTACACTGAGGCAAGGTTATTCACAATTTACACAGGTGGCAAAGCAGCAGCCAGTCTGCTGGGGTTATTTTGTCTACATGATCATAGACAACCAAAATCCTTTAATGCAGATCAGACAGCTGAGTTGTTCTGCACAGATTTAGTTTCTATAGTGAATTTATAGAAAGCAAGGCATTCCAAATCATAAGGAGTCCAGCATTTGTTATTTTCAGTAAACATCCAAGGCTTCATGCTGGAATTCAACAATATTTGCAGGAAAAACAGTAATAATAATAATGTTTTTTTTAAAAAAGGTTCCAGTAATAACATTATCAACATGTACTGTTTTCCAAGCTTAAGGTTAAAAGAAAAAAACGTAAAAATTATTATAATAAAACAAAAATGTTTCTTTTCAGATTGGTGTATAATATTTAACATTCCATTTTCTATTCCTCTGGACTGAACATCACAGGCTGAAACCTAATATTTTTTAGGCTTACATACCTTGACATAAAGGGAAATGATGAAATTTGGGAATTTGAGTTCTTTTTTTTTTTCTTTTTTTTTTTAAATCAGCATGTCTGTAGTCCAGCATCTTCTGTGGCGACATGATACTGTCCAGCCCTGTACTTTGCACTCAGGAGAATTGTAACCCCTTAAAAATGTGAAACCCAACCGATTTAATAAAACAGGGTTTTCTCCCAGTCTTTGTATTAACTTTTCTTAACAAAAACTCTTCACTCCTGTTGAATCCTAGTCCTTTTAATGTCTGGATTAAGTAGCTGTTACACTTTACCCTGAGAAGTCATGCAGCATTAGATGCATGGCGTGTCAGGCGGATTACTATAGCAGATTATTTTGAATAACTCGTTGACTCTGTTGGTTCCACCTTTTCTTACAGGAGGGGATCTATCCAGTGAATTAGTTCGCCATTTCCTGATTGAATGCACGCAGAAAGGAGTCCGGCTGAAGGGTTGTCCAAATGAGCCCTATTTTGGTGAGTTCCAGATAAAAACCTGTGACATTATCTGTCTGTTTGGCTTCAATTACAACACATAGCAAGTAGTCATAAGCAATACTGTCCTCTATTGGTGTGTGGTGCAATGTACCAGTGTTTTATTTTTTTCTTTTCATTTTCCTCTCTTCTGTTCCAAGTACATGTTTGTAGCTTTGATAAGTATATATATATATATATATAGTCTTTTTTCCTCATTTCTACATGTCAATTTCACTAATGAATTCTTTCTTCTTTGTCATATTTTTTTATTCTTTCACTTAGATTTCAGTAATGATGCAAGATAAGCATCAGGCGGTGTGCACCCATGCAGTAAACTATAATTTTGTTTTCGTATGCCATTTCTTTACAGGAAGCTTAACTGCGTTGGTCTGTCAACATTCAATCACTCCTTTGGCGCTGCCTTGTAGACTTATTATACCTGACAGCGGTAAACAGTCTCACACACCCACACTTAATTACATTTTGTTCATTTTGGATGATTATGGTAAGAATAGAAAGTAGGTTTTATTTTAAGTTTTGTAGCTAACTATATAACTGACACAACTGTCTGTTTCTGTCTGTGGCCATTCATAAACATATTAGTAGCTGCTGATGTCAGATTTTTTTTCTGTTCTTAGATCCTCTTGAAGATGTTGTGGAGACCACCTCCCACTCAGTCAAAAACTGTGTTGCTGACTTGTTAAAACAGGGTGCAGGTAATCAGACTTCTTAGATCACTCACTATAAATACAAATTCTGACAAAAACAAAGACTGCATTAACACTTACACAGTACCTGGGCATGATTCAGTGACTGTTTCAGAAACGGGTCATTTTAAGGGTTGTGTTATTATACACCGTGTCACCTAAAGCACTCACTCTTCCATTGTTTGCACTTTGTAAGCTCAAGTGTAATTTAAGCTTGTTTGTTTGCTGCAGCCTGTAATGTGTGGTATATGGGCTCTGTGGAGATGGAGTCACTAACAGGCGTTCAGGCGGTGCAAAAAGCCACCTCTATGATCTTGAGCGCCGACCCTCCACCAACCTCCACTGTGGTCCATTTCAAAGTTTCCTCTCAGGGAATCACCCTCACAGACAACCAGAGGAAGTGAGTACAACACAGTTTTACTCTGTTCATACAAGGGTGCATCAGATTTCCTTAATGTTTTCCCCCCTCTCTTTAGGCTCTTCTTCAGGAGGCATTACAATGTCAATACAGTGATATATTGTGCTCTGGACCCTCAAGACAGAAGGTGAGTATGTTGCAATATGTTCTGACATGCTTTCAGAGTTCTGGTCATGGGTTGTTGAACCTGTTATTATCCTGGTCGTCTGTGGAGGAAAAGTTAATTATCTCAATGAAAATATTGTTAGATTCAGTAAATTTTACCTTTATTTAAGCTGATAACTTTTATTACTGGTTATAGGTGGGACAAAGATGGCTGCTCATCAGCAAAGTAAGTAAATGATTAAAATTTTCTCTATAGTGTGCAAATAGAGCACAGTAAAAGCAGCTGTTTCTGAAAGCACTGGGTCAATATGAGGTAGGTGACAATGCAGCTGTTAACCACTTTACTCCACCTTTGCAGAATCTTTGGCTTTGTGGCAAGGAAAACCGGCACTTCCATGGACAACATATGTCACCTGTTTGCAGAGCATGACCCTGAGCAGCCTGCAAGCGCCATCGTCAACTTTGTGTCCAAGGTAATGATTGGCTCACAAAGGAGTAAGTAGGATGGAGCTGATCACCTGGACAGACATTTACTGAATAGATGCAGCAAGCAAAAGACTGAACAAATGACTGCAGTAAATATGGCGAGTGAAGTTGGTGATGACATGGATTAAATCCTGGATATTAACTGGATGGTCCAGAAATGCTTATGATTACCATTACCAGAAAATCAGTGCCATCTTTAAAAAAAAAATTTTTTAAATAAATAAAAACCTATATTTTCTGTACGAACTGTAAATTAGCCAAGAAAAACAAAACATAAAAATGTTTCTCTACTGGTTTACAACTATAATGTCTTATTCATTTAGACAAAATCATTACATCACAGTTTACAGTGGCTGCTTTTCTTATTTATGCATACCATTGTATTGACAAATCAACAGAATTTGCTCCTATAAATGCATTTATTTTGTTCTAATACAGTATTTAACCAAACTGACCTTATTCAAACAATTAACAAACATTCAGTTGTAGCTGACAGAAAAAAACCCGAAGAAACTTTTTTGCTTTCTTGATTTTGGTTTGGGATTAAAAATAAAATCAATCGAGCAAATATGTATAATTTGGACTTCGAATCTTACTACATTTTTTAGTATTTTTTATCTATGCAGTGTATTTAATTTTAGACTATGGTTCCCTGTATGTCTGTATTATGTAAGTTGCTTCTTTGAACCTGATTGATTATTTTTGTGTTGACGTATTTGAGCATGACCATTTTAAAAGCTCTCTTTAAGATTTTCATGGAAGCATGCATGTGTGTTTGTGGTCATGTGTGTTCAATTAAGAGAAATTGTAATATATATATATATATATATATATATATATGAAATTGTTATTATAATAAAAAATATTTCAAAGGACAGGACACAGGCGGCTGTGATAAAAGAACTTAAAGAAAAAGAAAACTAAGGGGACAGATAAATCTTGGTGTTGGAATTGCACAAATTAATTTAGTATCTAACTTACTCAGTTTTTCATCTGTCAATGACATATACAATACACTTGGTCTGGGAAAAAGAACTGTTGATTATCCAGGCTAATTGTTGAAATTGTATATGAGATGATGATAATTGATTTTGTGTGTGTGCGTGTGTGCGTTGGATAGCCATTTTTTTCCAGAGAGGGACCTATAGTCACAACAAAGCTGTTGTTCTTGCATTGATTAAGTGAACACTTATTTTTATTAACTATTATCTGTACCTCATACTTATATCATAGAATACTGTGCATTTGTGTATAACATGTTTTTTGTGAACAGCTCATTTGTTTATTGACCTTTCATTGTCTATGTGTTATTGTAAATAAACAGTGAAACTATTTATCTGAATAAGGTAGGTTCACAGTTACCAGGCAACCAGTTAAGATTCCAGAAAGTTACTAATTATGATGTGTGGCAATGGTGTACAAGACAGCTCTTGGGCTGAAGCTTATATTTATAAAACAAACGAGATGCAATGCGCTGAATAGTTGAAACTGCAGCGCGGTCTACGGGTAGATTTGTACCTATTTTGATAGAGATGTGATAGCAATGTAATCTGCTTTTTATCTTTCTAGGAAACTTATGTGTAAAACTTTACTTTGACCTAGCATATCTGCATAATGGCAACTTCACATTATCTCAAATGCATGGACAGTTTAGTGAACAACCATACCAGCCAAAAGCCAGAGGTCAAGGAGGCCAAATGTTACATAAACCAAAACAACCAAATACATATAATTGGAAATACAAAACTACATTCGCTACAGAAAGATACAAAATAATTACAATTTGTGTTACAAATAATCAAGTGACCATGAAGAGACCAAAAAAGTGAAAAATTGAGCAGCTATTAAAAAATCAAAACTAAGCCTCCCAGCAACCTCAGAATAATGCATAAAAAATGGGTAAAAATCAAAAAAACATACTAAAGCCTATATATTGTGTTGCAACAAATATCCATGTACTGCACTGTTGTGTTGCAACTCCTGATTAAAAAAAGCTGGTTCACCAAAGCCAGATATTTTTGTCATTATGTAAACTCACAGGCCCAGCAAAGTTCAGAGGTTAAACAGTGCTGCATTGTATGAGTTTGCAATGACAACAGGCTGCTCAAGCATGCTGCTGATGCACCTGGTGTTAAACCGCATCAGCAGGAGTGTTAGTCAGAGGCACGTTTTGTTGTTTTAGACTCTTCTATTTCACACTTTACCCAGCTACAATAATTCTCTATGAAGTCGGTCCAACATTACAATGATCTGTCAAAAAAAAGGGAAAATGAGTTTATAGAAATTTTAACAATCATTTTCAGTAACCCTGCAGAAAAATGCAATTCTGTTCCATTTACAGCCAGCAGAGGATGCTAGGAACAACAACAACCAAAAAGAGGGGTAGAAGGTGCTGTCAATAATGCCTTCTTTTTTTTTTTTTTGCTTTTTTCTTGCAGCTGAAAGTAAACAAGTCTGAATTGCTGCATATGCACATGTGTAGAAAATCAGGATTTTAAGTCCTCACAAATCTGTACAGCTGGTTATATTGGTGCTGATGGGATAAAAGTGCAGAGCCAAGCCTTAAAAAGGGGGGAAAGGTGTAACAGTGTAGGTTCTCCTTCCTCCTCCCCTCACTACTGTCACTCTTCAGGTGGTGAGGGTGAAGAATTCCAAGGGAGGGCAAGAAGGACGCAAAAACCCAGGTATAGTGTGATGACTGCAGAGTACCCAAAGCCTGTCTTTCTTTGTTATTTACTGCAGAATGGCCTTAAAATAAAAGAAGCTGGGGAAAGTCCAGAATGGCAATTAATGCTATTACACAGGTAATCACAGGTAATGATGATGTGCAAACATGTAAGAAATATGCAGGCTGAAATCATTCCCTGTCGGGATTCTGTATATATCTATAATAGTTATACTAATACCAATCCTTATACTAATATGACCACTATTGATACTACTAAAATTACTACTCATTCTTAATTTCTCCTTTTATTTAACCAAATAAAAACCTCATTGAGATTAGAAATCTCTTTTTCAAGAGTGACCTGGCCAAAAAAAGCAGCATAACCACAAGTCCACAATGTACTACTTAACAAGCAGAGATTTCAAAACACAAGTAAAACAAAGGTTGCAGCCAACATTTGGTAAATGAAATCCACCGTCGGTTGAATACTCTAAAGGCACATTTACCAAGAGAGTTTTCATCATCCCTTAGAATCGGCTTAAACTTCCCCAGAGAGATCAGTTTTGTTAATTTCAAATCAGTTTGGAAGTTGTTCCAAGTGGAGGGAGTAGCAAATTGAAAAGCTTCTTTTTTCCCCAAGTTATGTTCTCTCTAGGGACTGCCATCTGTGGACCAGAATGAAAGCGAAGGCTAAATCGAGTCTGGATTTTGGACATGTAGGTAGAGAAATGTGAAGGAACTAGGCCAAGAATAGTTTTATATATAACAAATAGCCAATGTAAAAGCCTGTGTACTTAGAGCAGTGTTTCTCAATCCAGGTCCTCAGTACCCACTGCCCTGCATATCCTAGGTGTGTTCCTACTTCAACACATCTGATTCAGATTAATAAACTTCCTCATCAAGTTCTTTGCAGCTTGTTAGGCTGTGTGTTAAAGTAGGGTTACCTCTAAGACATGCAGGGCAGGGGGTCCTGAGGACAAGGATTGAGAAACACTGGCATTGAAGGATGGCCATTTAGTTGTAGTGTAAAGTACAGTGATGTGCGCAATTTCCACAGCAAGTAATGAAACACAGAGCGGAATGGTACACATGATCTAGTTTCTTAAAATACTGACTAGGGGCATTTAAAAACTAATACAAAAACAACACTACAGTGTAATTAAAACTACGGTTTACATTACAATACTGGCTTGTTTTTCAAGCAAACAAAGTAGCAAATGTACTTGACATTGTTCTTTTAATTAGGTTAGATTATAGTAGATTCAATTTTATTTTAATTGCACATGCCACAAGTATAAGGTAACAATATGCAGAGTACATCTAACTAGAAAGGCATAAGCATTGTATGTGTACAGAAATGCAGGTATTTAATATATAAATGTGCGTGAAGGTTTATTGCTACAGATTTGTAGTTGTCTACAAATATATGCTATATGAAACTATACAGTGTGTACAGTGATATAGATTGTCATTATTACCAGTATTTCTTAGCATAAACAGTAAGGAAATTTATGTTTGGTGGATTATTTCTTTGTTGTAACAATGTTTCTTGACAATAAATCTTTTGTTTATTATTTAACAACAACAAAGCCAAACTAGGGAAGCATTGTGTGGGAAACTAAGCATATTCCATTATTTAATAGCTTGTAGAACCACGTTAAGATGCAATAAATTGATGTAGTTATTTACTTTATGATGTTATCAGTCTCTTACATTGTTGTGGAGGAGTTTTGGCCCACTTTCCTTTACAATGTTGCTTCTTTTTTATCTTCTTCTTTCTCCTTGTAAATGTCCATTGCCTGTACCATTAACTGTTTTAATTGTGTTTTTGAAGAGACACATACTACCATCAAAAGTTGTGTCTTTTTCAAGAAGGTAGATGGTTATGTCCAATCTCATTCTGATTTACTTGATATCAAACTATTGTAAACAAAGATCTCTCCCAACTTTTGCTGGATGCACTGGATTACTAGTACCAAACTGTTTTGTTTTTGTTTTTTTCTTAATAAAATGAGACAGGAAGACACTGAAAATCATTCACTCTGTTCTAGTGTAAAATTTAATTTAATTATTTGTTTATATTCAGAAAATACCCCAATTTCTCTGGAAAAGGGGTTTGTGTTTATTCATTTGTTGGCTAAAATAGCATCATACGATTAGGTTTTGCTCCCAATCTTCTGCTATAATTACTTCTATTGTGATAACATTCCTGACCTGAATAAAGACCCCTAAAAGACACTAATTAAGACTGTTACACATAGTATTCTGGTTCTAACAAACAAAAGCTTTACAATACACTTCACAGCTTTCCACCAGTCTCTTAAAGTTTTTGCAGCTAATGTGGATGTGAAAGGTCTTGTTTATCAGGCTAACAAAACTAATTCTCATTCCTCAAGCACCCCAACTCTGCAACATTTTTATGGCCGTTTAATTAGAGGGGCAGGACTCATCCCTTTTTTCTCTGAGACAGAACAAAGGTTGGGCAACCAAAAATAGAAAGTTCCCTCCGGGATGGCTGCACAATGTGAGGCCCCTGCTTAATTTTCAGCAGAGACGAAGACCAGAAAAGTACTGTAAGACAAACAACGGCCTTTCGTAACAGGCCACGGGAGGTCAGGTCAGGATTTTACTAAAAAACTTATTAAAGCTGCACTTTTTTTTGGCCACATACAGAGAGAGACCAAATAGCTTCTGGTGTTTGAATAATAACTATATAAAGATGTGTCCCATTAACAGAAGCATATTGATTTTGGTGGCCGATGTCTCGCACTATGGCAGTGGAGGGGACTCAGCAAGGCCATGGTCTGGCAAACTGGAAAAACTGGGATCATGGCTATCTGAAATGGATGTGGGTTCATGGTGTGGTTTGAACAAAGTAGCAAACACTGACTAGGAAAGGCTGTGGTTTTAAACACATCTATAGTTCTCACAAATAAGTGCATGCAATGCATAGAGACTGTCTTTCATTTACATGTTGTTATTCTTCTTAAATATGGATTTTATTTTAAAAGCTTCTGACATATCTGGCAACTTGCAGCAGTATTTTAGGTACAAGCAGTTCTGGTTGGGGATTGCTGTAGGATAGGTGGTCATATCATTTGAAAAGAAACAGAAACACAGTTAATGAAGTGTGGTGAGAAAAATCTGTATTTTAGACATGACAGGACATGTGTATAGAGTAAAAATGTGAATGCATGTTTAAATTTGCAAAATGCCAAAATTAAACATAGAGAATCTGGGTGTGGGGGATTAGAAGCACAAGGAGAGGGGCACCACTTTCATCTTGATCAGGCAAAACATGGCTGAATTTCTCTCCCTCAGTACTCCACTCTGTGCAAGCCTAATTAAAGTTTAGAACTGTCTCGGGCGCCAAGCCTCCAAAAATGGGGACCATGACAGTTTCATAACCAGACCACTCCAGAAAATGATTAACCAACCTTGGACACAGATGAAAGGTGGCCTCTAACCTCATGGCTCTTTATTTTGTTCACAATTCCAACCACATCTAATAATCAGAAAACTGTTGAATTTCTGTATGGGTGCCAACCAGAGCAGAATCAAAGAGAAGGATTATCGTATTAATCACAATAGAAACTTTTGCTTCCAATTCATGTGTGATGAGAGTCTGCTAGAAAAACCCTCAGACAGGACCAATTATATGAGAGGTGGTCATGAGACTGGTGGGGAAAAAGAATAACAGTGAACGTACCAGACTGTGTCATGTGATCTGCTGTGGCCTTCATTCCTCTCCTACTCCCAACACACCTCCAAACAGTGTGTAACCGCACAGACGTACAGACACACAGACACACTAGACTGCCACAACTATTCCAAATACCAAGTAAGAATGAGGAAAGGTTTGCACACACACACACACGCACACACACACACACACCTCAACTGGTTTAAGCCAGACAAGTCCAGCTGATTAAATATATATGTGTGTTTTAATCTATCAGCTTTAGTACTACAAAATCTGTTGCACTTTATTTCTAATACTACGCTGCACTCAAAGAAAATCAGGAAAAAAAGAAAAAAGTTTGAGCTGCAGAAGCTTCAAATTCAACAAGTTTCAAATTGGAAATATAATTCAACCAAATAACTTTTCATGAGAGGAAAGATTAACAAATTAATCAAACTCAAGTAATGCAGACATTTTTTTTTCTCACTCTATATTTCAAGTTAAATTAATTTCAGTCCTTGGTGATAGATGCTGTATTATTATGATTCATATATGACAAATAGACCAGTACTTGTGTGTATGCCAAATTTAAACAATATATTCACATTTTAATAGATTTAAGATAAAAGCGAGAGCGTGTCCCATGCAGCACTCATTCAAGCAGCTAGTTTATATTCAGCAAAGGGCCCTTGTACGAAAGAGAGTAAACTATTTTCAGGCTGCTGGAGCCAGCTCAGCCCACTCATAAGGCTTCAAGCAAATGTACCTGATTTGTCCAAATCATCTTAAAGTAGTACAAAATTGCACCAGATTATGTTTATGGTTGGCCAGTGTGGTTGACCAGCCTTTGACAGCATGTTATGTTAAACACATGTACAGTAATATCATGTGTGTGCAAAAGCACATTCTTCACACTCCCTCTTTATTGAGTGGCTGCTCTGCGGGACAACATTCCTCCAGTAAATTTCTCTTGCTCTCCTTTGCTATGCTGAAAATGCACAGGTGGCTGTGAGACCCCCTTCCAAAGAGCTAAGAGTGCAAGAAAAAGAGGAAAATCAGCAAGGCTTTTCAGTATATGAAAAAAATGTTTGGCATTCCACAAGCACTGCTTTGCTGTGTCTGTTAACAGATGGGAGAGTGTCAGGGCTCGTTGGCAACATATTTGACATCAGCTTTCCAAAAAATGTAAAAGCAATAGAAATGGTTTAACTCAACCTTTTTTATTTGTTGTTGAGGTATTTTGAATGTTTTGTGCTGTTGTGTTGTTTTTCTCATATGTAACCAATTAATGGTGGCCCTATAATGCTACAGATGCAATTACTTACATGTGTGGTATGTGTCCCTACTTTAAGGTTTGCTTTTTAGCACTGACAAATGAGCTGGACTTGCTTAACTATGTCACACATTTAAACAAGCTCAGAGAGAAATGCTTTAAAATATGTTTGAAATGAGGTACCAGAAGTCCATTTTGTTTTTACATGACACAAAAACATTGAGCACTGATGTGATATTCAGCTTAAATTAAATCACAGCACTTTTAAATTATATAATCATGTGCTGCAACTCCTGATACATAAAAAAAAAAAAATCTGACTTAGGAAGTGATGTTTACCTCAACTGGTTAAGCAGCCACCTTATGTACAGAAGCTTTAGCTTGATGCTCATGTCATACAGTGGTGTACCTAGTACCAATCACTAAGCATCTAGCCACTGCACTGTTGTATTTCCCTGGAAAGTGTTTTCTCTGTGACTTTAATTAATACAATGTGCCGAATAAAAGTTGAGCCATGTTTACTATTGTGTTGTGTTTCTTCTTAAACCCATCTACCATTTAACTGAGGAGCCCACAACTGAAAATTAAAAAAGAAAATGCTCTTTCAGTTTTGTTTGATATGAGATGTAAGCTCTCAACAGTATAACCACAAAAAGCCTTCTTTGTCATATTTTTAATCTCATGAAGTGCCAAATGATTTCAGTGAGGTATAGGTTTGGACAGCAGGGCCAGTCCAGCACAGAAAGTGGTTTAGAATTCTCTTAAAGAAATAAGAGGCCATCCCTAAAAAACATGTAATCTGGATGTTGCTCCAAAACCAGTATAGTATTGATGGCACTATTACAAATGTCCAAGTTACTTTTGCCATTTAAACAAATGTATTCTTATGGCATCACATAACTGGATTTTGATTACAAGCCAGACACTCCTTCTACTCTTTATCTTAGAGCACACAGCATCTCAGATTTTTTCACTTTTCTTCAAGACATCATGTTCATTTTAGACTTTAAAATTTAAAGATAGGCCATTTATTTTAGGTATGTTAGAGAAGTGGCTTTGGGATAGGAGGATCCAGGTTCAAGTACCCAGACTGGCAATGAAGGTGAACCACTGTGTAAGGCCATTTAACTCCCAACTGCTCCCTCTGTAGGAAATAATTATTCTGCTTATCTGTATACATTTGATTTATTGCTCCAATAAACATGTTCTGAATTAGTTGATGCTATCAGTTGTAGTTTTCCATTAACCCCTTAAGCCAGCGTCATACTGGAAATGTGGCGCGTGCTTTGCTGAACTTCTGTGCCTCATCTGTGTTATGTTTGCACCAAAATAGTGGCAACTGCAGTTGCAGTAAAAGTTGAGTTCAGTTAGTGTCAGTATGAGACAAGATGTGCATGAGACAATGTAGTGGAGGGTTCAGAGTATGAAAAAAGCAACAAATCTTAAAACTACAGGAGTCCGTAAATTTCTGGACATAACACTGGTGTAGAGGTTGGAGATTTTGCTCATGCCTCTCCATCCTTTCCTGGCATTTCTTGGCAACCCACTAGTGCACTGGAACCACTGGCTCAACTCGTTTGAAATGTTCATCAAAAACATTGGCCTGACAGATGATGACGATGTGCACAACAAGGCCTTGCTCGTTCACAAATTGGGCAAGGAAGAACAGCAGATTTTCCAAACCCTGGGAACTACCTCCACATTTGCTGCCTGTGTGTTAAAACTTTCTGTTCACTTTGCTGCTCCACAAAGTGTAATGCTTTGACAGATTGTGTTAAATTAGTGCCGGCAAGAAATGTGTTCAGGCCCATTTATGCTCAACGCAGAAAACGGAAATGCAGACGGACAGTCATCCATCTCATGTGTTGGTTACGCGTGTAATTTGGTCTGCTTTCACTGAGCTTAGCTTTTCATCAGCTGATATGCGACCATCAAAAGAAACAAACCAGAGAAAACAAGGATCAAAAAGGAAAAAAAATGCAGAAGAAGAATGAAGACAAGGACAACAACTGTAGAAATTGTGCAAGCTTTTAAAGAAAGACTATATGCGAGTGTTTAGGGCGTGTTGGGCCGTTGGAAACAATTTTATAACGATACATTACTGCTGCCAAACAGTATCTGAAACTGACGTCAGCTCGTGAGAAGTAACTCTGAACCTAGTGGTCAGTGGATCATGGCAACGCAAATGATGCATGTATGTATGAGGATGGCAACATATGACAACGTTTAAAATGGACGTCACTATTTACGTACGTAAGGGAGCATAAATGGGCCTTAAGCCTGTTCACCATTATGTTTCAAATTTGACAGACCTGGCTTGTCATTGGCCACATTTACATGAGAGTTTTAATTGCTCTTTAATTCAGAATAAAAATAAACTTATAAACTTAAATCTGAATTAGGTGGCTGGTTTATTCTGACTTTAAATCAGAATTGAATTATTCCCTGATCATGTTTAAGTTCATTCTGTTTTAAATTAATTCCGGTCGTTCTATGCATGCTCATTCCCTTGTCCTGTTGCGATGACGTTACAGTACTCTCTTTCCCCTCCTCCTCCTTAGCTGACAAAAGTGAAGTAGTATGCTAGTGTCAAACTGCTGCTTTAAAACTATATCAAAATCAAAGTGAAAATGGTTCTTGTTATGTGGTCTTCCATGTTGTAGACGAAATGAAAAGAAGCAGGAACTGGAGTTTGTTTACTTCCGGTAGACATAAATATGTCGTGTCCGCCCCTTGTCCAATCGGAACCCTTCCCAACCCCCAGATTTAAAGCGGAATTAAATAAAGGCAATTAAATGTGTTTTCCATGTAAACTTCAATTTGGAATGACTAATTCCATGTAAATGCAAATTAGAATACTTTAGTTCTGAATGATTTAATTCTGAATTATTAATTCCGAATTTAAAAACACAATGTAACCATGGCCACTAAAAATTTGGGGCTCTGGAGAAGGAATTGATAAGAGACCAGCTGGGCTGGCAAGGCATGCAAGTAGAAAACTTTTAATGTCCCCTGATGATTTGACTCAGGCAAAGGCAATAGAAATAAAATTCCTTAATAAAGCTGCAGCTGATTGGCTTCCCAGCTAGTATCCTCTTCGTCCCCACCCTCCAGATTGCTAAACCAGACAATTGAGCCAATTTAGGTCCTGCTGGGCATCGAGTCATCTAGCCCAGAAGTAAACTTCAGGAGACGTCGGAGCACGCAAGATGTGAAGTAATTATGGCTTCTCCTCTCACCCCACTCGTAGGGCACACTGTGTGGCCAGGAGACAGAAAAGCTGTGGAAAATATACTTTTCTAAAGTTTGCTGCTCATTCCCTGCAAATTTTCAGACATCCTCACCCCAGAGCAACCATTTAGTGAGTTCTCAGTCCATTTCATTCAAGTGGTGCACAGCATAGCTTTCATCCATCTCCTGTGTCATTTATGCACATAACTGGTGCATTTTTGGAGGCCTTGTGGATCCATCGCTTGATGCAGCAAACAGAGCATTACCACCAGAAATCACGGGGTAAGGGTTAAGCAGTATAACTGACATGTGACCAGTGAAAGGAACAAACCAGAGAAGAAGAGGAACAGGAGGAGGAGAAGGAGGATAGGAGAAAAAAGAAGAAGACAACTGTAGAGATGGAAGGAGCTTTTGAAGAAAGTTTGTGTGATTGTTTAGGGTGTGCTGGGTGGTTGCAAACAACTTTATGTGGTGTATTACCGCCATAAACGGTGTCCACAACTGACTTCAGAACATGAACTGTGAACTAAGCACTGCCCACTAGTGGATGAACTGACTCCATTACCAGGGCAGGAGGTAGCCCTGTTACATAACTGCTTTTGTGACACATGTTGAGGTGTTCTGTAACACTGTTTGGCCTGAGCTCTGCCTCCACCTGTATTCAGGTAATGTTCACCATACTGTCATGAATCCTTGGCGTGGATATGTATTTGGATGAAATAGTGGTGCACAGCTTAGCCACCTACGACGAATGCCTAACAAGGGTTCTTGATGTGCTCACTTGTTACAAACTCAAGCTAAATGTATTTAAGCTTAACTTTTTAGCATCAGCTATCGCTTTTGTAGGTTTAGCCAGCAGTTACCCAGCTTAAGGAGCAGCTGAATGTGTTCTGGCACATTTTGACCTTAAAAGCCCCCACAATTCCATACTTCTAGTATGGCTGTTGGAGTAGCTATGTCCCAGCTTCAGCAGAGTGCAGCACATCCCTTTGCATTTGCCTCTTGTGCACTCACCTTTGCTCAATTCAGTGTGAGAAAAAGAGGCATTGGCATGCATTTGGACCTGTGAATGAGAGATGGCAAATGTAGTTGAATGGGCAACATTTCACTCTGTTTCTCAGCCCTACTGATCTCATCAATCAGGACACAGGTCACTGTGTATCGACTGCTGGTCTGAGGCTTCAATAGTATAACTTCTTGTTACGTCTCCCCTGTCTAGAGTTAAGGGAAACGGTAACAAATGGACGACACACCGTCGTGTACAAAATAACAATATTTATTAAGGATATAAATACCCCAAATCAAAACACTTTTGGTCTCTTAACAGATAACAGAAAGGGTTCCTATTAAAAAAAATCAAACCAAACAATTCCCGGTTTTAGAATAAATAGCAATTTAACAAAGCGTGTCCCAAAAAGAGGGTATCTACATAATCTAATAACAATAAACAAACAAACAAACACAAATTACCTTTAAGTCTCTATAGTCTATATTTACACAACTCAAAAAGCTTCTAGCGAGAGCGGTACTCTACACAAAAACTACAACTTAAATACAAATCTCTCAAACTAAGCATACTAAATTAGACTAATAGCCAGCTATACAAAACGAGAGAGTCTTTTCACTATTTTACCAACAATCTGAAAATCTCAGTACAAACCAATCCTACTATGTAATTATCCCAATTACTTTTCTAACCAAGAGCAATTCCACTGGCGCACTGAATGTCCACTGTTCACTCAGCCGACCCGACAGGGGGTTTCTTCACATTACCTATAGTCCTGGTCTGCTTCCGGGTTGCCATTCCCCAGATGTCCCGAGTTAGTGCCTTACAGGGCCAGGGAGGTCCTTTCCTGCTGGCTAAAGGTCTTGTTCCCAGGGGGTTTTGTACAGTGAATTTCAGCAATGTTTGGGCCAGCATTTGGTTCATGGTCCATCATGGTCATTTGGACACTATGAAAGTCAAATAACACAGTAAGCGCTTGTGTGGTGGACAGAAACAGGGACATTGAAATTCATGGAAAAAGACTGCACAGCCTACCTTATCATTAGAAAAACTTGCCCACCACCATTGCCTTTACAGGTGGTGCAGTGGTCAGATACTGCTGCAGACATATCCAGGTGGGCTTATGTGGAGTGCTCCAAGATGGAATGCAACATCAGCATTTCCTTGTGGTGGTGTGCTGCTTTCATTGTAGGGAGCCAGAGCTGATGGCCATAGGATCTGTCACAACTGGGGTGCTGGCATTGTTAACTTCTCGACAACATTATCTAGCAACACCTCATACAACCACAGGCAGTTCCCCTCATTGCCATGTGATGAGTCATGAGCTGCAGCTTCTTTTCGATCACCTGTGACCAAACATGGTGGAAGCACCTGTAACATCACTGGGTCATAGGAATGCTAACAGCCAAGTCTTGTGCACGGTTGTGCACAGTACTGAAACGGGTTGGAACAGAGAGACATCACTTCTGGGAAGACGTGCATGTATGTTCAATGCTACGAGTTTGGAATAAAGTTAGCAGACTAAAACGTTGTGGTTCATGTATTTCCTGGACATAACACCCAGGTCAAGTACCTTGCTATGAAAACGATAGCACACCCCACTTGCATTACTGAGTTAGACAGAGGTACTGGTAGTGTTTCCCAGACCGGATCTTCATGATTCACAGCGTGCATCTTAGACCTGCCTGGTCATAAGTTACAACACTGGGGACGAGGATTAAAGCCAAGTCATCTTGAGAAGGTCAGGGTAGAAATTAACGGCTTCGTAGAGTCCGTACAGTCCGACGGCAACTGGATCAAATATGTGCAAAAACTGGAGCGCTTCTTCTTGGCGAACGATATCTCAGGAGATGAGAAAAAAACATCCATCCTCCTCAGCTTGTGTGGCACCAGAACATATGAACTGATCCATAATCTTGCTATGCCATGGACGATTTAAAGAGATGGTGACCATCACATGTCTCAGGAGAAGGCAGGTAAGTAATTGAAATCAATTGAGTGTTTCCGGTGTGGGGGGCCACATTTTGCCAATGACTATGTAGTTTAAAAGACTGTATGTCATAACTGCCAGAAGAAAGGCCACATTGCAAAAAAATGCAGAGAACTTAAAAAAAAACAGAAGTGGGACAGGAGGAAGCCCAAGCCTAAAATGAATGTATGTCATCTGCAGAGTGAAAAGTGTGAGGGGGCTGAGCAAGAAGTTTCCTTTAACATGTTTAATCATTTTGACCTCAGTAAGTCTCAGGCAGAGCCTATTGTAGTAACACTGCAGTTAAATGGCAAGAAGTTTGACATGGAAGAGGACACAGGTGCCTTGGCATCAGTGATGACACAAGGAGCTGTGGAGTGCTAAAGAGGCACCTGCTCTACAAGTGGCTAATGTTAGACTGAGGACATATACGGGGGACTGTCTTCCATTGCTGGGGCCGATTCATTCTAACCTGGTGTACCACGAGAAGGAAGTTTCAGTGAGGCTGTTTTTAGTCCAAGGGGACGTTTGCTGTGTGTGGACCCCACAGCACAGCCACGTTTTCCAAGTCCCACCCAGTACCATATGTAATGAAAGCCAAGGTAGAAGCAGAGCTGGGACCTAATTTATAAAACTGTGGTAGCAAAGATGAGGGAAAGGGAAAGGGAAAGGGAAAAAAGGAAATCCAGTGCACAAAAACTTTCAGATTTAAAGAGTGCACATGCACTTCCCACACCTGTTTCTGTTCATAAATCAAAATCAACTTTAAAGTTGATGCATGTGGGGAAGCACCATGCCATGCACCTTATGGTGGCTATTAAAGGTCAGGTGAATGCTTATAATAAATATTCATCAATATCATTTCCATGATGGCTCAGGAGGGAAAAGAGGGGAAAAGCATATTTCTTTGGAATGTTAGACTGAGATCCTGCTGGACCATGTTGAAAAATGTAAAAAAGTTTTATTTGGTGGGGACAGCATAGTCATCACTAGGGTCATGAAGGAAAAATAGTGGAAGCAGGTGGCGAATGCTGTCAACGCCGTATCAGTGGGCAAGACACACCAAAGGCACCGCATGCCAGTAATTTTGTCCTTTGTTTTAATTTATTAAATAAATATGTACAGATACAATGGAGATTGGTACCAATTTAATTATTTTTAATTGACATTTATTTATAATTCCTGGGTGTCCCAGCTAGGTCGGCGGTGCTGCAGCTGTGGTTGGAGAGGGTGAGGCCAGAGACTCCACACAGCACTGCAGCAGCAATGTCCTCTGAGGAAATCCCGCAGAGGTGCAGAGGGCATGTGAGACATTGTAGTGGAGCTGATTTAGTTCTTATGTTATCAGACACTTAATTTGATCATAAGCCTATGACATGGTTTGACGGTAATCTTCAGAGGTGTCATTGGATGGTGTGTGACGTGTACAAATCAGCTGATGTTTATTGTACACGTCACACACCGTCCAGTGACATCTCTGATGAAGACGGAAGACTACTGATGAAACATGTAAGGTAAGCTTATAATAAAACTAAGTGTCTGATAACATAATGACTAAATCAGCTTTAGAAAATTATAGACACTATGAACTTTAATGGATTATTGTAGTGAAGCATTTAGAGTTGTAATAAAGTGACATCTTGAAATCTGAATCTGTGAGTTTCTGGTATAACAGTGTTTTTATTTGCACCAACAACCTTTCTGTTACAGAACTGCTGCAGCACAGCAATTGCCTTTACAAATAGAAGCAATCAGAGTGCAGACCTCCGTCAAGCCATTGTAATTTTTTTCTTTCTTTCTTTCTTTCTTTCTTTCTTTCTTTCTTTCTTTCTTTCTTTCTTTCTTTCTTTCTTTCTTTC
>JBAMHW010000008.1:17649915-17680602 GCA_037177495.1 Rhadinocentrus ornatus
TTCTTTCTTTCTTTCTTTCTTTCTTTCTTTCTTTCTTTCTTTCTTTCTTTCTTTCTTTCTTTCTTTCTTTCTTTCAAAACTATCACTATCTCCTCATAATGAAGAATCCTTTAATAAATTTCTGGATTCATCATGTCATCCAGATCACCCCCAAAATCTAACCACTTGTTCCTTATTTCATTTTTTGAATATCCTGAAAATGTTTATCAAAATCCATCCATAGCTTTTTGAGTTATGTTGCACACAGACAGATAAACCAATGCTACTGAAAACACAACCTCACATAATTTTTTATTTAGCGTGCCTCTGGCAATAGCCAAAATGAGCTGACAACACTAAAGTGTCTTCATCACATTTTGCATATGCTCCAGACACACCGCACTCCTGGTGTGAGGCTGGCATTACTCAGTGGCTGTCCACAAACTAATGGGGGATTTCACAGATTTCAGACTTCTATTGCTCAGATTTTTCCCCATTTTTTGAGATGTGAGAAATGGCACCAGCACATGTCCTCTTTGCATCAGTACCTTCACTAATCAATAAACCTAACTCGTTGATTGCCAAAGACAGCAGGTGGTTTGAAAGTGATTTGGCATGCAGCGTATCCTTTTGTAAGACACAGCAGTGATTGGTATCACTTTATTTGCAAGAAACGCTGAGATCATTTACATGTCCCAGTTTCTGGGGGTACAGGCCACTGAAATGCATATAGGATCTGCTTATTCAGCCAATGTTGCAAGTCTGACTTTTTTCTTCATATTTACCTTGCTCCATATCTGCCACAACATTAAGACCATTTATTAAAAAACAACACACACAACAAACAGCATACTGTGCAGCTGTATTAAGAAATGTGTACTTATCAAACATTCAAAAGTAAAACCTAAAAAATAACCAGTCACCACAAGATTGTCAGATAACCCAGTCCTCTGACTGGAGCTGTGTGGAGGAAGTTGTTTTAACATTTGACGCTACAGCGTATGTTCGGAACACATATTGGCGCCCTCTATGAATGAAGAGGCGCATAGCAGTAGCATAAACCATTGTGTGTACTTTAAACTGAGACATGGCACATCGGACTGTTAAATATTTTATTTTTTCTATCGTGTGCGATTGATAAGTGGCCTCACAGATGGGCAATCCTGTTTTTTTCTTCTTCTTTTATTGACCAAATTACCAAGTCTCAGCTTATATAATAAAAGAAGGGGAGACGTACTAGATAATTCATTTTATTTGTTATAGATCGTCTAGAGAGGAGCGTTTCGAGAGATAGAGAAAAGGTCCAAGCAAATTACTTATATTTTTTTATAAGAATAACAGTCGAGGCAATTCACTAGTGCACCACAAGCCATTCGGGGGTGTGACTACAGTCATTGGGGTCTATATATTGAGATGTTTTGTCCGTTGGCTTTATGTGAATGAGAGAAGCTGACCGGTGGACGGTACGCCTCCTCTTTTCAAATAGTCTCGTACCGTACTATGGATTCCTATTTTAGAGCACTTTGCATGACTTTTGTCCTGGCATCATTCACCCGGAGGTCAAGTGCGACTGGACCGGTTATCAAATGCGAGCCATGTGATGTTGGAGCGCGGCTCTTGTGCAAACCTTTGCCTAACGACTGCGCTGAAAAAGTCCGCGAACCGGGATGTGGGTGCTGTATGACCTGCGCGTTGAGCTTCGGACAGCCGTGTGGCGTGTACACCGGGCGATGTGGCTCCGGACTGACCTGTCAGCATCAGCCGGGTGAAACCAAACCTCTGCAGGCTCTGCTGGAAGGACGCGGGATTTGTGCAAACACCACTAACAGGAAACCAACGGTCAGACAAACACGTCCAGTTAACGAATTGCCAGGTAATTATTCTCCGTGCACTTTAAATCTACATGCATCTTGTACAGGTTGTAGTGCACAGAACTAAACGTTATTGAAAAGCAGACGAGTTAGATGTCATCTCGGGGAAAATGTTGCCCACTCCTGCAGACATTTACACTGGCCAAAAATGATTTTCCATGACCCACAAGTGAAGTGCATGTGAAAGCCAATATTTCCTCTTGATTTTACTAATAAAATTCTTAACATTCTTAGAATGGAGGTGGAGACAGTACTAATAGATCCTTTGGTTGTGGATAAAATAGGTGCTTGTGTCACAAAGGTGTTTCCTTTTGTACTGCAGTGTGGAAAATCGAAGCTGCCTCCCTGAAGTTGTCATTCTGAAACCTGGTTTTACACTATAGGAGGATTTTGAATCCTAGTGCATTATAAAGTAAAGCTACTAAAAGCTTTAGAGATAAGCAAGTGTAGAAAAGAAGAGCTAAATATTCATAACCCTTATAATGAGCCATAGCTTGCTGAAGATATATTTAAACAATTTCTTCCTTTAAAAGAAAAAATATCATATACCTTGTATATAGTTTTGTGAATAAACATGCTGTGTTTAAACTTTAGCAGATAATACAGAGATTCAGGACAAGGAACAGGATTCCACCAGCTTAGGTCTTCAAACATTTTGCGGCACCCACAGACCTGCTGGACCCCTTCACACCTTCTTCTACTCTGAAAAGTCAGATATGTTCATACGAGAACAGCTGAAGAAACTCCTGAGCTTACAAAAGGAGTATCTCCCAGGACCACTCATCACAGACCAACAAAACCTTTCTCTAGAAACCAAACAGGAGCTTGAGAATGTAAGTACCACATACATTCTAATTTTTCTGTCTTCAGAGAACACCAGAGGAATGTTTTTCTCCTCTTCCTCTATGTTTTGGTGTTTTTCTACCCCTGTGGGTGATGAAATGCTTTGGGTCGCGGTGCTGATGGTTGGCAGGGATCTGGAGTAGTAGAGTGGCATGGCAGTAAGCTTGTACTGTGGCCTTGCGGCTGACCGGGGTCAGGCGGTTGTTTGGCCACAAGGCGTCCCCGTGCCGGGTGTACTGAGAGCCAGCGAATGATGGATTGGCCAATGCAAGTGCCTGTTGGGAAGCCCTGTTGCTATTTTCATATTTCTTTGGCTGGAGAAGTGAGCATACTCTAGTAATAGGCTTTGACTGGCTGCTCTGATTAGTGACTGGAGTACTTGGACTTGCGGACAAGCCTTTCGGCTCCATCTTTAAGCTGTTTGAATACACTTTATCCCCTTCCTTTGTTTTACATGTAAGAGTTCTAAGCAGCTTTTCCAAACTGTTAAGCCTCCGCAAGTCATATGAATTCATTTCACATCTGCCTTTTCTTTCATATTGCCAACTCCATTATTAAGGTATTATAGCCGGGTAGATTGTGATGCACCACGAGTCAGCTTTAGTTTTTTTTTTTTTACAAGACCATTAATGTCTAAATGACATGAAAGTAAACTGCTGATGGTAATCACATTAATTTAATGTATAATTTTTAATGTTGAAATTTTAGAGTTGCAAATATTAAAATAAACTTATGTGTCCCCTTATTTATAGGGTCCCTGTCGAAGAGAGATTGAGAGCATTCTCAGCAGCTTCAAAATCACCAACATCCTCAGCCCCAGAGGATTCCGCATACCAAACTGTGACAAGAAGGGTTTCTATAAGAAAAAACAGGTAAAAAAAAGTGTTAAATTTGGTCATGTTTGCTGAATTTCCATGCATTATTATGTGGTGATTGTTTTAAAGTTCTGTGATCTGTTTGATCCAAACTTTTTCACAACTTTAAAGAGCTGCAAAAACAATATCAGCATTTGCTAATTTACAAGCTACATTAATTGAGATTAGTGAAGTTTGGAAAATCAGGTTTTAGTTCTCTCGCAGCCTAAAGCTTTGTTGCTGTCCCCTTGTATTCATTGGTAGTTGTTAGAGCGTCATCACTTCACCACACCAGTGAGATAGACCCTAGCCACTGGCTCTGGAAACAGGAACCGCAGGGACTAAACCCCAATGGGGTTGACAGCTGGGACGACGGCTGTCTTAACGGGAACCCTCCCAGGGAGAGAGACGTCAAGGTGGCCACCGGCACCTCATGTGCTCGCCCCATAATTGCTGGACTTTTGAGAGGCAGACACAGAAATAGAGTGGCAGCCATCCGCATGCTCACATGGTTCACCCACCATTGGGTTGTAATAAATGACTGGTTCTGATGAATTCATATGGAGGCACTTATGGCTCCTTTGCCACTACATCACCAAAGCAGCTTTTTTCCTTGCATAGCCTTCCCTCCTGCTTAATGGAAGTGTTCTCCTTGACCTGCAATCATCTCAAAAGCAGTTTCACAATGGCAGACTCATTGTCTTTGTTTATACAGAATGGGCCTAGTGTACCGCTCTTACCCCAAGCCCTGAAAGAGTGGCAGACATTTCAGTTTGATTTGGACACTTGCATGGGTTTAAATAAAAAAGCTCTTATTAAAGTTCTTATTAAGAGCAACAGCCTCTTAGAGGGAAAAAAATCTCCCCAGGAAAGATGTCATGCTTGAGAAAGATGGACTTTTTGTAGTAAACTGTACTCGAGATTTTGATAACTTAATGGTTTGTAATAATCTGTAGTAGTTTTGTGTAGCCGTAATGCAATCATGATAATTAATTGGATCACAGTGATAATGGATGTGTCTTTAAAACTGATAAACTCTTTTTCTATATTGAGCTAAATAAGGATGTCTTCCCTCCTGATCAGCACCAGCTTCTCTTTGGAGAAGCGGTAACGTTGCTTTAGCCCCTGAAATGAATGGCTGCATGTTTTACTGGAGTGGAGGTTGACCTTTAGTAAAATTGGCAGTAAAATAACAGCCCTTGGGTAGCTCCACAGGCTCTATAAGTCATTTGTAGTACCCATAATTTGGAGCTGTGGGGTATAATCAGCAACAGATGATTCGTACTGGCCACGAGCTTCTGAAAATAGATCTTGGTTCACAGTTGTTCACAAATGGCACTAAGCAAATATTTTACCAGGTTTCTGTTTACCTTAAAGGTCTCTATATGTGTGTATAACAGAAGGTAGACCATAAAAGCAGCTCAAAATACCACAGCGTGTTGGATCGCCAAGGCTGTGTCGACTCAGCGCAAAATGACCATTAATGCCTCTTAACTATGCTGTTCTACTTCATTGACTAAAGTGGCTTGTTACTCAAAATGCTGCTCATTCAACAGAATTTTTTCTTTTTCTTTTCAAATTTGGCTGCACCACCTTTGGCATCAGTCTGACCCTCAGCTTTTTTTTCTTCTTTCACTTTCAGTGCCGTCCATCCAAAGGCAGAAAGCGAGGCTACTGTTGGTGTGTGGATAAATATGGGCAGCCTTTGCCAGGGTTTGATGGGAAGGAGCGAGGAGACGCCCTGTACTACAACTCCGAGAGCCAATAGGAACAAAGCAGGATGGGAGGGAGGGAGGTTGGGAATGAACAAGAAGAATTGTAAACAAATGGAGACACTGAGGATATTGGAAGAGAGGTCGAAAGATGGCTCGACCGATATATGGATGTTTGCTATTTTAATCTCTTGCCTGTGGGACCTTTTATTTCTGAAGCAGAGCAAGGGAACAGAGTAAGTGTACCAGAAGGAAGAACCTGGACTTTTATGCGATGGATGGATTCCTCATAAGCTGTTTCATTCCTGACTCTGCCTGGATAACTTAATTGCAGATGCCTTAAACTGATTATAAAACAGACACATCACAAACAGTGATCAGTCTGCCCTTCATTTACGCACAAATATTTGGCATTGCAAACGCGTACGTGCTTGTGATATGTAATCATTAATTGTATGCTTTGTGATTCGTTATGAAGACCGTGTGGTCATTGTGACCATGAAATATATGCCTGTATGAATATGCCCTTCAGTGTAACATGCAGTGCCTTACTATGAATTCCTATGAGTTGCATTGTTTCCAGTTGCTTCCTGCTCCACAGGATGTTGGATGTGACTGTCGAGTTCAAACACTACCATGCATTTAGAGTTTTCTTTTAATGCTGGATCTCAAGCCACAGAGAGAGGGACATTACTTTTACTCTGTACTGTGACTGTTTTGTGACTTTGCATAAGCTGAATACTTGAGATAAAGGTCTCTGCCATAATCTTTGATTCCATGTAGCCAGTGATAGTGTTTCGCACTTGTCTCAATTTAAGTGAATATTTTTGTATGTACAATGCAACCCTCAGAGGTCTATTTTTTACTTAATAAAGGCAGTAAAAGTATACATATGTATACATTTAGGTGTTCATATGTTCTTTCTGTCAGATTAACATGTTACACATTAAAGTATGAGTCCATTATGACGAGAAAACATTTTAATAATGCACATCCATATAATTTAATTATGTACATCACTTCCTTGCAAACAACATTCACTGAAAATATCAGTGCACAGGATTTTATCAGCAAACAAATACATAAATTAATAAATACAAGAATAAATGCTAGAGGGGAGAGACCTCTGCTCAACCAGTGGACCTGCAGAGACTAACAGAGGTAGACACATGCTGACCAATTCATCCCAAACCTCACAGCAGCTCGGATAAGCCCCGATATGTTTGTGCTCAGCCACCATGCACATACTTGTGGCATTTTAAGTATTTCCCCCAAAGCCCATTGAGGAAATGGAGATACATTCAGACAATGTCAACAGGTTGAATGAATGAACGGCTGTGTTGTTTCATGCCATGCACAGCTGTGGCTTTGAATGAATTATATATATAAAAAAAAAAATCTTAAATGCTCTAAATGGGTTTGGCAGAGTTGCAGACCTGTGGTTTTGAGCAGTGGAGTTATTTAGCCAGAAATACACATGTATACAGTGTTGCCTTATTTACAACAGAAAAAATAGGCAATTTCATATATATATATATATATATATATATATATATATAAAAATCCAAAAATCATAAATGGATAATGTGAGGAAAACTGTACAAGTAGAGAATAAATATGACTGTTATACATACATAATGTAAATAATATGGGGCATTTTCACTTATAAGATTTTACATTTTCAGTTCATTTTTCTAAAGTTAAGTTACTTTGAGTTTATGAGTGAGTTCATCCTTTAGTGAGTGACTTCTTGATGGCACTCTGCATCACCGATAAGGTCACTCGATCCTGGGAGCTTTTTGCCATTCCAAGAAGAAACGCACCAGCAGCGAGCAGGAGGACCAACCAGAGATGACTCACACTGAAATAGTAAAGGCAACTCTCAGACAAATCACCCACTAGCTTAATAAAAACATCTTCTTTGAAGTTGGGATGAGTTTTAGTAGTTGGAAACTTTAGAAATTCTCACCTGTTTTGCCTTGTAAAAGCCGTACTTATCACAATTGGGGAGGTAGAAAGTTGTGAACTTATCTCCTAGTTTCTGCTGAGAGCTGGCTATCATGTCCAGAGCTGCGTGCAGTTCAATGTGACACGGACCCTGTGCAAAACCACAGATTAGGGTACAAATATGCAACACTGCTACAGCAAAATCCCATAATTTAGGTATTTATCCACAAAATCACATCTTCTTTCTTATTCAAAGAAATTATTCTTTCCTAACTTCTCTGAATCAAACTGATGCTTTTTTCTCACCTGCTGTACCAGTTTGCTGCGGATGGCATTGACCTTGGCTTTGATACTCTCTTGGCCCTCGGCAGTATCTTGGAGGTCAAATGGTAAATTCAGACCCAACAGATGGTGCAGATTTCCATGGTCATGGACTCCATCAGCTTCTTCTGCAGAGATTTTTTTAAATGCTTTTGATGTTACAGTTGGACATGAGCCATAATAACATTTTAAAGTCTTAAAAGTAGCAAAAATGATTAACACATATAAACAAAAGAACCAAGGAGTCTACCTTGGCCCTCGTCTTCAATGCAGACACCCTGTCCCCTTGTCAGAGCATGGAGTGGTCTGGCCTCACCAGGCTTTGGGGTGCAGCGAAGACCCTCCCCACAGTGGGCAGTGTGAACCCCACAGGAAGCCCCTTTCTCCAGAGCGCAGGCCATGCAACAGCCACAGCCAGGCTCTCTCAGCACCTGCTTACAGTCAGCTGGTATTGCAGGACAGTCGTTCATCTTCTGTTGCGTACATGGGGAACAGCGGATGGGCTCTGGCCCCACCACCGGGGACGACCTCACCACAGCCAAGACAGCCAGACCCACAACTGCTACAAACTTCAGCTTCTGATACAATCCAAGCATCTCCATTTTCTGATAAAATTCTTTGCCTTTTTGGAAACTGCTCTTAATGACTGTAGGTCTTCTTCTAAAGAGATTTCTGCGAACCAGGAGTATTTGTATGGGGATCTGGCCTCCAGGGGGGTTAATGTTTGACACGTTGACCACAGATATAAAATATTTTTGACAAAGCTAACGTAAACTGTGAGTGACCCCGCTTGACGTGCGCAGCTCTGGGATCACCAGGTCCGCTGTCAATATTGACATTAGAACATAAAGCAGTTGTGCATCAAAACAACCTTGTTTTCAGATGAAAGAAAATAACCGATTTTCATCTCTAAATTTGATGTTATGACAGTTACATGATTGCAACTTTGACATGGCTTCTATGTAGTAGTCAAAGATGAATAACATCTACAATAAGTATATGGAGTTATAGGATATGAGATAATGACTGGTCAGTGGGACAACTCCACTCTGGCTGTTGTTAAACATTTATCTTTTAAAGTACTGCTGACAAATTGTGCTCAGAAGCTGTTTTGACACTAAAATCCTATTTGTCCCTCTTATCAGGCAGACAGAAAAACAGGATCGGTTCCCTCTGGTGTTGCGTAACCCTAGCATTATGGATTCATCTGCTTGAATCACATGTTTGTCTAAAGAAGGCAGCAGTAATTGGTTGTTTCCTTGGTGTAGTATTTGTCATAACTATGACAAATGCCAGATTTGTGATATACAATCCAACACTACTGATCTCATCCTGTGTACTCTAGGCGACCCCAGGCTTTTCCATATGGAAAATCTTTGCTTTTAAAACACATGCTGATATCCAGAACAACACACTAATTCAAAAGATGCCAATGGCAAACAGAGCCATTTATTTTATTATTCATTTAATAATCTAATATTGCATAAATGTGACTGGAAAGTACATGTAACCCTTAAAATATGTTATACAATTCCCATTTGCAGTCACAGCAACTGAACAGTTGCACTAAATGTTGATAAGACCTTCACATCAGTTAAAAAGTATTTTTGTAGCTTCCGATCTGGGAGGTTTCCTAACACTAACTGCTTACTTCCAATCCTTTCCACATTTTTATTGGATTAAGGTCAGGACTTTTGACAATCCAAAAAAGTTTATGTTGGAATGCAGTTTTTTTCCCACTCCAAACACATTTGATCTTATCAGTTTACCAATAACTTCCCTTTCCACAGCCTTCAGTGTTGCCTTCCAAGTGATTAACAGGACTGCAGCAATGGTCTCTTTGAAGAGCAGTGGTTTTCTTTTTGCAGCACTGCAATTCAATAAATTGTTCAGTGTTTTGAAGTAAACTCCAAACACTGACAATAGCTGAAATACAGAGCCTTTAGCTGGCTGTTATCCTGTGCTCTTCTGTGAACATAAGATTACGCACCTTACTCTTGTAGTTGTCATCATGTCCCAAAAGAGGAGTAGTTTCCTATATTTGTTTACAACATAGTTGTTGATTGTCAGACAGTTGTAAAGCTAACATGTGTTGTATTATTAACTCCCCAAATTGCCCCTTTATGCATGCAATGATGAAAAATTAAACATAATAGTTCCTCCTCAAAGGGCTTTAACAATTAAAAGTGGTCCAACATTCACTTATTTAATCAAAATTTGCAAACCAATTATTAAAAAAAAAAAAAAAAAAAAAAAAGTTGTCAATTGTAATATAGAACAGAAAATAGAGGTCTTGGAAAGACGTTAAGCATGTTCAGGTTGAAATTAGCAAAACTAGGCCACATCTGCTGTGGGTGAAGCGTGAACCACAGTAGAGCATTCAGAAGGTTAGTGGAGACAAATATACAAAAATGATATGGATGACAAAATTAAGCGATTTATTAGCTTTTTATACAAAGACCACAACAAAGCAAATGTTTACATCATGACAAACAAACTGATTTCCCAAGAAACAGGATTTGCTGTTAAAAATAGACTTTGCTTTCTAGTAGGGCCTTCTCTGAATAGTGCCTGCTGCCTTTGATGTACAACCACTCTGTAAAGCCTTCAGCGATAAATGTTACTCTACCACCAGTCGATGAGTCGTTGCCTCTTCAATGTTGATCATCAGGTTGACTAGCCACTGAGGAAAGGGCTCCTGGAAATATTTGAATGAGATTTAGCAAAACAAAAAATAATACCCGCCTCCTTCACCAAACTCTGTTTTGAAGTAAAAAAATAAAAATAAAATAAAAATAAATTAAAATAAAATCTGTACATAAAAATAAACACCAACCACCACCAACACTCTCTTGTTGCTTTTCTTCGTCCTTTTCACTGCTGGTTCATTGGGTGTCTGTTTACGCCAATTAAATCTGAAGCCCTAAGAAAACAGATCATGTCTTTTTGATCACAGCTGTGTGCTGTCTGATGTTAAGTAGAAATACCAAGAAATGCAGAGTTATTCTTACCCTTACTCTCCGATAACTGCTCCTTGACTTCCTCTCATCTCTCAATTCTACCATTTGTGTGTCTTCATTGCTTTGGTCTGTGGCATTAGTGCTCAAATCTGACAAAGACAAATTTTCATTTTTTTTGTTGCTAGATTGAATTTGAGTGAAACTGCCTTCACTTAAAAAATTAAAGGACTGCCTCGGTCTCAGAACCCTCAGTGGAACATCTTCATCATCATCATCTTTTGCCAGGGCCTCCTCTGTCTCTACACCCATTTGAAATGAAAAATCCTCTTGTCTTTGTCCTGTTCTTCCCTCGTTTTCATCCTCTTGTTCTAGCTCTTCTTGGATGGGCTCCAGAGGTGGTCTCTTTTCCACAATTTGCATTCATGTTTATATTGGAAAAGAACAGAATAAATATGGTGCAGTTTATGGTGAATACATTTTTTTCTGTGCCTTTCTATGTATTACATACTTACATTTAGCTGAAAATCCATTTAGCTGAATGACAGGTTTTCTGATACGATCCTGGGATATCTAGTGTGAGAGTTGCAAAGTGTTAATTGATTATCCCAATCAGGTGTGAACACTTAATGACAAACCTCATCCACAGCAGTGACAGTTTGACATATTACTACAAGAAAACCAGAGAAAATTAAGAAAATATTAAGTACACATTCTAGAGGCAAAAAAAACCCCCAAAACAAAACCCAACAACAACAACAACAACAAAAAGGCAGGATCCACAGTGATATGCAAAGTTTATGAAGTTCATGTTTTGAACTGTGGTTTTAATCCTTATTCTGTTGCAAAATTCTCTTATCTTCGCTGTCATTAAGACCATTTAAAGTTTGCTTTTAAAACTTGCTGGTATTTAACTAAATCCATTATTTCTTCCAGAGCAAATATTATTATATGGACTAATCAGAAGTGCCAGGACTGATCCTTCAGGTTGTAGAGATATATGTTCATTTCCACAATTTTGATGTTGAAATTTGTGGTGAGGATGCATGAAAGCTTTAATTCTCATGATCCGTCCATGACCATGCACAAGGGTCACAAGGTTTGTCTGATTACAGTTAGATACAGAACAGGGACATTTCCCATTTAGTTAGTTCTCAACTAGCATTAACATAATTTCTGTTTACTGTTGATCAATTTAAATTGCAGTGGGTTTGTGTAAACAAAAGCAGCTAATCTGTGTTTGCACCATTAAGTGAATAATAATGGCACATGTTGCTCAGGGAATAAACAAGCTCATTGCAACTAAAACCAGAAGCTAAAACCCTGACAAAATATATAGTCACATCTTTCCAGATAACATCACTGAAAGTCATGTAGCCCTGATCTGCTTCATGAAGTATCTTTATTTTATTTAGTTGGCTGTTAAAGTCAATGCTGATATAAATATAAAACCTTGTGAATGCAATGACCTAATTCACTCATCTTGACCCTTATAGTCCCAGTGATGTCAGGGAGAGAGATATTTGTTAACCCTCATTTACTTTAGTTTCCCTTCATTGCTTGATGTCAACTTTAGTTGGAAGTCAGGGAATTTCCCAAACACAGTGAGTACAGCTGCATGTTTTTGCTCATCTCTGTCAAGTAAGAGCGTTGACAAGACACACAAACTTCACATTGGGTTGGAAGTCATTAATAACTGACTAGAATTTGCTGTACTTTATTGTAAAGCAATAAAAGTTCCAGTTCTGGACTATTTGGAAAGAAAGGTTGCACAAGACAGGTGTTTGTTGACTTAACTGTTGCACTGCGTGGACTCTGGACAAAGTTTCCCTCAGTGCTGGGAAAACAGTTTTGGCCCCTGCTTAGTATTTGGGACATAGTGACATTCATCAGGCTGTGGGCTGCGGAGTCATGCTGACTGACATAGAAAAAGCTGTGTAAAATGTTAAACAGTTATTTTAAGAGCAATTAACTAAGGTGTGAAAATAAAATATGAAGAGGAACTAGCAAGGATAAATGGGGTCATGTATAAACATTGTGTATCAGGGGGGTACCTCCATTTTGTGACACTAAAAAAGGTCATCATTCCCCCTCATGGAAGTTAAATTAGCTTAATTAAGCCATTAAACATAAAAGGAAAAATCTCATTTGTTGACATTAAAAGACACATGCAATATTTTATACACCAATATTGTCTTTATTACAAAATATTCATTAACCCAACTTTACACTGTACAAGATACAACATAGTTTACAGCTTTTGGCTATTTACAAAAAAGGTATGATCTGCATATGAAAGTGAATATATCTAAAAAGGCAGGTTGCAGTCACTGTAAGCTTATAGAGTAAGGCAGAAACTTGAAACATGACATATTTACAGTTTTGCAGACCAAGTGAAATGTCTATGCACTTGTATATATACAGGCTATTAAAATATCTGAGGTGCCTCATATTTCTGACACGGCATCTGAGAAATATGCTCAACCTTTTTTTTTCTTTTTTTTTTAACCCATTTTCTTCACAAAAAACTCAAACAGCAGCTTTTATATAATGAAAAGCAGTAGTAGAGAAATGTATATGCCTGAAAGACACCAGCAGCCAGACACTGCACCAAAGTTTCTGCAGACTCAAGAAAGGTTTTTTTACATTGAGCATTTTACACTTAAAGGTCATGCATTTGTGGAAGTTGTGTGCTTATTATCATGTCTGTGCTCTCTTCATTTTAGGTGAATGTCATCCTTAAACTCTGCAGTCTGTGCACATGGCTGCACCAAATGTAGGGATGTATTGGTCCTCTGTGGCGTTCTTATGTGACTGGTCCGCTTTTGGCATAAACTAGATTCCATAGTAGCACACATCCATCTTAGCATAATTACTCTACCTTTGTCTGCCTGTCATTGACCTTTATTGCATCTTCACCATCAAAGCAGCCACTCTCTGTATGTATTCATTGCACATTAAACCATTGTGAATCAGGATAACAACAGAACATCAGGATATCAGGAATCTTTAGTCTTGACAAGGTTCAAAAAGACAGTCTTAAGGTCTAATGATGATTATGACAGTATGCTGCAACATCTTTCTCCTTGTCAGGTGAGGCAATACAAGTAGTAAATCTCAAAATCTATGGAAATCTCAGTACTTTGGTTTTCTTTCATCAAGAGTATCATTACTATGGCTGTTAACTGTTAAAAAGTCATGCACTATATTATCTATAAATAAAAAGCTTTTTTGATCCAGTGAGCACTGGGTATAAAAAGGATTTTGTGCTGTTTCATTACAATTTAGAACTGACCATACATGCACACGCACACTCTCACAAGTACACACATGCATGCTGACATACACCAAAAAGAAACACCATTTTACACTGTAAATAATGCAATATATCCTTGGCATAATCAGAAAGACAGTGCAAAAGCAATAGCATCATCAGTCTTTTTTCTGGGTATCAGTGTATATATTCCTTGTACATGGAATATGCAGTTCATAAAAAACATAGACGCATATTATACCTGGATCTGATGAAACCCAAAATCAGAGCAAATCTACTCATCTGTTATAGAGATGTTAAAAAAATCTTTGAGATTCTGAGTGCCTTTTTCTTCTTTCCACACCTTCATCTGAAGAGTGGCACAAAGTTTAAAATCTCTCAAAGCAAATCTGATTGTCCACATTGTCATTTCATGTCGGAGGAAGTTCATATCCTAAACGAGCACATCGTGGGTTGTGCCTGTAGCTCAGGATTTAGAGGGAATGCCTGGACAGCACTGACTTCCCCAGGCTTCCAACCTTAGCTTTCTCGTTTTTTTTTCAAATAGTCTTGTCTTTTTTCCTACACTGCTACCTCTGCAACAGCTGCCACAGCTTCAATTTGAATTGCGGTCATCTCCACATCCTCCTCCTCTTCCTCTTCACCCACCGCAGGCACGAAGGGTGAGGGCAGGCATGTTGCTTGGCTGTGGCTGCTGTTGGCAGCGTTCATCTGAAGGTTGCTACCCATGCTTGCATGAGCAGTCAGGCTGGCAGCAGAGGAGACACTGCCCAGATTGGTTGGGACGCTTGTCTTACCACAAGAGTGGATACGGCGTGCCAGGCTGGCAGAACGCATTACTGATGAGGTGGTTGCAGTGCCAATACCCTGCACCTTCCCTTCCAGGAAGTAAGTCAGCATCTCACCTTTACCTTTGACACTGACCTTGCCACGGCAGACCAAGTCATAGTTGGTATTCAGTAGCCGATAAACATCCTCAGTCACCTGCATAATAGATTAATGGATATACAGATATCAAGAAGTAGTTCATACAGCCCCATCTGTAAACACAGCCATCCTTGTAATATATTTGGGTTCGCTGTCAAACCTTGCATGGCTTCTTACTATGGTAAGCTCCCTCTGGCGTGACTAAACACAGAAACTCCACTACCACCAAGTCTGTCAAAAACAGACCAATCACATGCCTGGAAAGGGGGCTCCCACCCGTTTCTTTAAGTGCCTGCTGCTCCATGCCTGAAATTCTCACTTTCTTCTCCATGAAGATCATTGGAGCTCCTTAAATATCCTAATTCTGGATCATCTGCTAAACTATTTACAACATAATGTTTTAGCAGTGGATGTGCTGGTACATCTATGGCCTTGTGCACTGCAATATGCATTCCCCCCACCCAGCCTGGAAGCATTGGTGCTGAACAGAGTGAGGGGACAACAGCAGTCTATGATTTTCAAAGCACCATACTGGCAAAGCAGGCCATTTAAGGATGGTGTAATTGGAGAGTCTGATCCACAGAAAGCCATGGCTGCTGCCATTGTGCAGATAAACAGTTAAATTTCCTCTATCCTGTCCAAGATTTATGCATTTATTTTGAACAAGACTTGGGCTGCTAAGATTGGCATCACTGCACACTTTTTTCAGGTACTATTGCTTAGATGTTACTACAACTTCTCTGGTGCACTTAGTCCTTAAGTGTGGGCTCTTTTCTTTGTTCCAGAGTAAAGCTGGCCCTCTGAAAACTGAGTAAGTATCTCATGGCACTGCACTTCTTGCATGGGCACATGAAAAAAATATACATGAGAACGTCTGGGATGGAGCAGTAGTAGCTTAGAAAAAGGGGGTAGGAGCCCCTGTGGTAGTGCTCCTCTGTGATTGGTCACGCAAGGGGGCACTTCCAACATTGAGATACCTTACTCAGTTTTCAAAGAAATGGGCTTACACAGGTAACCAAATGTTATCTGTAACACACCTGTATTTTTCCTGGCACTCCAGTACTATCCATCCGACTGGCAACATTGACTGTGTTACCCCATATGTCGTACTGAGGTCTCCGTGCTCCAATCACCCCTGCAACCACCGGACCCACATTGATACCTGTGGAAATACACAAAAACATTGAGGCAAACCATTTCTTTATTAACTGTTATTTCCTAATTGACACATTTAAATTCACTTTCCATTAAAACCAAAGAGTTAGACTCACCCACTCTCAGGACAAACTCATTGTAAGACTGGTAGTTGATTTCATCTAATACATCAAACATTTCAATGGCGTAGTCTGCTATTGTGCTCAGATGGTCATAAATGGATTTTTTGGCCTGACAATGAGACGTAAAACAGTAGGTTAGTGTCTAAGCAATAAGCTATTCATCACATCCATCAGTGATGTGCCTCATAAATACACACAACTGAAAAAAACCAACAAAACAGCAAGGGATAGCTAACCTTGGTACCAATGGTGGGGACGAGTCCCACAGCTGCCATGTATGTGCTGCCAATAGTTTTGATTTTTTCAATGTCTTTGTAGCACTCCTTATCCATGAGCTGCAGATTAAGTTCATGCATTTAGTATTATAAATCAAACTACCTAAAGCAAAATAAAATGTGAGGATGACAATTATACCTCATCAAAGTCAGCAATGATCTCATTTAGCAGTCTCAGGCACTCTACTCCCATGTTGTTGCCATCCAGCTCGATGTAGAAATCATTAAAGTTTGGAATCGAAGCAAACAGGACACCAACTTGTGCATAGGACTGATAATACAGATCCTGAGGGAAAAGACAGAAAACAGTATAAAGTATGTTCTTAGACCTCTCCTCATTTTGTTATGTTTTCTGCCCTTTATCTACCTGCTTGTCTGTCTGCCTGTCTGCCTGTTTATTAGCGTGGCTCACCATGTTTCTGGGGTTTGACATTAAGAAGTGCTGAGCCACGTGTGCAGGCAACAGATTGAAGAGGATCCTCCTGTTGTCCAGCTTTACTTTCTCCATTCCATCCCTTTCCTCCTCCGCCTGAAGGCCACAAAATATCCAGAAACAGTTAAGAGCCAGAGATTGTTTTACATTTTCACCACATGGGGTCAGTAAAAAGCTTTCTCAGTCTTTCACCGTGGATTGCACTAAGCTTCATGTTTGGATGAATAGTTTGGAGTGTCTTCTATGACTAATGCTGCTAGTTAAAATGTTTAAGGCCTAAAAATTTAGCTTCGGCATTCCTATCTATGTGACACACTTAGTTAGTAAAACAGGGCCAAAACAAGCCTCTTACCCTTGTTTTTGCTAAAGAACAGACTTCTGGCAGCCAATAATAATACATCCTCCCCACATAACCCAGTATAACAAATCTGAAATGGCAACATTTCTGTGCTTTTGTTAAAAGTTCATGTTAATATTGTAAGATTTAAGCCTCTAAGAATCTGCAGTCTTACACACACACACACACACACACACACACACCCATCAGTACACTTCCTGACCTGCACAGCCCAAAGGAAGTCCAAGCGCAGTTTGAGGTCAAGTTGCCTGGAGTGGAGGGCCAGGGCACTGACAAAAAGCAGCAGAGACAGGATGGGCTCATAGCCACGGATGTGGAAGGACCCCCCACTGTGGATGAGACCAACACATTAGTCAGCAATGGACCAGACCACACAGAAAACTACACAGGAGGGTTGACTGGACCCCACACAGTGTTGAGAGAAATCATGAGTAAAGTTTTATTTGTGAAAAATATGAAAACAAGGTCAGTTTCTCCTCTTTCTCTTCTGAAGGGCAACATCCAAACCAAAACAGCTTTAATAAACTTACCTTTAAATGTATTAAAATGTATTTTTGGATCATAGAATTCTTTTTTACTCATTGATGCTTAACTGTATCCGACCAAAATGAGTTTTTCCAAACAAATCTTTTTCTTAATATCTTTCACAGATTCAGTACAATACATTTTCACTTGCACATTTATAATTTCAACTCAAATAAAATTTCCCATCAGTACTGAGCTAACACCATCCAATCATCCAGCCCACATTGTCCTTTCGGGCTTCTGATTTGGAACTAATAAGCATGTGTGCTGTTTCAAAGGGCGGAAAATTAAAAGAGAATGTGGGGTGAAGACAAACATTGACTCCTCCATATACTTGCATCTCAGAACATGTACTGTAAATGTTCCTCCAACTCTTCTGGATCAAACAAACACAAAACTATCACTAAAAATTCAAAGCCAATCATTACCTCTCAAGCTCAAATGCAGTAACGATGAATGATGATAATGAACGTAACAGGATCAATTACTTTAAGCTCTAACAGAATATGCATATTGTTGACAGGTATCCTGACAGGTGCCTGTATGTGTGTGTCGGGTGTTTGTGAATTATGTCATGCTGTGGACCTTACCCTGTAGCTTTGCGAAAACCACTGAGCTCAAATACAGTGACATAGAGCACCCCCAGAAGAAGCATTAGCGCCATCTTTGGCAGCCATGAGATGCGCAGGAAAAGTGCCAGGGTGAGAGTGCCCACCACACAGGATAGAAAAGCGTATCGGGCACCGTCACAGGGCAGCTCTGCCATGGTGTGGTTGGCTCCGCTGTCCAAATCAATAATGACAATGGAACTGTTCGTGTTGGCACTACCCCACAACCAGGGCATACAGCCCACCTGTCAAAGACAAACAGGAAGATGCAAATGCATAAATATTGCAAGATATTTGCAGGGAATAGTATGCTGACCTACATTCACTGTCTACAATTTTTTACGAGAAGCATCAGTAGAATAGCAACATGCAGCTCATAATACAAGCAATTTTAATGCAACTTTCCAGAAAGTCTGCAAAACTGTGATTTGCAAATCCTAAATCCTAAATACATTTATTAATAAATTTATAATTTATTTAATATAAATAGACCAATTTTCATGCATGGTAAAATTTTTCTGAGATCATGCAGGGATTGCCACCATAATTTTTTATGCAGTACTCCTCGAGGGCCAAAGATCACCATTTATTATTGGTTTTCTGCTTTGTTCCCTGTGTTCGGAGATTTTTATGGATTATCTGAATCTTTTAATGATATTATGTCCCACAGATGATGAATACACAAATTCTTAGCAAATACCTCCACAGTCTTCCAGTGAGTGGTGGACCCCCTCAAATATTTTTAAATAATCAACCTTTCAATTTATTATTTACCCAATCATGATACTGAATTTCTGCTGGATAACATTATAAGCTGTGAGATGTTGCAACTAAGTATAACCCACTGAATACATCTGGAACGTTATGAAACAGAAGAAAACAAAATAAATGTAACTAAAATTCATTACAGAGCAAAAATGTGGAAACCTTACACTTTTACTGCTACAACTACGAGTGTTACAGAGTAAAAACACTTTTTAAAGAAGAAATAGTGCAACAAAGGGGAAACACACCTCTGATGCAACTTTTTGAAACAATACTACTAGTATCTGATATAAAATATATAGTTTATATCTGACATAATCAATAAGCTGTTAGATCAACTATTGTTAGAACTAGTTTGTGCTTAAATCACAATTAAAAAGAAAAAAGAGCAAGTCTAGCTAAAACTCAGCTAAAGCATGGTGATATTTTTTTCTGGTTGGTAAATAAAGTGAGTCTTTAGTGTTGGATTTTTGCTGTGATTTTTCTCACTTACCACACAGGCCTGGGCCACAGCATAGATTAAGAGCACTATGAGAATACAGAGAGCAGTGCGAATCTGAATAGTCAGGCACCCTGGAAAACACTGACGGACAAAAAAGAACAAAAACCATAGATCACAGTAAGTGTGAAGAACAACATTCAGCAGAAATATATTATCCATACTGTAAGCAATATTATACATGTCCATTCAGACGGAGATTGAAATGGTAAAAGTGCTGATAAGAGAAATTAAACTATGCAGGATGGTGCTTAAAATCAAAAAGTATTGTGCAGACAAAGACTGGGGCACCATTGGGAAAGAAAAGTGAAGATACAAAATTTTTCTGATGTTAGCAAAAATTTTAAAACAAGTAATGTAATTAAAAAAAAATTCAATTTACAAGCTTTTTAAAGCACCAGATAATTAGAAGAGAGAGACGAGGCATTATGAAAAAGTGGAAAAAAACAAGCCCGGGTTAGGTGGGTAAGACTAAGAGAACATCTGCATTTACCTGTACTCTAGTGATATGCAGGTACATGATACAAGCTACTAGGAAACAGATGCAGAAGACAAGAAGGACAAGTACCACTGTGCCCCTGAGTGGGAAAAAAACAAGAGAGGAAATGGTGGGGTTATTAAGTGAGATCTAAGTATATGTAGAGGAGAGAAAATGTATTAAAAAGAAGGGAACTGGAATTTTATTTTTTGTGCATACTGTGGTATGATGAGAAGATAAAGAAGTCCAAACAAGGCAGCTAGGATCAGAGAGAGGACCACTGCACTGGTGAAGTACTCATCAGGAACCTGGTGGTACTAAAACCAGAAACCAGACAGGACTGAGTGACAAAACATTAGATGATAATAAGGATTCACTGAGATAATCAACATTTCACTGTCCATGTATAGTAGTCTGAATGTCCGCTCTTATACACCTTACCCTCTGCTCGCGTTCAGAGCACTTATACATGAGTGTGAGGACGTTGAGGTCTGCTGTGTCTGACTCGGTTTGGCGGGCCTCAATCAGCCGACCGATGTAGCGGTTGACTCGGGTTCTGGGGCTGCTCTGGTTCAAGTTAGCCTGGTTAGCATTAGTGCGGTTCCTCAGCTTCTGTGGAGCCGTTCGCATGGCTCTCCTCTGGTGAGGTGAAGAAGAAATATTCATGCATAACTTGAATAAGAATAAGTGTTCAAGTTATTAATAGTTAGATAATAGAAACAAACAAACATAAAATAGGCTGTACTCCAGCACTTGTTATTCACTGCGATACTTCACTGTGTTCATATTAGGAACAAGGGTGACTAAGAGTCAACAATAAACTCGGGCAGCTGATTATACTTTCAGATTAGAACATTGCCTTCACACTTAACATCATTAAATGCACCCCACTGTGTCTAACTGTCTGCAGCAGCCAAAGTGAGCAGCTTTGCAAAACACTGGGCACAGAAGCAAAGCCAGATATTTAACATGGCAGAGTGGATGTTTGCCTGTGTGTTAAGGTGTGTGTATATGCAAATGACATGTTCCTGAACTGTTCAGATCAGCACAGTAGGGAAGGCCAAAAGTGTTCATGAATTCATAACGTAACAGACGTGTACAATACTTTACCTCTGTCATGTTTGTGTTCCCCATGCATCTGTCTATTTGAACTGTTTTCTTCCCTGTTTTTACATGCTCTTATCTTGTTAATTCACTGTTTCTACTTTTTCTTTTCTTTTTGTTGTGTGTGTCCCTATTTTAATCAACCATTCAGAAGCAGATACTTCTTATGCCATATACTGTGCTTAGTAGCACACGAAACATTATGCGACCATGTCCTTTATATTATTCCTTGAATGCATATGTCTCTTCATACACCATGAGTGCGGTTTTAAAGTTATCACTGGTGGAAAGTCAAGGAAAGACAAACACTGTCACCCTTTTCCATTTTTATATTCTACACTTATCTCTTCTTTCTTAGGATGTAACACAAACACCTGATTTGGAAGTGGAAGGCAATAATCTACTGAGTGTGTCTACAACATTAATGACAAATGATAAATGCTAAAGGATGATACTCTTGTTAAATTTTCATTAATTATGTCAATATATCCAGCAACACCACCTTATCTTTTATATATTCTATTAAACCCTGTATGTTCTTCATAAACATTTTAAGCTTTAACACAATTACAGACTATATCATAACTAATTTTAGCAGTAAGGTTAAAAAATGAACTCATGCAGGTATTGTCCTTAATGGGGCTAAAGTCCCAATAGGTCAAGTTTGAGCTCTTTTCTTGCTCTGACAGTGTGATAAATACATAACACACACACACATGCACACACATTTTTCAGTTCTTGTTGTTTTCTAATGACTCAGAATCCATTTGTTACATTTCTTCCAGCCTACTCAAAAAGCCAATTTCTTTGCTCATGCATGCATTTTTTTTTTATATTTTTCGTCAAATGGAAAATTAGATGTAATGTATTAAAAAGTGTAAATGAGAATTTGGCTGATATTGCTAGATGGGAAATATGTAGAGAAAAAGCTCAGACAATAATGAAAGGATTCTTTGAGCATCATCAAACATGAGCAGTAGTGTAATGCAAAAGGTTCAGTGAAATGAACCTTGTTTATTAATGCAACAGCTATGACTATGGAAGCAGCTTTTGCACGTCCTATTACCTCTATTCAAATGCGCACAATACTGAGTAAAAAAAAAAAAAAAAAAAAATCATGCATGCAAGTATCATGCACATTTAGCTGTCCTACAAGGTTTTCCAAAGAAATTTTGCATATAAACTTAAGTCGTGATTTCAAAAAGATTTTAAACTGCGGAAAAGCCTAAAGTGATTTTTTTTCAGGGCTCAAACATTAATAAGGACAGTAAGATTTTAATAAAGTCATCAGGTATCAAGTTTATTCAAACTAACGCCTAATATTGTTGGAAATTCATGACAGAATGTCTTCTTCTAAATCACAGCACAAACACAGAAATGTCAACACAGACACTGAAAGTTTATACCTTATCACCGTCCTCGCAGTTCATGACATTGGAGAAGGGAATCTCAGCCTTGAACATCTTCCTGCAGTGCATAAGCTGCACTAGTAAGTAGCACACAGTTTTGAACTTCATCTTTTTGGCGGGCTTTATATCCGAAAGAATCAATCCTGGGAATATCTGTCACCACATGAAAAATGGGAACAAGGATTAAGTCACGAAACCCCACACTGTATTATAAATATTATGTATGGGTTTCTAACCATATAACTCATGTACAGGTATCAGACAGTATGCACATGCACACACGCATGCAGTCATTATCATCAGGCTCAGGAATGTAACTTAAAAAAAAGAGATTAAAATGAGGTAGGTCAATCCCTGAGGTGATTTATATCATTTTAGGACTGTGCTGCTCCTAAAGCTGTATTAGAAAAAGTGATAAAGAGTGCGTTATGGCTTCTGAGGAAATCTTTATATGCCATTTGTAACAAGATCTATATGCTCTGTTTGAGGTAGGACCCTAAGCAGGAGTAGCAGCCTATAAAATATTGCAGTCAGGGCATATCTTTCCTTGAGCCATGTCTTTGATGAAGTTGAATCATCAGCAATAGGAGGATTAGCAAAGTCTCTCACATAGCAAAGAAAAACTAACTGGGATCTTAGAGGTTCACATTAGGAAACATGGAACTTATGTACAAGCCTCATTTTGCACAACATGAGACCTGCTGTGAGAGAGCAGAGGAGAGGAGAGGAGAGGTGAGGAGAAGAGAGGAGAGGAGAGGAAGCATTATGGAGTTACACAGAGACAAGACTGAAATTCCCTCTCCAGCTGTGGCACATCTGTTGGAGATGTGCATATTTTTCTGGTCGTTTGTTGGGCTGTGAAAATTTGAGATGATAGATGCCACAGGCTTTTTTTCCTTTTTCTTTCTCTTTAATGTCTCAGCTGAATCCATTACAAGGCGGAAGTGGGACCAGCTCAAACAACAAATGTGTTCAGGCTTCATTATGTTATGCTGGACGCTGTATTCCAACACTGTAGTTAGCTTGTAGATCTTGGCACAGAGGTAATGGCTACACTTTAAATCTAGCCCACTCAAACTTCCAACAGTACAATCTGAGGAAAGAATGTTAACTGGTGTAATTTCAGTCATTTTGCTCATTGACATGCATTCCTTAACACAACATACCTTCCGTCGGTGAGATGGCACTATAAAGAAGGTTTCTATTTCATGTTTTTGAAGGAAGGCATTCCTTTCATGACCATTTCCAGGCTCCACCTCATAGTCTCCATTTAGACACTCAAGTGTAGATCTGGTGATGTGAACTTTCCTGTGGCACAGAAAGTTTTTTTTTAGAAGTTAAGGCCCCCTCCTCAAAAGTTCAGCTTGCTTGAATGGGTCAGCTGATTCTCTAAGGATGATGGAAAATGGCGCATCTGCCTATTCTTTGTTTGTGGTGTACTTAAGCAGCCTCTTGGGAGGTATTATGCAAATATGTACACAGTCATGTCTAACTAAAGACTTTGTACAAAGATGATCAGTATCATGTGATATGAAATGACTCTGTACATGATTGCGCCTTCTCTGTTGCAATAGTAACCACGAGTGAAGCCATGTAGAAATAGGTGGCGCCTATCTTTGTTTTGGTCGCAAATGTAAAAGATGATGAAGTAACAAATTAAAATAAGTAAACCAGGACAAATTTTTTTTTTTAATTTTGCCTAATATTACATGGATAACTTTATATTGCAACATGCTGAAGAAAATAGATTGACTAAAAAGGAATTTTTAATTCAATGATTAGTATCAGTGTTATGCACCAACATTAAAGAGAAAAACTAATAAAAAAATGCTACAAATGCAAAAGCTTCACTGTAAAATAAAACATCAATTCCAAAGCAAATCATAGGTCAACATTTTCTTTAATGGGCACCAAACAGAGCAGACAGATGTACATAGTGACAAAAGCTTTTGAGGCTTATATAGTTAAATTGTTCAGTACTGACCCTGGCAGTCCCCCTGCTTCCATCACATTGGCCAGTGTTACATCATTTGACCAAACATCATACTGCCATTTCCTGAGGCCCAGCACTCCACATAGCACGCGACCAGTGTGCAAGCCCACACGCATGTTAAGGTTGACTTCTGTGGCCTCGGCCACTGACCTGCAGGGTCCAAACACAGGAAGAGTTGGGATGTAGTCATAAGCTACAGTATAGCTATTCTATTCTGTATAACCCAATCTATGCTATATTTATACACACAACATGAAAAGATAACATGGAAAGCATCTACCAAAGATAAAGAACAATGCAACATTAATAGTGAAGTGCATGAGTGCAGTACTGTAAATTAATTAAATTTATGCAATATCAAATTTGATTATTTTCTTCACAAACCAAGCACTATTCAGCTCAAAATAATAAAAATATATATTTTCTCTTTCTCCATGAATATCTTTTCTCTAAACTGGGTGCAGTTCACTGTTCAGATAAAGGTTAAATGTTGATCCGACTTTAATATTAAAAAAAGATTGTTTTTCCAAATTTTCTTCCAAATAAGAGAACGTACGTTATAGTGTCGATCATGTCTAGACCCATCTCTACACAGCAGTGAGCGTGGTCAGTCTTGGGCTGGGTCAGTCCAGAAACGCAGTAGTAACAATCCCCCAAGATCTTTATCCTGCGACAGTGGTTCTCCTGTCAATCAGAAAGACAGATTGAAGAGATAAGATTTTATCTCATGTTGAGAAAGATTTATCTGTATTAGCTGTATAAACTGTTGAGTATCAATTGCTATAGAACAGTTACAAATGTTTAATCCATTTAGGTTTTATTCAGGTTGCCCAGTGCTGTTTAAGACTGACAAACGCAGAGAAATGTCTCAAAATTTTGTAAAAAAAAACAACTCACAAAATTCTCAGTTTTAAAAACCGTAATTCAACTCACAGCTGTCATGTGTTGTTTAACTCTGATTCAAAAGCACAGCCATCTCTTTCATGTAAGGCTGTGTGGAATGAAATGTGGCTTAGACTGGCACTCAAGGGTTTTGTTGTGTGACGTCAAATCAGAATACCACAATACCAAAACAAGAAGAACCAAGAATCAATCAAACACTTAGGGAAATGCTATTCATTTATTTACAAGAGTAAGATTTGGAAGACTGAAAGCATTCCTATGTGCGTATGAAAAAAAAGTTAGCAACCATCTTAACAGCTTTTCATTTTCTTTATTTTTACTGGTTTAGCTTAGCTAACCTTAGCTAAACCAGCAAACTACTGGCTTTTTCCTGGCACATGATTATAGTGTCTAGTTTTAGAATGTCATAAAACACTTAACAGCTGTTGTTTTCTTCCTCTCTACTAAGGTCTTCAGCTATACATTTCACCTAACTGTGCATTTCAAAGGACAAACAATTGACTAAAATTGCCTTCCAGTTATACACGTATGCATAAATCGGGATTAAAAATACCTTTTATTACCTGTGTGGTTGTTTGCCTACATAAACATAACGTAAGTTAAATCAGGTAGTTGGAACCAACAGAGAGCTGCCTATTTTCTTTTCACAGAAGCAACATTAACACGGCGATGATTTAGGTTAATATACAAGGCAATTTTACACCTCTTTACTGAACCTCAAAATTACACCATCACTAAATGCAAACAATGCAATGGATCAGTTTCACTTTAGGGAATAAGGTGAGTCACTCACTCTGTGAAACAATAATCAGTGACATGAAAAGACAGCTTACAAATATAACCTGTCATTAGAGGATATGAGCAACAGACATTCATTTTGCCAGGGAGACCAGGTTACCGTGGGCGCCTCCTCATAATCTTTCATTGTTTCCATGGAGGTAATGGGTTTGCTGCCCATGCATGTGAAGAGCACAAAGACTCATAATTATGCACATCGGTGGGCACAAGACAAGACGAAAGCTCTATTTTTAACATAGAAGCCACGTGAGTTTGAGCACAGCTAGACAGCTAAGACTCGTTAGCAGCAGATATTTGCATGTGTAGGTTTACCCGCTGCAGTTTCCGACTGCTCTCTGGCATGGAGGCTGCTCATAAGGGATGTATTCATAGACACAAACCTACTGAATAAATAGTACATTGTTGTAGATGCATTTCTGTTAAAATGTTGTCCTAGACACTAGATTCATAATTCAAACTAATTATCAAAATTATGAATATAAAAAAAAATGAGAATATAGTATTTGCATATATTGATACAAATTATACATCACAAAATAACGTAAAAGTTTAAACAACCTTGATAAAAGTTTCTTTTGCTGCCAATGAGTATAAGATAGACCAACCTCCAAACGACATATGGGTAAAACTAAAAAATGTGTATATAAATAAGGGCTGTCAAATGATTACAATTTGTTATCAGATTAATCTGATTAATAATGGATCATGATTAATCACCATTTGTGACTATGCCTGAAATCTGCCTGTTTTTACTGTATTGTGTCAACAAAAAGAGCAAGCAAATGCTCACTTGGGTTTTTCTTTTTAACATTAGATGATTGCTCTAGTTGTAATAATAAGTTCAATATTATATAAAATCAAGAGCTAAAAAAAAAAAAGTCATTTGTGCCAACCTTTTCCTGGTCAGTGCCCCCGCCTGGCCCCCTGTCAAAACCTTTCTAGATTTCTAGATTTACCCCTGCATAGCTGAAATATAAATCGTTACCACCTGTCAGCTACTTTGTTAGGGTCCTACTATTCTACAGACTGTTCATAATTTCTTTCACCACATTCATGGCCCATAACTGATCAGACCAACATCTGCACAGCACCAATGGTTTTAGAGAAGACTTCTCCTTGTTTCCTTATGCTGTATTATTATCTAGTAGATTTTTCCGCTGTTTCACTGGCAAACACCAATAATACTGAAAAGTTATAAGAAATAAAGATAAGCAATATTTAATTGAAATAGGCTCATTAACATTTTCCATTCTTTAGCTTCACGTGATAGTGACATGGATTTGATTAACATTAGACTGATAAATGTAGCTTACTATAGCTAGCAAGTCCAAAAACAATACTTTTGGGTAAATATGTGCCGTGTGAACCACGAACTGTTAGTTTCCTCCTTCACAGTTGAACGATAAACAAAATGCAACAAAAGAGACGGTGCTAGCGACAGAAAAGATGATCAGCTGATCACCTACAGCCGTCATGATTGACAACAGGAGAGGGAGGGAGGAAGCTGTGCTGTGCGGACATGGCGACGACCCAAGCAGTGACGTTTAGGCAAAACCCTCTCACCAGGAACCATCTCCCATGGGTGTGACGCCCTCATTTCCATTCATAGAGCCTGCTCACCCTTTTCCATATTACATCTAAACACGTCCATGTCTAGCTGCGCATGCGTTAAAACTTTTAACACAGTTAATTTAACACGTTAACGCGTTATTTTTATCAGCTTTATATATGTTAAAAGACTCTAGGGTTACTAACGGGTGCAGTGGCGGACAAACAGATGGTGCTGATGGTGAGGCATGGCTGAAGCTACAGGAAGTAAGGAAAGCCTGGTACTTAAAGTCTCCTACGCTGTATTTTTCCCTTTGCTAATCTGCTGTGTGAAGGCTTAGGAGCTGTTTCAGAACCAAGCAGGATTACCACTGTCATGTGACTGAATCACTGAGGGCATTCTGGGTGCTCATAAGCAAAGATAAATAGAGAAGTGTTTAAGTTTGACACTTCCTTAAAAATTTACGCAGAAACAGAAATAGCTGTTTAGACTGTGATGTAGTTTTCATTGACACATAGGTTGTACGCATGTTCTTGTACAGTAGGTTTGCTAACTGGCAAACAGTACAATGTACACTCAATAAGAGGGAGACAAAAAGAAAGGGAGAGAAAAGACAGAAATAGGGGGGGGCTGTCCAATAAATGGTAATGAAGAAAAAGATGAGCCAGCTGAGAACAGCAGTTCATTTCCTCCAAGTTCTCAAAGGAGAGAGCAGAACACACTGTGCTTTGCTTTTGATACAAAGGGGATGATGGGGCTGAAGATTAGCACTTCTACTCCTGCAACTCGGATTATGTGTTTGCTACTTTCTCTTTCTTAATTCATCCTCTGTTCGACCACACAATCAGTAGCAATACTAAGTTTAAATCAGTTTTCCTGTTTTTAATTATAAGCTATCACACAATTGCGAATTGTTAAATGATGAGCTTCTTTTTTTCTCCCAAATTCACCTTGGTTCGTTGATCTACTGGATTTTCAGGTCAACATATCAGTATGCAGCAGCACTGATTTGTTGTAGGAACTTGTCTGTTGAGGAAAACCTTCAAGAGAGTAGCAAAACAAAAATACGTTTCCTCAATAATTTCTCTCCATCTACACAAAGTTGATATTGCACTTTCAGTCACTGACAGTTTCACCAGTTTGAATTTGTTTTTGTGCAACAGCGAATGGAAAATATATCAACCCCTTCTCACTCAACCGTTGTGGGTTGCAGCAAGTGGGTGAGGTATGTGAAGGAGAGCTTGATATATTTAACAGATATGACAAATAAATGCTCAGTGTTCCAAGTCTCATTTTCAAGGATGGCTTCCTGAATAGCTTATCAGATTTGGAAACAAGAAGCACTGTTTTCTTGGAAAGATATAAAGAAATTGAGTGATTTGAGTGGATTGTGATATATTCTTGGAACCCAAATAGCCCTGCAGTATTAGTGTGAGTAATACTGCCCACACTGACACACTGAATCAGTTCTGTGGAAGAACACAGTTTTTTCTCCCCCTGTTTTCCCGTTACACCTATCATTTCGCAGACCGGATAGCAAAAAAAGTTTGGATGCTGTGCAACATATAAATCCAAAAAAAACATAGCATTTGTTGTAAAAATCTTCAAACCCTATAAATATTTTAAATGATGCACAGCAAACATTACTGTTTTTAGTCATACTGTATATTTTGAATTCTATTTCAGTGGCATGTTGTCATGTTAGCAAGTTGGAAAAGTCTCTACCTCTGTTGCTACACCTCTTTTTTTTTTTTAACAGCAACCATGAATTTGAGAACCAAGAACAGTTTCTGTAGTTTTGAGAGTGGCATGTGCTCTTTCTTGAATTGCATAATTTTTGCAGGGTATCCTTTAATTTTTTCTTCTTCTTCTTCTACAGGGTTGAAAACTCCTCCCCATCTTTACTTCTAAAAGGGTCTTGCCGTAATTTTATTATCCTAATTACCCTTAACTTTCACCAATGAGCCAAATATATTCTGAAATATTTAAGTTTTACATACGTTTTGTTATCTGCTCTCCCAATTTCTGTCTTTGATGCATTGTCTTTAAACAATCCTAAATCACGTATAGGAGTTGAATGATTTGCATATACATACTTTATCTTTCAATTTACAATTGAAACAATGTTCCACTTTTCTATAATTGGTGTGCATAAATTTGTGGCAAGTGAATGTAAAAGCGTAGTAATATTCCCTGGAACAAAGTCTCCCAGAACCTACATCTAATCATATACTAAAATTCAAACTGTGCCTGTAAGATCAAATGTAATTGTATTAAATTAGTTGAAGAGCAGCTATGTTTCTAGATTTTAACAGGGGGCATCTTTTCTATAAAAATCATTATTCAGCTCAACAGTTTTTTCCACTCATGAAACAAACATGCTAATAACAGTTAAATGGTTAAATAAAAACTTTAAAAAGACAGGTTCAGGAGAAAGCTTTGTCAACTTGGATAAATTAACCTTACATTGCATTTAGTACTTTTGCAGATGCTTTTGTACAAAGAGACTCACAAATGAGCAACAACATTCAAGTTTCAGTACAGTAAGGTAACACTGACCTTCCCTTAAAGAGCTAAGTCTATTTAAGTCTATTTAAATGTCAGAGTTTAAGCAGAGCAGATACAGAAGTACAAAGTTAGTACAGGTTAGACATGTCAAAGGTGTTAGAGAAGGATTTCTTGGAAGAGATGAGTCTTCATTGTGGAATCACAAAATAAATAGAAAAACAACTAGTCTGGATTGAGAGTCCTTTGTGTATGGGAATGGCAGTGTCTGAAAATGTACTTGAGAGGTCACAAAGGATAAGCCAGTATGGCAGAGTTCATATAGCTGGGTGCTGCCCCCCAAATCCCTTTGTAGGACTTTTATGCATAGGATATTTCTGATTTGAGCATCCACTGGTAGCCAGTCACGTTTGATTATTTCAATGAGTATGTGTTTGAGAAATAAAGCATTCATTCATTCATTCATTCATTCATTCATTCATTCATTCATTCATTCATTCATTCATTCATTCATTCATTCATT
>JBAMHW010000008.1:17688534-17699453 GCA_037177495.1 Rhadinocentrus ornatus
CCCCCCCCCCCCCCCCCCCCCCCCCCCCCCCCCCCCCCCCCCCCCCCCCCAATAAACAACTTACCTTACTGTACTCTATACCATCAAACATTTGAGAAATAAGAGGATAATTGAATATTTATTAAAAAAAATTTATTTAAAAATTGGAAGCTAGTTAGCCTACCTGGGTAGTTTTTGTGATTCTAATGGAACATAACCAGATTCTTGGAAAAAAATAAAAGAGAAAAACAAAAGAACACAACAGCTGAGGACAAAGCAAAAATTCAGAGGTGTTAAATATTTTTAATTGTTTCGATAAATTTCACTATCTTATCACTATAGATTAATTTATTTTCCACAAAAGGTGTGCAGAATTTAATTCATGCTTCAACTAATAAAGTAAGTCTAAATTAATTTAACTTTTGATTGAAATGAACAAGACCTGGTACTTATGTGACTGTTGTTTAAAACTTTGGTGTCCTTATGTGTTCTTTGTGTTCTGTATCATGGCAGAACAGAAACTTCTTGTGAGGGACTTGACTGTGTGTGGCAATGGATGGTGTGAAGGGGATTAGTCATCAAACTGTCCCGTACAACTTGCATGTCTGCAGCTCCTGTGCTAATGGCAGGCTGTTGCCTTCATGTGGGCTTGAGATTTCACAATGTGACAGTGCTGCATTTCTAAGAGAGAGCTGCTAAATGTCACTTTGTTGTTTCACAGATGTCACCATAACGATGGGCAGTGGATTTAATTTGTGTTAAATATTTTAACTGTCAACCATCTGTGGCTGACAAATATTTGAAATATTAAATGCCATGTTTCTGTAAACAGTTACACTAAAGTCAATCAAATGTTAAGGCTAGACTAAAGGTTGAGTTCAAGACCAACAATTTAGGTCATTTGCAGGTTCATAATTTTATTCAAGAGGGCCTTCTTGAATAGGTTTAATTACCTAAATGTATATATTCCAAACAATCTATTGGTAAATGGACTTGGACTTATATAGCGCTTTTCCAGTCAGCTTGACCACTCAAAGCGCTTTACACTACCTGTCACATTCACCCATTCACACACAGATTGGCACATCAGGAGGCAACCTAGGTTTAGGTGTCTTGCCCAAGGACACTTCAACATGTAGTCAGGGAAAGCCTGGAATCGATTCATCAACCTTCCGGTTAAAAGACTATTCATCTCATCTATTCAAAAAAGCATATTTATTGCGTGACATGAATTAGCTGATGATTGTCTGAGAAAAAGCTGGGAAAATCCAGTGATTTTAAGTGATTGGCCTACATAACACATGTCCAGTCATGTTACATGCATGTGCTGGTTCAAACACGACTTCAAGCCAAAGTGCTTTAAGATTTTTATTACTTATAATTGTCATATTAATACAAACAACCTATTACACAAAATGTATTGGATTTTTTTTTTAATCATTATTATTATTGTAAATGTCACTGCAGAACAGAGCGGCTGAGTGAAAAAAGGGAGAAGTTAATCTTTACATATTGTCGGCTATTTTAAAAGTAAAATAATTTTTTTTATTATTTGGTTCTTTTTTGGTTACCACTACATAACAATCCTATTTGTTTCAGGCTCGGGTTTTAAAGAGAGTTGAGGAAAGCACAGCTGACCTGAGGCTAAGGCTATAAGGTTGGTGTCTATGTTGTAATAATACTAAACAGGCAAAGCCATTGTCTTCCATACATTCTCTAACATAGATTTCCTACCCACAATTTTTTTTTTTTTCTGCAAACTAGCTGGGAGAAACTACTGCTTAGAGCCCATCATTTAGCTGTGCAGGAAGTATAATTAAGCATGATTTGCTGCAGACAGTGCCTCGCTGAGTGCAGGATCCTTTAGACTCAAGACTTCCTGTGACCCTTGGTTATTTTTGACTGCGTTTCAGACATTTCAAACACATGCAACTCAATGGCTCCACAGACATGCAGAGCAAGCATGCAGACAGCAAGGGTCCTGACTTCAAAGTCTAGGAAATAAAGGTACAATATGATTAGCTGTAAAAAATGCAGGAGAAAAAGTCCCTTAAATCTGGGGGCTTGAAAAAAAGAGAATTCTCAGTTCCAGATCTACAGTTGCAAAGTCACCATGGTGGCAAAATCTTTATAAATACTGTCAGGCATTACTGACAATCTGTGATTAGCAGGTAATATGTCTGAAGAGATTCTAGTAAATATTTGTTACAAAATGCATACTAAGCTCATAAAAATGTTAATGGGTGAGAGCCTCACATTCATCAGCAACTTGTTCGTTGTAGCACAGTAAATAGGCACATAAATATGGAAACACATTAAACTAGAGAGTACATAACCTTCTTCTGCAGGTAAATAAAAGAGATTAGTCTGGAAATGAGTCCGTGTCTGGTGAGCATGCAGGCTATTTTCCAAACATCTGTTATTCATTTTCAACCTTTAGCATTATATATACACATAAGATCATTTTAGAAGAGCCGTGATGGGTGACGCAGTAAGCAAGAATAAAAACCTGAGTGACTTTGACGAGCATCATATTATGATATCTGAATTTGCTGAAAAAGTTACATTTTTTTATAAAAATGTGTTAAGATGTGGGGTGTGGGTGTGGGTGGTTGTGGTGGTGGGTGGGTGCATTGATGTTGCATGAATACATTTGAGAGAAATTATGATCAGGTGTGTGCTTTTATAATTGGGTGTGTGAAAAGTTATTTTTAATATGCCTTTTATTTTCTTGTTTGATTTTTAATATAAAGCCATTTTTGTAATGAAAAGTGCTTTAAAAAAAGTTTTATTTGATTGACTTGGATAACAAAACAGGGCACTGGATGTCAGCAGATAATGATTCATTGTGTCACATGTCGAGAGCTCAATAATGAAAGCACGCCAGGTCATTCTGGCACGGATGCGGCTTTGGTAGAGGACCCGTGCATTCAGTGCAGCCATGTCCACAATGTTAGAAAACACCACAACAGGCCACCTTCAAGTTGGTGCTGGAGATGAATACTGCATTGGCACCTTATCAAGGATTTCTACTCCTAACTTGGTCCTATTGTAGTAAGAGGAGCTGATCATTTATCCCCTATCTGAGTTTCCACATTCATTTCTTGGAGCATAGCCAAAACTTATTCTGCATTCATTCTTTCTGTTATTTTTTTCATAATGTTTTCGGCTACGATTGTCTATCTGTTTACATAGAAATTACTTTACGATATATCAACGATGTAAACACTGTTGTCGACCAAGTACATCACCCTTCTAAACAAAATTAAATTCCCTGGTTGTGAGAATTAAAAGTTTTTGACTTGGCTGTCAAATTCTCCAGATCTCAGTCAAACTTCTGTTCAGTTCACACAAATATTATCAAATTCCAAATCCAAATAAGTCCAATTTATTACAATTTTCTTCATATGAGTCCAATTCTGAACAAGTTGCCAAACCTTCTCTATATTTAATGACCCATCCTGAGCATGCACAGGGCAACAACAGAGGGAAAAAACTCAGTTTGATGGAGGAAGCCTCCAAAAGAACCTGACTCAGGAAGGGCAACAATCCTGCCTCCACTGGTTGAGGGATGAGGGGACACGAACGATTATTCTTTGGTGACCAAAAAAACGGTGTCTTACCTATTAGCAAAAACATTGTGCCCTATTAAAAAGATTTATGTTATGGTTAATAATTATTTACATGTTTTGAGTTTCCATTAAAGCTGCAAGCTTTTTGAAAGCTCAAGTATCTGGGTCTTCTCATTCAGGTAAATTCTTTGCTCTACTGTAGCACTGAAATTCACTTAAATAAGCTCCATAGTAGAAAAATAATTAATCGTGTGGTAACTACAAGTTTATAATATCTAACATTGTCTTAGAAAACTCACACACACCAGACACACAGCTGGATATACTAACACTCATCGTTTCCTCTCCAGTGGCACTTATTTAAAGAGAGTTATTTCTCCAATTATGCTTATCTCTTCTTTCCCGCTCTGGAAGGCATTGCTTAAGCTTCTTTGGTAGATGTGTTGTCAATTTAATCACACAGCCGAAGACACAAGCTATACGCAGGCCCATGTGTTAACTTTGGATGTGCCCCTGTGGATTGATGGAGTGTGGGCAGCGGATCTTTTGATGCCAATTCAATAACAGTGCAGCATGCTTACAACTAACTTTAGGTGGATTTTATGCCATTTTTTGTGTGTGAGTGAGCATCTACAAAGATTATACAAAACCTCCAGTCAGCAGCCAAAGTAGGTCATCATTGGAAACTAGATTCATTTGTTTTCTATCAACAAACTCATTCAACCTTAAGATGCTCCTCACATGCTCCTCATCAGATGTTGTCTTTTTTTTTTTTAATATACATATTAATCTTCTTTAAATCTTGACTGGATAAATGAAGAATAGTAATGCTAAAGGACACTTCATTCCCAAAAATACTTAAACTTATAGTATCGAGCTAAATTATAATATTACACATATTTTGTAAATGTTCTGTATTTATATAGTGCTTTACTGTACCTTTACTGTACCTGGAATGATACCCAAAGCACTTTACATTATATATCACATTCATCTTTTCACACACACATTCACACACTAATGGCGGAAACTGCCATGCAAGGCGCTTACCACAACCCATCAGGAGCAATTTGGGGTTCGGTGTCTTGTTCAGGGACACCTCGACATGAGATCGACAGGCCGAGAATCAAACCGGCAACCCTCTACAAGATGACCACTCTACCCACCGAGCCACGCCGCCCATAATTTACAAGTCATATTCAAAGTTATCTACTAACTGACTATAATATCTCTGCTGCACTGCCCACAAGTTTAAAAACATAATAAAGATTTATAAACTGCACCACACACAGTTGTAATTACATTCCATCAAAAACACATAAATCATATTTGCCAAATTATCTCTAGTCTAGATCGCTCTCAAAGAGAGATGGTGTTGAAAGGAGTTTAAGTGACAAAAAGCAATCAGCAGAGTTCCACAGAGATCTGTCCATATTTAACCAGCGTGTGCAACCACACTTATACAAGCACACAAAGAGCGTTATGCAACAAGAATTTGGTCTCCATTGCATTTAATCCCCTGTAGCAACTTAATCCTGAGGCTAAGTAAACTCTCCTCCTCAACTCTTCCTGCTGCTCTTAGAAGACGGAGGAAAGGAGGAAGAGCACAAGACAAGAAAACAAGAAAATGCTAAAGCTGAAAGAGCAGATTTGACAATACAGTCAGAGAAGCAGAACAAGAAGGAGAACAAGAATAAAGAAACTGCTTCTTGCTAAGAATGGAGTGATTGTTTGTTTGTTTTTCAAAACATACTAGAAACTCTTGAAAGACAAAGGGTTAAAGGTCAAACACACCTCTTTTAACTTCAGCGTGAGGAAGAAAACTGCACAAAGAAGCACATTTGAAGTTGTAAATTTAACAAAGCTCTGAAATCGGTAGAGAAGTTGAGTAATTTTTTAAAATTTGTGTGCTTGACTTAAGGATTTAAAGGGAAAAAACAAATTAGGAGGCAAATATTCTACTTTGAGGAAAGTAAGCAGTTTGTAATGTTACAGTAGAAAAACAACAACATTTGAGCAGCTCAGGAAATATCACTCCTCTCTTCAGATTAAACCGCTATGCAGTAAATACTGCAGAATAATTAAATTAGTCATGTCCCTACAACTGCATTACATAGCTGCTTGCATGGAAATGCAGGTATCATATTGACGTATTATATTACATACTAAAGCAAAACAACATGTAATGTTGTTGTGTTGCCACTTTTCTTTTAATTTTACATTATTTCTGTATCATTGCAATAATAGCTATTTGCATTATAGAAATTGTAAATGCAAAAAATGTCTTTCCCCAAACTTCTGTGAAAATTGAATAATTCTGTTTCTACAGCCCGGTGTCCGGAAAATGATTTCAGACAATATTGGGTCAGATCAGACCACATTATTTAGCCTTTAGTGCTCCTTCCAAATGTTGCTCATTTAATGTTTGTTCATTTAATTAAGATCTTTTTTATCGTGCATCGTAATGAAATGAGACAGTGTTTGTTCCACTATTTCAGATGGGAATTTTCCCACAAGGACCCAAATATCCCATAATTTCTCCAAATCTTGCTGTTAAAAGTGTTAATACTTGAGTCAGCTCACAGCAAAGCAGAGTTTTAAAGCCTCAAGAAGAAGTGTACAGCTGTGATGTGGGATGTTATATTACAGGATCCTACCTGACATTATCATGACGCTGAATGTAGATTTTGTGAAAGATCCTTTCAGGGGGCTTCAGGAAATCCTCTTTCATCTCCATAGCTACGTTCCTGGGCAACAGACTCATTAGCAGGCGTTCCTAAGTGCAGAAGTGTGTGTGTGTGAGTGTGAAAAAAGAAGAGGGGTGGGGTGTAAAGCATTATTCAGTGGAACACAGCAAAGTTATCATAGGACATACTGTCAGTGGCAATACATAATGTCCTAGACAAAAAAGCATCATTTTATCCACAGTTCAAGAGTGGGTAGATGACCGTACCTGTTTCTCATTCTCATCCTCCATACGGAGTTTCTCTTCAATGCAGTCGCGAGCCTGCAGGAAGGCCTTCCTCTGGGCTCTCTCTGTCAGGATGCGCACAAACAGTCCTGACAGGTTGACACTGGTGAACAGCACTGTGTTGGCAACCAACTGTAGATAAGAAAAGAAACGTACAATGAGACAGTGCTAAGTCTTTGGTACAGTTTTTACAGACACAGTCTTTTGTAAATCATTAATGAAAGCTGTGAATTTGATAACTACCAATACATTTATTTATTATATTAACATTGTTGAAGTTTCTGTTTTGTTTATTTTATCATTTTAAATATGTGTTTCTGTGTTTTAGATGATAAGTGTGCTTATATGTCCACTTACTTGCAGAAAATGAGAAAAGTCCTAAATCAATTATTGGGTTTATATTGTACAATTTTGTGTTTGTTTATTTATGTTGGTGCACAGTATAATACAGTTCACTGTATTTTATGCATATAGTAATATATGTATATATAGATTAACCTAACCAAACCGTCACCATTGGCTATTAAGTCTTCATTGCAGATATTTAGAGTATTTTTTTATACATATTGAATATAAATAATGAAACCTGTGTTGTTTTAACTTAGAATCTTTGATTAGGTTTAGTTAGAACTGGAGGCCATTTCCCTATAAAACTGTGTATCTGTGGCAGTAAATCATTTGAGAATCTGTGCTCTGATCATCCATCACAACAGATGCAGAAGCAGCATGACTGATTTTGACCTTGCACAGGACACAACTTTATTTTACTTGACAGGAGCAGCTGTCACTGACTTTGTATACAGAACAAATTTAACCCTCTGAAGTGTTTGAGAGTTATAATGATCATATGTTTGTAGAAAACAATAATTGATTTACTAACACATTTTCCTTGTAAGTATTGTTTTAGGTTAATATTAATAGATTGCATGAGCTCAAGAAATGGAAAACTAAATAAATTTGCTAAGCATTATAAATACACTGTCAAACTTCAAACAATATAAATACCTCCACTAAAATGTAACAAACTAAACTATGTGCATAATTATTAGGCAGTTATTTCGAGTATTTTGACCATATCATCATTTTCATGCATTTTCCTTAACTCCAAGCTGTATAAACTTGAATGCTTATTGAATTTAAGCATATCAGGTGATGTGTATTTGTCTAATGAGTGTGTGTGACCTAAGGAGATCAATACCCTTTATTAAAGGTGTGCATAATTATTAGGCAGCTTCTTTTCCTCAGGCAAAATGTGCCAAAAAAGAGTTTTAACTGACACTGAAAGGTCAAAAATTGTAAAAAGTCTTTCAGCGGGATGCAGCACTCTTGAAATTGCCAAGATATTGGTTGCGTGATCACAAAACCATCAAACTTTTTGTTGCAAATAGTCAATTGTGTTGCAAGAAACATGATGGAAAAAAAAGACCAATAGTCAATGCAAAAAATTTGAAAAGAGTCAAACATGAAGCTACCAGGAACCCATTATCCTCCAGCGCTGTCGTATTCCAGAGCTGCAACCTCCCTGGAGTTTCCAGAAGTACGAGGTGTTCAGTGCTCAGAGACATGGCCAAGGTAAGGAAGGCTGAAACCCAATCACCACTGAACAGGAAACATTTGAAACGTCAAGACTGGGCCAAGAAATATTTTAAGGTAGATTTTCTAAGGTTCTATGGACTGATGAGATGAGAGTGACTCTTGACGGACCAGATGGATGGACTCCTGGGTGGATTTGTAATAGTCACAGAGCTCCACTTCGACTCAGACGGCAAGGTCGAGGTGGGATACTAGTATAGGCTGGTATTGTTAAAGATAAGCTAGTTGGGTCTTTTGGGGTTGAAGTTGGACTCAAAATGAATTCCCAATTCTACTGCCAGTCTTTAGAAGACACTTTTTTCTAGCAGTGGTACAAGAAAAAGTCTGCATCTGTCAAGAGGTCCATAATTGTTATGCAGGACAATGTTCCATCGCATGTACTGCATGGCTAGCGAATAATGACACTAAAGATGAAAAAATAATGACATGTACCCTATCCTCACCTGACCTAAACCCTATTATAAACTTGTGGGACCTTCTTAAACAGAAGATTTTTGTTTAAGGAAAACAGTACATCGGTCTGAACCGTGTCTGGGAGGCTGTGGTTGCTGCTGCACAAAAGGTTGATCGTCAAGAGATCAAGAAACTGACAGACTCCATGAATGGAAGGCTTTTGACCATTACTGAGAAGAAGAGTTGCTATATTGGTCATTTCTGACATTTTTAAACATCAGAAATGTTTATTTGTATATTTTGAGTTGCTGATGTTAACAGATGGAAATAAACAAGTGGGATGGGGAGGTTTTCATTTTTCATTTAGTTGCATAATAATTCTGCACACTAATAGTTGCCCAATAATTGTGCACACAAAGATTTTCTCCTAAGAAAGCCAAAACCTCAATTGCTTTCTTAAATATTCAGGTTTGAGGCTTGTTAACATTTTTGGATTGATCAGGAGCACTGTAGTTGTTCAATAATAAAATTAATCCTCATAAATACAACTTGCCTAAAAATTGTGCACACAGTGTAGTACCAGCAGCAGTCTAGCTTTCTATTGGGTGAACATAAATATGCTCAAAGGATGCTCAAGTTACTTTCGAGCCTGAAATTTATACATGTGGACATTAATTAATTTGTGTAAGCACACTATTGTACTTATCTGTTGAGATGAAACTGTCTATAACTGATCCTAATGCAGGCTTGCATACCCTTGCAGTCTTCTTACCTATTTATGGAGGATCTTTAAATCTCAGGCAGTGATTATGATTATTAGCTTACATTTGGTCAAACAATTCTATGGTAATGCATATCTGTAGCAATGTATTGCACATGCAGGGCTGTGCAATACAAAAACCTAATGGTAATAAGAAAATTCCCCAAAGAAAATTTGAGGTTTTGTTAGCTTTGCAAACAAGCTTGTAAATTAATGTTATATAATAATTTTTGATATTTCTGTTACCAACATCCTGCAGCCATAAAATCGAGCACTACTTTCATCAGAAAACATTTTAAAAAGTGTTCTGTAAAGTAGGACAATTAAAATTACAGCTGAAGAGCAGAGATCCTGTTAATCCGTGTTTCTAAAGTCCAAATTTGCTTCTTTAAGAAGATATTTCATACAGACTGTACTGTGGAAGTAGACAACACTGTAGGCTGAGTGCCTGGAACCTAGGTGGGTGGTTGGTCCAAGCCTGGGATGTGCGGGGTCATGCCACACAGCTCATCTCTAAGCTTAATGGATTAGCTATCTCGGGTAGTTCAGCTAACAGTGTCCTTCACATGGCTATACAGGTAACTCATAGCCTACATCGAAAACAATCTCCTCTGCGACTACTCTGTCATCATCCAGGGTGTGATCAAGTGATCAGATCTCATATTTCACTTCAAATAATTGCACAATCTTCATGTCATATGTTGCAACTTGGCATTAATGTTCCATTACTACTGGAGGATTTGATTGATGTGACATATCTTCTTCCTGCACACCTGATGGTAGTCAGAAATGTGGATGTGCATTTGTGCATGTGTGTATGTCAGACAGAGACATTGTGACAGAAAAGGTGCAAAGATATTAATGTACAGTGGTGTAGCAATTTATTTTGCAGCTCTTAAATGACATGCATGACTTTGTCCTCTTTTCCATATTTGAATCATATAGTTTATTCAAGTGGTGTATATATATTTATACTTATATATATGTGTGTGTGTGTGTGTGTCCCTTCAATTTGCCCTGCTTTTGGTGCCTGCAGGATTTAACTCTAGTTCTTCATTTCCAGCTAACACCTTTGGGGCAGCATTATATCCCTGAGTGTACTGTCTGGTTTGTTTATTTTTTTTGTTTTCACTTTGTTTTTTGTTGTTGTTGATGTTTTATTCTGGCCTACAGGCACATTTAGCCTCATTTATGGCCTAGCTTACTATCAGTATGTAAATGCATGATATACCTCTTTGGGAGGAAGCTGCTGTTGACATGCAAACAGGAAATCAAGTTTCTGCTGCAAGAATCTTCTTCATGGCTCTTTATGGAGTTTTATTTGATGCAAATGGGTGAGCTGACAACCAGAGTTGATAGTGATACAAAGTCGCTTATATTTTTATTCGTCGTTTATTATTTCTTTTTGTCAGATTTGAACAGCAAAGATGAAGTCTCAAAACTGGGAGCTATCCTAGGTGCTGAACTGTTGCCCAATTTGTATCTCTACCTATGAATTAAGTTATGCTCAAGACTATTGCACTTGGGTGAGGATATTATTGGAGTTTTGATTATCACAGCTATACAAGAAATAACTGTGGCTGTGGCTTAGGAGGAAGAGCAGTTGTCTTTCAACCGGAAGGTTGAAGGATCGATTACAGGCTTTCCCTGA
>JBAMHW010000008.1:17699553-17722020 GCA_037177495.1 Rhadinocentrus ornatus
TGTGACAAGTAGTGTAAAGCGCTTTGAGCGGTCAAGCTGACTGGAAAAGCGCTATATAAGTACAAGTCCATTTCCAGTCCATTTCCATAAAAATATCCAATAGTACAGTGCAATATACATGTTAATCACTAATTAGCAAACTTACCGTCCTCCATAGTTTCTGTGTTTTTACTGTGACGGAAGCGGCAGTCACAATTAAATGTGAGATGGAGACCATTATTCCAAACACAACAGCCAGGAGTGTCCTCACAGGTAGGAGCGCATAGGCGACAAATGTGACAAGGATGAGCTGCCACACACCCTGCTCTGGGGACGTCGGGGGCTCCATCCCCATCGCACCCAGTGAGAAGGGGCAGCAGAGAAAGGAGAAAGTGAAGCCAAAGAGCAGCGTCAGGTTGACAATCTGTTGGAGCTGAGTCACTTGCAGGTACTTGACATTAGTTACAATGAAAAGGGAGACGAAGATGATACTGTGGACCGGGTGGGACCCTTTGGAGATGGTGAGGCTGGGGCCGGTCAGCAACTCCACTACGGCCAGTATCGAGGACATGAAGATGAGAATCGCCAGGGCTTTAAGAGTAGACGTTTGCTCCAGTTTCAGGTTGTAGTTCTGGAAAAGAGACTCGAGTTCTTTGCAATCAAACTCGTCCTCACACACGATATTGGTCAAAGGGACACCCGGTGGACAGTGACTTCTCTTCCGCCTGGTTTTGACTTTCTGAAACGGTATTTCCTCCATGTCAGTGCCATTCATAAACTGAATACCTGCACACAGCTTAGCTCAAGCGGAACACCGGATCCCACGCCGACACAGACCGGTTCCAACAGCGAAAGACGCGCTCAGCAGGATGATGGCAAAGCGTCCCAGATCGCGGGGGATGGCCGGTGGCCACGGACGCGCTCCACTCTATCCACAGGTTGGACTGTTTTGTCCGACAGCATCAGCTTGCAGGCAAATCGTCATTCCCCGACTGTCTTTGAAAGACAATCAATTAAAATGATTGGCCGATCAAATTTTTAGCATTCGCTTGAGCGCCACATGAGAAGCAATGGACACGACGTCTAGTTCTGATGGCAGCTTTTGCGGGGCTCAGATAGGATCACGCCTGCGCATTATGAGGTAAAGATAAGACACGTCTGAGCTACTTAACACACACAGTCAAGACCGATTGACTAGTGCGGTTACGGAGCATCCCTCGGCAGTCACAGAACAGTGTATCATCATTTATAATGGAAGTGTCCTTTTTCTTTTTCCACCGGCACACGACATATTTCCATAATTAAAGCCCGGGCAATCAAATATTTGCAGCTCCATTTATGCTTTTCCCCCCTCTGTCTCTGTCTCTTTCACTCTCACTTGTAAATACACATACAGGAAGACGACACTATATTTGTTTGGCACAATTGTGATTGCATACAATTCAGTGAAGACTTGTGTTGCCACCAGCAGCATTTTGGCATCCAGGGGATGGTGTTTCGTTCATTACCAGGGAAATATTAGTCATCCGTCACTGACTGCCATTGCATGAACCGTAAGGGCCCGAAAAGGTGTAAAAAAGTGACAAATAGACGGACAATTCCAACGCCCAGCACTAGAGTATTTTACCAGGACTTTCACATGCCTTCTGTAACCCCCACCCACCCAGCAGCTCTCACTCTGTGTCTCTTCGATTCCACTGTAAGTGTTCCAGCTTTCACTGATCCAACACAACTATGGAATGATTTTGATGGAGAGTGACAGGTAAACAAAGACAGTGAAATGGATGCTGGGTGAAAATAGAAACAGAGAGGTGTTGGGCAGTCAACCAGATTCTGAGACAAAAAAGGAAACTGTTCTATAAAAGACTTGTTTTACTGAGAAACATCAAGGTAAATTATTTGTGACAGAGTGAGACATTTAAAGAAAGTTGTCGCCTATTCTAACAGGGTGAAATATTACAGATTAGTCGGGTGGTAAGATATAAGCATTTCTGAATTATCAACATAATTGACTGCAGCTTCTCAAATACTGTTTTGCAATGTTTAACCGAATAAAAAAAAAGTCTTTGTTGTTTTGGCAAGAGAAAGCAAGAATATTAAAGTTTTTAAAAAAAATTTTAACCAGTTTATGAAGGAAAAAAATGAAGGTCCCCAGGCATAAAACGCAATATTACACAAAAACACAATAACATCATAAACAAGGCAAGTTTTCAACATAATAAATATAAATGAAAAAGAAAGCAAGAAAACAGAAGAAAACAGAAACACAATTTTATTTCACACACCACTAAAATGGCAGTATTTCAAAAAATGTTATCTTTTCTGTTTTCTGAAATGCTTTGTTTTCTAAAATGTCATATTATTTTATGTTTTGTTGTGCTTTTTATATAAAAACAGATGAAGACGCCTGGGGGTTTGCTTTTGGAAATTTGTTAGCAATTTATGTGTGCTGACATTTTGGTTTGTATTGTTTATCATTGTTACATTTTGTGTCTGCTTGTTGTGTTTTCTGTTGTGTCATTAATATATCTCATTAATAGGTGTATGTAAATGTGTTGGTTTGGTTGTTCATCAGTTTGTCCATGTGCATCATTTACAATGAGATTAAAGATTCTCAGATATTTAAGTGAAGAAACATGTAAAATACAATATAAATACAAAAAAAATACTGACAATATCGATAGAAGCGTTTGTTATTTTATGCAGCTCTTGCAAATATAAACTTTTAAAATCTTACACAAACTTGCCAGCTGTAACACAAAATAACTTATAGCATTAATTTGTGTTGTGTCTACAATTTCACCTCTCCCTCTTGTGCGCCTGCCATGTCTGTGTTATCTATTCCTGCTCCTCTGAGAGAGAGATGTGGGACACCGGATGTAGGACACATTGCTTTCAGACTGATAATCTGTGCAATCTACAAGGCTTTTACTCATATCACTTTCACTGGACTTTATTAGCTGACACATAAACATGACGTTCATGTTATTGCATGTTGCCTCTCAGTGCCTGCCACTAACCAAGGTGATATGCAAATGAAATGACACTCTTTTCTCATCTGCTGTCTGTCGACCAGGGTCTAATTAATCTGGCACTGATTTTCTGTCATTCCTTTGATCAATATTTCAATATTTCTCATGTAGCACCTTCTAAATGAATCCCAATATTAAGCGCTGCTCTTATTCAATTTCATTTGACATCTTACATCCCTTTCATGCAAAAAAATGTGCATTAAAACCAGATACAAATAAAAAACATATACAACATATAATTAGTAGCCTTTATGTTTTTATTTCTTTGCATCTGAGTAAACACGTGCAGTGTTACAGGAAGACCTTTTGGCCTGTTTTTGGCCAGGTAGAGTGAAGAATGAGAGCAGAACTGCTGTGCGGTACAAACATGTTATTCCCTCTGCTTTTGATGGCTTCAGGTGTAAGTGGATGGTCACACTCTGTCAGTCCTTATCTTCTGAGAACAAAGAACAAAGAGAGGTCTTGTGGGAGTTTACACCACAAAGCTGTGCTGCAAGGGCATCGGACAAGGAGATGGAAGGAGCCAGCTTCCTGCTGCACACTCCTCTTCTAAAAATTATCCTCCCTTTTTTTGTTTGTCTATTTCTGTCTCCAACTCTTCCACTACATAAAACAGCCCCTCAGACTAAAACACAATAATATGAAACAGCTGATTATGTCACTGACATATTTACATTTCAAAATTGTTAATTGAATTACAGCTTGATGACTGAACAGCTTGAAATCTGAGGGGCATTCTTCTTCTTTTTTTTTTTTGGCCATATGTCAACTGTGCAGCTCATCGATAGAATACAGATCTTATTACACTAAATGTATAGTTTAAAAAGAAACTTTTAGCTTCTCTGGTAAAGGAGAGTGAGAAATGATACCCCTTTCCCTCAGAAAACCTTTTGCCCACTGTGTATCAGCATTTAATAGAGTCTGAAAACAGAAAGCTTGAACACCATTTGGTCCAAGGAAGGCACAAGAGGATGAAAAGCAAATGTTTAAAAGAATAGCCAGGCAAACCATCAAGTCCTACCAGTGTGCAGAAGTGTTTGAAACATGGGTGGTCTTATGATCACAGAAACATTAGCTTAACACCAGCAAATATAACAGCCAAGAAAGACCCAGGAGAATCTGGTGATGCATGCTGTGAATTATCTAATGTCAACCCTAATTAAAATGTGCTAGGACAAACGAAAAAATAAGCAGGTTTTCTCACAATTTCTGCCAGGTGTGTTGGCCACAGAGAAAAGGCAACAGCTTGGAGGGATAGGAAAATGATTCCAATAATGGAGTGACCAATATGTCATATTGTATTTTAATTTACTTCGAGACATCAGCAAAGTAAATAATAAATCTATTTCTTCTGTTATTAATGAAACATAAAACAAAGCAAACAAAATAAAAATGAATAAATAATAAAATCGTATATAGCCCAGAAGTTTCACATAAATCTAAAATAAATGATTTCAAATTCAGCCTTGAGCTGGAACCTGCAGAACTCCATTTTTCAAGGCTCAAATATAACACACTAATAATCAACAAATCAAAACTGGACTGGATGTAGGGGGGCTGATTCCACAAACTTACCTGTTGCAACGCTTGCCTGTTCAACAACAACAAGGTGGCAGATTTGAATTGTTTGGAAAAACAATAGCCAGTAATTTCATGTGTCTAGTCTGCACTTTATTCAATAATATAAAGTCTGAGATATTAAACTTTAGAGGCTCTGTATGAAATAGACTTAAATATTTAAGTTTTTTAATTATTTTAGGTATCACTAGTATTTGGCATAAAAGTTAATCATCTTGCATCATGCATCTCCATCAAAAGACTGAATAAAAACAAACAAGGTACCTTCCTGATATGATCATGTTTTCTCACTTGGCAGCTTGCTGATTGCAACCTTTCACTTATCAACCAACACATCTAACAGACTCAGTCAGCACCACCCTCTAAATCTGACACCTGCATTTCTCATAAGCAGGCTTGTACTGTGTAAGGATAGCTTTATTTAAATTGCAGCTTGAAAAAAAAAGTGCAACACTTAAGATTTTATTTTCTTTGTCCATCTGCACATGTTTAGTTAAGTGTAAATTCCTTTTATGTTCAACAAACACATCTTGTGACTAGGGTTGATTGAAGCTTTGCTATTTTAAAGTATTGTACTGTCCGTCTGTATCTATCAGAGAAGATTATAGCCAAAGGAGAACCTCTAAAAAGACTTAAAAATGAGACACAAAGCCTGAAGCTTGTTTATGATGACAAGAAGTAACTGTGCCAGTTTCACCTGCGTTTCCATGAGTAAGCTTAAGATGGATCAATAGCCATCAGGTGCATGAGATTCAAGTGCAACACCCCCCCATCGTGAAATCCTCTTAAAGCTTCTGATAATTCAAGTAATCTGGGGTAGGCAATGTGTATGTGTGAGCAAGGCTGTTTGCATCCAGTCCATGTGACTTTCTCTCCACCCACAATAGTTGTCTTCCAAAGTATCACGTGCCCTACTGAATCAGAGTGCTTAAAGTGTGCTCTACATGTGATAGGTGACAAGAAAAGACACAGAGTGAGGCTGACAGAGACAAAGGCATACACATACAGTATATACACAAAGATACAAAAGGTGGAGTCTAATGTCTAAAAAAAAAAAGTTTGGTGTCAAGTTAGTATCAAAATCTCTTTTAGAAAGCTAGACTCTGATAGCTACTAAAAAGAAAGTGATTTCCCAAACTCATTTCCTACCCGACTGGCACACTTAGTTCAGCAACAACAAAAGCAAGCTTTTATAAATGCTTCTGACCTTAATCATACATCGTCATTCTATCCTATTAGATATTAATCTAAAATCTGTCATGATCACCATATGAATCCCAACTTTACATAGAATCATAATGGAAACCACTTTAAAAGATTTTTGGTGGGTGACTGGATGAGGTTTTGTTAGGTCTTGCCAGGAAATACTCTCGCTATCTAAACTATGAGTGATTTTATATGCTTCTACGTAAACTAAAACTTCTAAGATAAAATATAAATAATGACATAAAATAGAGATAATGACAGATGAAGACAGATGGAAATACCCGTGAAGCTGATCAACAGACACCTATACAATAAATACTGAGCAGTTTAAATCTAGGAAACAGCCAAAAACAGAGCATGCTGATTAGAGGCCTAACAGATTAGATACAACACTTGGAAAGGCATAATGTTGAATAGGAACTGGCTATTGAATTTATAAAGACACAAACAACATTCAGCAGGTAGGGCGGGCATGGCCTCCTCTTATTTGTGCCCTGTGTTGCTGTTTTTGTTGGAGCCAAATACCTCTTTGTGCAAGGCAGAGCTAGCGATCAATAGCCAGGAGAAAGTGGCCGCTAGCCTTGATCCTAATTAGAGCAGGGTTAGAGCAGATTAGCTTGCACCTGAGCCCTCATCTCAGCCTCTTTCCAACAACAGCTCCCTCTCAGTTAGGCCACCTAGAAGCACCAACATCAGCATAATTCAGAGATGTAACAAGTGTCGGAGTAAGACATCTCAGTAAAATACTGTCCTCATGTTCACTGTTTTTCTCTCTGTGGGGAATATCAAGCTATCATCACCCTCAGGACCAGAATTAAATAAATAAAAATACACTTTTTCATCTCTGAAAGAAGAACATGGACAGAGTGATATGTGACCATAGATTTAAATAGTTTATACGGCAAAAGGAGGATTAATTGTAAACCTTTGTTAGTGTAGGCGGGTCTGTTAACAACATAGAGTTCAGGTAAAGGTTAGAAAGTGGAGACTGAGACATTGAGACAAGATTAGCATGCGTTGTGAGTGCTGATGATGTGTGTGTTTGTGAGTGTGAGTTTTTTTTTTTTACATGCGAGACAGTCTCTCCCTTCTAAGAGTTGTGAATTGACAGCTGCTATAAATAGAAAATACCTGAGCCTTCATAAGCCACTGCTGTTGTGTTTGAGTCTAAACCAAACCACTGATTTAAATGCTTGAAGTCTATTTTAAGGATATCATTATTACATTCATTTAACATGCAGCATATTTAGCTTACTTTTAGTTTCAGTTCTTTTTCCATTGATAAATATTAACTCTATCGTTTAAAGAAAAAAGCCTAACATTTTTCCAATTTTCTTTAGTTGAAATATGTTCAAGATCACAGTTTTCTCTGCATTCAAGTAACTGATAAGGCACACATACAAAGACACAGATGCTGAAATCATCCTGAATAAAAGGGGGAGTTTTGAACTATGCCTAAACTTATTTAAAAAGCCAGAACAGACCATGTCAAATGGGGTCCTATGAGGAGCCACTCAAATAATAATGTGTTAGCAAAGTCATCTTTCCCTTAAACAATTTTTAAAGTCTTCTTTAAAATGTTGCCCCTTTTGGACTTGCTGTAGTTATCATGATGACTCTTTTAAACATTAAAAATGAAAACATGAACTCTGGAATAAGAGAGATACAGCAGTCTTAAAATAGTAAAATGAACCATCTCATGGCAAACAGATGTTGACATGCTGTGCGTAACATTGGAGCTACAGTATGTATCTGTGTAAGGTTTACACTCCTTACCCAGCCTGACCTGCTTTGACATCAGAACACACACAGTATAAACATGTAGACACACACACAACCTCTTCATCCTGTGCAAGTATTTGGGTATTATCAAACACCACTTTCAGCTTTTTCAAGTACAGGAACTCATGAAAGGCAATACAAATATACATGCCACCTCCCAGGGTGCTTATAAGTTTGAGAACTTTTCTTTTCTGTGTGTTTTTAAGGTTCACAAATGTACTCACATAGCTTTTAGCTTTCATTGGTGTAATTTATTCTATATCATATTATACAGTGAGGCTGTCCAAAAATGAGCCTCTATCCTAACTAATCACAGTACAGGCCAATCGGCCAATCACTGTAACAACAGACCTTTGAACAGATGCTTGTGGAATCTTAGGTCAATTTCTAATTAGTCTTTATTTGTTAGTGATTTTGTTGTATTGCATGAGTCAGATTGTATCTCTGGCTAAAACTTTGTCAGATACTGATGTTGCACTTATTGAGGCATCCCATGGTTACACATTCTGAAACAGTCCAAGGTTATTGAAACAAACAATGTTCTTGCTGTTTATAAAATTACCCAAAAGTAAATACCTATTACAACATGCCTAGGTGAGTTGAGTGAATTCACTCTGTTACACCCAATAGATAAAAGACCTATCACTAGGTGATTTTAATATTCAGGCCAACAACTAAAATTGCATAAATGCATCTGAGTTTGTTTTTCTAATCCAGACAACTGTGTTGAGGACATCTCTGGCCCACCCATCAACATGGTCACACAATTACTACCCATGGCCCTTGTCTTGTAAACTTTATAATTATAGAAATGCCTGTTTCTGAACACGCAGTAGTCCCTTGTGATCTACCTATCTATCTTTTAGACCTATCACATTAGAGACCACTGAAAACCTCTGTTGTGCCTTTAAGGTCATCAAGTAATTTGGTTCTGTGGAGAAGCTAGCAAATATTTTCTCTGTAGATAAACTGAACAAGCAGATCAGTGCAGTTGTCAAAACAAGCTTTTTTAAACAAGAGTGATTGCCAAGGTGAAGCCTTATATTCTAATCTTGAAAATTCTTGTGCAGGATCAGCTATAACTGAACGTTTCCAGTAACTGTTGGTTAATTTGGAGAAACTGCTGTACATGTTTCCATACAACAGCTTCAATTCTGGATTCTGAGATGTTTGCTGGAGTTTTTGTTTGTTAGTTTTTTTGCATGGACTGCTCGGTTTAGGTCCTTTCATGGCATTTCTTTCAGATTAAGGTGAGAACTTTCACTTGGACATTAAAAAAAATAGAAAAGGCTTTATTTTCCTATGGATTTTCTTTTGAGATTCACTTCATGAACAGAGGTAATGACAGTTTGTTTTACAAATGCTGCAGTCATTCAGAATTGTTCCATCGGTCATTGGAAACTCTTCTGGCCCACATGCCCACAATGAAAGAGGCCCAAATCATCTCTGATGAGAAACCCTTTTTGACCTAGAAGTTAAACTGAGTTCATTTTTTTTTTTTTTTTTTTTTACTTTACAAACTGTTACACACACTGCTTTTGGAGTGAACTTTGTCACACAACCACTCCCAGAATAATGGGTTGGTGGGGGGTCTGCCTAATGGTGGATTCTTTTAATCCATACTCTTTATAGTAGATGGTTTTGTAACCTTTTCCAGCCTAATAAGAATCAGGATCTCTTTTTCTGGGGACATCAGAAATCTCCTCCAATCGTGACATGATACATTTTCACAAACATGTTGTAAACTTCATTTTGACTAATCTTTGTTCTCTTTTTAACATTTGAACAAGATGTCTACTCATGCTTGATACTGACCATTTCACTTTCAAATTAATTGCTAATCATAGAGGCTTACTTACTTTAGCCAGGCACAAATATGTTAAATTGCATCATTTTACTAAATAATTAGAGGATAATTTAATAGTTTGTCACACTTGATTTGTTTGGTTTTGAAAGTATGTTTAGGACTTGAGTGAAAATCTGATATTTTATGAACAGTATGTTAAGCTAAAGAAAAGTTGAAGAATTAAAAAACTTTCAACCAACACCATATCTGCTCTTTCAAAGGCAGAGAAATATTTTGGAGACTTACCGCATGTGATGATAAGTCTATTAACCTAAGGGACTTAGGGTCTGAGAGAAAAGTTTCCACTTCTGTGACTTTTATCTTCCCCCCTACATTCACAAATGAGCTGCAGGACATGGACGTAAAGTCGTCTGCTCTCTGGCAGCCTTGCTAACATCAGCTACAGGAAAGACTGCATCAGACTGCTGAGATTTCTCTTAAGTTCCTGTCCATGTACTTTTCTCTTGATGACAAATGGAACTTGGTCTTACTTCTCCTTCAAGGTAAGCAGCACCAATTGAAAGGCGAATGAAGAAATATAATCATGGCAATGTTGGTAAAATATAAAAACTGGAGATACTTTATGACAGACATGGTTTGATTTTGGATTTTAAATGCTGAACAAAGAGAAACGTTGCTGGAAAAATAATACTTTTCCAAGAGCCATTTGTCAGTGTGGTCCAACTGCAGTGTTTGTAGTGCTGCAATGCTGTGTGGACTAAAAAATTTATAATGAGAGTGCTAAAAGTGGACATGAAACAGACTCCTCCAAGACAGTAAAGGCGGTACCTGTGTGTGTTAGCAGCATCCTCCATCTCATACACACACAAAATAACTCTCATGAGAAAGCTCCTTTATAACTGCCATCACATTTACAGTACACTGTCTAATGAACATAACCTTCCATGGATAATTTGAGTGACTCTAGCCCCCAGTGTCTGTCATTTCCACTGAATGACTTAACAATGTTAGTCAAGTCAGTCCATGAAGATAAATACTTTGGACACTTAGCCTCTAGCTTGCACCATGCCAGTGTTTCCAATCATTGAGGCTGGGACCCCTACATTCAATCGTAAGATGACTCTGATAATTGCTAGATGTCAATTTCAGTTTTTTTGTTTTTTTTGGTGACACATTCATTGTAAAACTCCAGTTGCTAAAAAAGATTCGGCAACATGTCCGGCAGCTGGAACCATAAATTACACTGAAATGGGACAATATGCCTTTACTAAAGGATAAATGGTTTTAGACTGCTGCCAAAAGAAGAATGGATGCTACACAGTGGTAAACATGGCACTGTCCCAATTTTTTTTAGATGTGTTGCTGCTATCTGGTTAAAATGACATAATATTTAGCAGTAAAATGTCTTAATTTCAACATGTGAGGTGTTTCCATGTTTCACTACTATAGTACATCTGCAATCTATCATCCCAACCTTTTGGAAAAAGTAAATTTCCAAACAAAATGAAAATAGCCCAAGTTGTGCCACTGGGGATAAACACCACTTCACAAATAATAGACCAGTGTCTTTACATCCACAATTTTACAAAATTCTAGGGAAATTATTCAACATCAGATTACATAAATTAATCAACAAACATAAACTATCACAGGTCAATATGGATTTATTGAAGTAACTGAGGAAATAAGTAATGCAATAGATTTTAAAAAGTATGCAGCCGGTGTATTTGTAGATCTCAAAAAAGCATTTGACACTATCAATTGTGACATTTTAATAAAGAAACAAACAGAACAAAACAAAACAACTAGAACAATATAGGATTAAAGGGGTTGTATTGCACTGTGTGTGAAGTTATTTAAATAGATTTAATTGGCGTCCCACAATGGCCAGTAGTGGGTCCAAGGTTATTTATTTAATATATAAATTATTTCTGTATCAAAAGTATTAATATTTGTGTTATTTGCAGACAACACTAATATTTTTTTATTCTAGTGAGAACTTACAGGAGCTAGGGAGAACTATAATGGAAGAAATGTTAAAAAATAAAAAAAGCAGTTAAATGGAAACAAATTATCGTTGAATTTAAATAAAACTAAAAGAATGTTATTTGGTAATTGTAAAAATTTCATGATAAAACAAGATGGAATTCACACATAAAACATGTACTACCCATATTGTCACAAAGTATTTCAGTACTCAGTAAAGCCAAACATGTTCTGGACCATAAACCACTCCCCATTCTGTATTGTTCACTGGTGTTACCATATGTAATTTATGGTGCAGTGGTTGGAGAAACACTACAATCACTTTACATCAGAAACAAGCTTTGAGACTCTTTATAGAGATCACACACATCCACTATTCTTAAAATCAAAAATATTTAAATTCAGTAATCTGGTTAATTTTCAAACAGCACAAATCATGTATAAACCTACTTAATATTCACCTGCTCTCTTATAATATTCAAAATGATTTTTTTCACAGATGGTGGGTATATAAAAATTGAACTTCTGTGTGCTTGTACAACAATTAAAACCTTTTGTGCTTCTATATGTGCTATAAGTTTTATTTATATTATGTAAACATGTATCTGTGAACATGTTAGATCAGAAAGTGAACTATTATAACAGCAGACTTTTAATGTAAAATGTAATAAAAGGATTAAATCAACTCTTGCTTCTTCTTGCTCCTTCTCAAATGCTTTTGTTAGCATCGTTCCATGTAATATGTAATAATTCCAGATATGCTAATGTTTGAAATAAACATTCATTCAGAAATATTGGTTTATGAGATTAGTAAAATGATAGCACTCGGTTAATAAAAATCAACATTTTTTCTTTTAAATTAGGGTTGTTTCTTTAGATAATACATAATTGAAATATATAGGTGAAGTAAATCACAGAATGGTTAAACTGAAAGTCAGTAGTCATATTTGTTTAGTGATGAAATGTTTAAGTCAACAGTATTCTGAGTAAACAACTTTTAAAAAGAAGCCCCGCCCCCATCCCCCAGTGTAGCTCGCGTTTTTGCTTAGGTAATCATCCACTAAAAAAGCCACACAATTAATATTTGTAATGCTCTGTAAGAGATCCGCTCTGCAAACAGTGGCCACCTTCTGTTGACTGCTTACCACTTCAAACTGTTTCCATTTCAGCAGCATAATGACGGAGCCAGACACACTTCCTCAGCTTGTCTCTGCTGTAACAGCCGTGTGAGTTCACTGACGCCCTCGGGGTACATAAATCCGATTTCCCTCATGCTCATGCATACTAAGAGAAGAGTCTGAAAGGATACTAGCTTGTTGTGCGACTCAAGAACAAGAAAAAAAAAATGTGATAGGAAGCTACATGCTGGCATCTACTGTCCACTCTGAGGACATACAGGACCACATTCTCTAATAAGGATAAAGGAAGACATGAACGCTCTCATTTTATATACACAATGAACAAAATTTTGCATGTGTTCATTTACTGTTTTAATAATTAGGTTTGGAATAAATGCATAAGGAGTAGCAATGGAATATATGTGTAGTAGGCTATGAAGCTGTTGAAGACCATTGCTTCCATTTTTGACAACTTCAAGCCTCAGACTAATACATATACATTTTTAGAAGACAGTAAAAAGGTATATAAATGTATCATATGCATCATAAATAATACATGATTTGTAACCAGTCCAATTTATTCCACAGTGCAACAGCACATCATCAGCACAACTATATTATGTAGATTTACCTTCTTAAGCAAACCAACACTTGACTAAATCTCTGTAACATTTGTTGTTTTGCACTTAAGGTTTTAAAACAAGCTTTTGGTCAAAATTGTGTTAACTACTTGGAAAGGCACAAGATTTAGTCTCTTCTTCTTCCTTTATTTCTGTTCATTGGGTAGAAAGAGGAATACCAGCCATTGGCACAAGAAGTAACATGTTCTGTTCTATAGTATCGTTTAAAGCATGTTACTAGAAATGTTACAATCTCATGGCAACATCTTATCTGAAAGGTAGAAGATATTTTCTTATGAAAACTACATGCATAGTACAATAAACAGTCTGATTCCAGTTAGTGAGCTAGATATTCAAGTATTAGGAGATCCATTACAAAAAAAAAGCTAAATTATTTACAATTCTCCCTCTACCAAGCATTAACAATTCGATTTTTTGGACAAAAACTTGGAAAAGCGTGATGAAATCTTTCAGCTTTGGATTGCATGAGACTGAATAAGAAACCAGACAGATGTCTAAAAGGTTAGCCTGGTGGCTCTTAAAAAACCTCTGACTCATGCTGAGCCAAAGCTTGAGGCATTGTAGTTCCACATGGACCCTGGAAATGGTACCTGTGAAACATCAAACATACAAACAGAAAAAAAGGAAAACATTAAAAGGTGAAAATTTTAGGTTAGAAGGTACCATACTGAGTTGAAAACTATTTATAGGTGACTGATGTGCAGTGTGAAAACAGTGGGAGGTGTAAAATGAATGTTCTTGCATACCGCTGCCTTCGTTTGCTATCATCACTGCAAAACGTAGACAGGTGCTACAATTTTACACTCCTTCATATGACTTTTTTTGCTAACTTACGTAAAATATTCTGTTTTCGGTGTTGTGCTTGTGTTGAATTCTGCCACTGGAACGCCCCTGGATGCAATCCGAGGTCCAAACATGGCTGCTGGGTAAACGATAGAAGACGTGCCCACCTACAAGCAAACAAGAAGCGATGACCCAAGTTCCAGCTTTAAATTCTTCTGTACAATTATTACATGTCAAGATGAATCCTTTACTAAATTCTGAAGAAATACTGCAACATATGATGGTGTTACACAGAGGGAATAGGTGCCATGTTAGTTACATAAAAAAAAATCAACTCACCACCAGACAAAGATCACAGATTTCCATTTCTTTTTCCACTTTAGTCAGGATGTGAGAGTCCAGAGTCTCCCCAAAAAACACCACATTGGGCCGCAACAGACCGTGGCAGTCTCTTTCGTCACACCTTGATATTGAGGTGGAAGTCTTTACATTAAATGTGCTAAACTGCTTTTTATCACAGAAAAAAAGTGCTCATAACACAGAAACTAATCTTCTTTTTTTTTTTATTAGAATTGCAAGAAAAAGTAAAGTGATAACACAACAAATTCTTTAATGAAAGCCAATGTTTGCACATCTTTCCTTTAGAAGTTACACTAAGTTCAACCGTTCCAGTGATAAAGTAGACAAAGTAGGCATAGGCTACCTACTATTAAGCCTTTATAGCATAGTACAGCAGAAACAAAATCATAACATGATCTTGTCCCCAAACAAATTTCAATAACATAAATAAAATAATCTATTTTCCTGTCATTCCTCACTGCATAATATGAGAAGAAGAAACCTGTAATATTAAAATATTTTCATCTCTTAATACACGTCCAGTCAGACCCAATTGGTTGGTTTAGCTCCTCAACATGGGGCTCAGGTGCATAATTAATGTTGTCACAGAGAGGGACACGGAGCCTTTTTTATTTAAGAAGTTTTAAATTGTCCACAATATAGTTGTTAATGAATTTGTTTTTTATTTGTTGTATATCAGATGAGAAGTCATATTATAAATAGAAGAGGATGTTGATGATTTCTGTTTTGTCTCCAAATGAAAAACCCTTAAAGTAACTCCGTATTTTCTCTTATACCTGTTGTTCTTTACATAGCTGGAAACCCACATTGTTTTAAGTTCTGGTAATCCAGATTTGGTAATCTTGAAAACCATGATTCTGGATCAGGGTGATCCAATCCAATGCTGCTCTGAACAACCAGGATAAAAGTAAGATGGATTACGTGATCCACCATCGCGAAAAATGGGATTCCCAAATCCGAATTAAATCTTTTGAACACCTGGCCCCCAGTTATCCAAACTTGTCCTGTCTCAGACTCCTAACATAGATTCAGTTCTTGCTTTTATTTAGTTTTTAGAGAAAGCTATATAGGATGCGCAACAAAACACATTCCTAAAACAGAAGTAAGTGTTTGCACATCTTTCCTTTAGAAATTTCCCTCATTTGTCCTGGCAAAAAAGCTAAAGTTCAAACAGGTATGAGTGCACAGCCCCTTTCAGGTCAGAGTTGTTGAGGCGGGTTAAAGTCCAGACATGTCCCGGTTTACTTCAGGACTTTTACAGTGCTTTCCTTAAACCACTCAGATGTTCTCTTGGCAGGACGCTCTTTATATCTCGGTTCAGGCTAATTATTATCCCTTTTCTTCTTTATTTAAAATACTTTTAGGTAGAAAAATGTCCAAGAGTGGCTGTCATTATTAAAAACATGAAGTGAAAGTAATCTCACCTTGGCAGTTTATCTACAGGAATCAGGGCATCAGGAACATCTGGGCCAGGTGCGCTGCACATTAACGGAACACACATAGTGGGTTAAACACTTCACTCAAGCAGGGGTCAAACTGAAAAAATAGCAAAGCTGAGTCTGAATGTTTATCAATTTTTATATATTCAAGAGGTACCACCTACCCTTTGCCCTTTAAGGCAGCACATATGGGGCTTCGCTTGTTCACGGTCACATGCCCACAACTCACACAGCGTGTCTCCATCAGACTGCCTGCAGCGACACAGAAAGCACAGCTGTTTTTCCATGTAGCCCTGTTAAATGTTTAACTGTATTTTTTACCTTAAGTACATAAACAGAAGAGCCAGACCAAACAAATGCTAAAGTTTTTGAAAACAATTTTTTAACTTAATGCCAATAGACTTAAGAGTAAAAAATGTGTGTCTGTAAAGGCTGCCTGAATTTAAAAAAATAACCATAAAATGTTGTTCCTCCTGAACGCTGCTGCTCGAGTCCTCACTAAAGACTAAGACAGTAGATCATGTAATTCCAGTCCTCAGATCTTTACACTGGCTTCCTGTTTGTCAAATAATTTACTTCAAAATCCTGCTGTTAGTGTACAAAGCACTGAATGGTTTGAGGACAAAATACATTCAGGATCTTCTGGTTTGTTAGGAACTAACCAGATCCCTCAGGTCATCAGGGCTAAATCTACTTTCTGTACCCAGAGTCAGAACTAAACGTGGCGAGCCAGCGTTCAGCTTTTAAGCTCCTCACATGTGGAGCAAACTCCCAGAAAACTGCAGGTCTGCAGAAACTTTCAGCAGTTTAAAATAAAGGTTAAAAACTTTTCTATTTGCCAATTTTTATCAAAGCAACTGTTAATTCCTCAACTGGAACTTTTATTTCTGGCATTTTATTTTACCTTAGCTTTCATTTAACTTGTTTTTATGTGCTTTTTAATATTTCTTTTGCCCGCCGTAATGCTTTTGTTTTATGTAAAGCACTTTGAAATGTCTTGTACATGAAATGAGTATATCATGTTTATATTGGATCATATACATGAGATAAAATTAGATCAATGTACATGGGGACCTCATGTCTTGCAAGCAAATGATCTAATCACCTGAGCTATAACACAACAGTGTATATAGTTGATCATTTGGCCAAAATTGCATTGAAATGAAGACTCTTATGATATAATTAGGACATGAGTAGTAAACGTGTTTTGTGTTACTTCTGGAAAATGGGATTGGTTTAATCAGGCAGAAAACAGTTGGTTTAAACCAGCACTTTGATCTAGAGTTCAGAGATTTTATTTTTTTATTAAGAAACAAGATTTTTTTTCCACCCAACTGTGTTTGAATTTAGTCAATTTCTTTCTTCTTTTTGTGGGTGACGGACAACTTTTCCAGCCTTTAAAACATTTTTTGTTTGGCACAGATGAAGCTCATGGCGAGATCTGAGCTGTTTTCCAAACCAGTCATGTGGTACAGCCAGGCAGAAAGATTTCGGACATCATCAACGACATCACTCTTTTAAAAGGATATAAGCCCCGATATACGCTTCAGGGAATACTTCCTGGATTACTCGACACACCCTGAAGACTCGGTGCAGAACGTCCCATCATTGCTATGCACTCAAAACAAGTCAGACGGCCCTTCTTGCTGGCCCAGATGATGACTTAGGCAATAACAACTTTAAACTTTGATTCCTTAAGAACACGGGTCCGTTTCCGACTTTTGGTGAAACTTTAAAGTTTGGGCTAAGAGCCATTTTTCTGAATCTGGTTTCATTCATTTTTTACTTTGTGTGAAAGAAATAGAAACATGACAATGGGATTAAATTCAAATCCTAAATCCTTTTTGGAAACATGGTCAGACTGACTAACACTGTAGGTTCGTTTGTTTAAGAGATCTATAAATTAGATGTTTTAGTACCACCTCCGTGCATTCATTTCCACTAATCCTAAATACAGAGCAGCTTTAGGATCAGTTACATATCTCTAATCCCAGTGGAAACATTTAACCACTAAATTTAACTCACTCAAGCTAATTACACACGTCTGCGTTTCTGTTTCAGCATTAGGATTCAGTGCAACATAAAGCTTCCCTTAATCAAAATATGCAGAAATAAAATCTGAGTATGCTGTTCTTCATAGTTCCACATGTTTCTCACCGTGAATCTTGAGTACATCTTTGGACCCAGCCTGTCGGTGAAAGTCATCTATGCACTGCGTGATAACGACCACAGAGCGCCCCTGCTTCTTCAGACGGGCTTCACACTCTGCTATAGCAAAATGAACAGCACTGGGTTTCTTGTTCAACACAAGCTCTCTTCTGTAATGGTAGAACTCCCAGACCCGAGATGGAGTACGAGAGAAGGCTTCTGGAGTTGCTAGGTCCTGGAGATGCATCCACAAAGGGGTAAGGTTTAAAGGATAAAGCTCAGTGAACGAAGAGTAACATGATACACATGTAACATTTAGCAAGTTTAACTTCTCAATTAGGGGGGGGGGACTTTTTATTTCTAGCTCAGAGGTAACCGTTAAATCTTTCCTGAAGGTAAATCCACAAACAATAAGAAAAAGCACTTTGTATGTGTGCAAGTGTGGGAATTGTTATTTTGTGAAATTACCTGAGACTGCCACTTTCTCCACTTCTCATTTTCTCCCCTGAACGTTGGTACTCCACACTCTGCACTCACACCAGCCCCAGTGACGATTGCTATGTGCTTTGCTTTGGAAAAAGCCATGCGGAATTCAGTCATGTCTGAATAAAAAGGAGTTTAAATAAAGTAGAAACAAAAATAAATGGAGGTCACTTCATATCAGGCGCCATTTAAGTACCTTCTTTTACTTCTGCTTGTCTAAAACCCAAGACAGGGGTCATCTGGAAGCTACAATCTATCTGTCAGCACTACAGTGGTGTTGCAATAACAATCACACTTCCTAAACGTGTTAACTCCTTTACACTGTTTCAAAAGAGAGGTTATTCAACATTTTTCTGAATGATTTCCTTATGCATCGTATCTGTCACGAAGAATGGCAAAACGTGACTCCAAATGACTCTTTTAATGAACAAGCAAAGCTGTGGTTTTACCTGAACTGAGTCTTCCTGTGTCAAACACCGGTCCTGTTGTCACATGTGTGGAGAACATGCGAAGCCCAAGTGAAATAGCAGCTCGATTTTGGAGAAGCATTGCTGCTAATTGACCAGATATAACATATAAAGAAAAGAAAAGAAAAAAAACAACGTAAACAAAAAGTTTCAGTTATTGCGTACATTTCAAATAACACATTAAATTGCATAAAACTTAAATAAAAAGAGAGCAATCATTAAAAAAGAAAGTCATGAAAACACACTGACAAAACAGAAAAAATAACGTAAAAAAAACTACCACTTTGATATTTATAACAGTAAAATCATAACCCTGTATTTTACAAACTGTGTTTTTTGTTTTATGTTTTCTTAGATGATTTGTAGTTGTTGGATTCGTTGTACTATAATATGTATTGCTGCTTACATGTTATATTCTCAACTTTATAACTGAACGTTTAAATATTGGTTTAGAGTTTTGCATTTTGGGTCATCTTGACTGTTGCTACAACCCTTAAAAATTAACACAAGGCTGTAAAAATACATTCAATGCAACAAGTTAATCTAGAGAACCCCAACTATTTTTAACATGTAGCATGCTGCTGCAACAAAACTGAGTTTTGAGTTAACTTGCACTGATAAGGCCAGGAATGGACACACAGTCGGATTTACAAATAATAATTAACTGTGGGAGAAAAAGGAAAACACTACTATGATTTAGAACAAGTGACATACGTTAAAACACAAGGATTACACTTCGCTTAATCTCTGGTTTAAAGGATTGAGGTATTCAGCTTGCTTGCACGATCTTTCAGTTTGCACAACTGCTTCTGTGCTTGTTCGTCTCTTTCATTTGAGATAACTAGAAAGCTGTCTCCAACACAAATATCTTGCCATAAAAATATCTGTATACTTCGTGTAAATGTTTTAAAATCTAACACAACCTGCGAACACAATCTACGTGAACACTGGGCTCCTTTTAAATCGTGAACTACGTGACTGCTGCCAAGGAACAAATCTAGTCGTGCTTGCTGTCACATGAGCATAAAGTTCCTCGCATAAAAAAAATGTGCTTTTTTTATTTTTAACGTTGTATCAACTGAAAGAAATGTGGATACAGAAATATACATCTACGTTTTTAATGTACATACCTCGCTGTGTAATGTTCTTTTTGTCCGAGTTTAAAACCACGCCGTGTGCTTGTTTACCTGGAGGACTGTTATCAACAACAGCGGCCGTAAATTAACAACACTGTCGTAAAGTGGGCGGTGGGTAAAGAAAGATGCTTGGGTAGCGCCATCTAGCGGAAGATCTTCATAACTGCTGTTCATTCCGGAGGACTCATTCATTCTCATCAAGCCACTGCTGGAGAGATCGGGAGTTTAACTGTAACCAAGTACTGAAGCACAAAGCCGAGGAGTTTTAACCTTACTTTGCATTACTCCAAATTTTATTCTTCAGCTTTCTATTACATTTCATTTAAAGAAAAAGTCAGTTTTACTATATATATATATATATATATAGATTATAGATTAATCTATTATTATTAAAAATCTGTTATAGATTTTATATATATATATATATATAATCATAATTAACTACAGTGAAATATATGGTTTTACAGGTCAATTTTCCTTCAAGAAAAAGGCCAGAAAATGAGGGTTCTTTAAGGTTCTCAAAGCAAGGATGCCTCTTTTTTTACTGACATTAATGGCAAACTTTGTGATTACAGGGATCATTTTGATGACATTTGCAGAAGCTAACCTGTATTATGAGGTACTGACCTCCAACATATTTTACCATCCTTGGATTTGAATCTTTTAGGAGTAGCAACTTCACTAACAATAATCTCCTCATCAGATGTGTCTTCTGGATGATACTCCACATTGTCTTCCTCCTCAAAAAGCCACTCATCCGTATATTGCTCGTTTGCTTACTTTCACCAGACATTATCCAGAACTTGGCTCACTGAAAATGTTCTTTTCATTTTTGCATACTGCAAATTGGAAATGTGCACTAAGTCACCAATTCTATACTGAACGCTGGACTTGGCCAGCAGTGTTTGTTTTGTTTTTGTGCAGGTAAACAGGAAAACAACACAAAAAGAGAATCCTCTGAAGCTCAAATGACTGGGAGAGGAGCAGGCTGTCAGTGTGTTGGATGACAGTGCACGTATGAATTCAATTTTGGCTCTCATTATTGCTGTATAATGTTATTTTTACAACTGGGTCAAAACCGACCCTAACACCTATTAACACAGAGGTATTCATGTGTTTCTTTTACTCATTTAAAACCTAAAATCGGGGGACGTTAACAAGAGATAGGTTAATTCGCTGTAAAGCAGGTAAATTTTAGTCAGTTCATTAGTGAAGAACACATCCTATTTTCCGTGTTAATATTCTAAATATGAGTGATTACAATATTAGGCGGATGTGAGCAATAAGCTGATGCAAAATCGAACTTGTTCTTGTTTCGTTTGTGACAGTTTCTCCATATTGCATTTATGTGTAATTTCCTTTCACCCTGTAACCATTCTACATCTAACTAACGCCTCTCTCTCACACACGCTCTCTCTCTCTTTCTCTCTCTCACACGCTCTCTCCCTTTCCCGCGCGCGTGCATGTGTGTGTGAACTGCCTCCTCCCCTTCATCAATAGCTGCCTCCAAGCGTGTGAGTGGCCGTGTGGTTTTGCTTCTGCCCCAGTCGGCCAGCAGTCATCACTGGACCCTGGGTTAAATTGATGGCGACCACTCCAGCCAGCAGCACAGACCGAAGACCGATAAGGAGACTCCGCTCTAAGAGCGATACCCCATACCTCGTTGAAGCCCGATTCTCTTTCAACCTGCGGACAGGTAAGGAGACATCATCCTTCTCTCAAATCTGATGTTAGATGATTCTGCTAAAATATGCTGGTGTTGCTATTGTCCTTCTGGACTTGTATTATAGTTTTACTGGGGGGTTAATTTTCCAAAAATGTTTTAGACATTCTTGCAAGACAGAAGATAATGTGGCTGAAATGTTACGCAACTTTGAAGACCTCGCTTTGGGTTGCTGGCTTGTTAAGCGGGGAAAAAATAATCAATGTATGAGTTAAGAAGTTAAACTGGATTTTACTGCTTGGACACCGCTCGTGTGAATTTTGATTTCGTCAGATTTGGTAATTCAACACAGTTACATAATACGAGGACGCTCCAACGTGATCTGTAGTAGCTCAAGCTTTGGTCGTGTTTGTGGAGCACAGCATCGAAATGAACATCCGGTTTGTTACTGCTTTTTTCACACATTTTAATAACAGTATCTCAAACTGTGATAGATTACGCGATGATGCTCTGCTTAACAGCTCCATCACCATGTGTGTTGCTTCCCCTGTTACCATGGCGACTTGGTTGGCTGAGTCAACGGGATTCAGATCTTTTGTACTACGGAATAAATAAGACATACTGCATCCAACAATTTGTTTGAGATTTTATGACAGCCCTTCCATTCCCCTGAAGTCCTAATGAGCTTTGATATTTGTGCCTAATTTACAATGTGCTTATCTCTCATTAGTCTCAGTCATTGTGAGGATCGGTGTGCCCACATGTCTGGATAGAAATTAAATTATAAATCCTTCGCTCCTTGTTGTCTTGACTCTGAAATACAAAATTAAAAACAACCATAAAGAGCTGCTACCACTAT
>JBAMHW010000008.1:17737895-17770018 GCA_037177495.1 Rhadinocentrus ornatus
CCCCCCCCCCCCCCCCCCCCCCCCCCCTCCCCCCCAATAGACACACCTGGCTAATGAAATTAAACAAAATAAATAGAAGGAATTAAATAGAAAGAAATGTTTCTTAGAGTGCTACATTATCCAACACACTTTTTTTTTATGAAAATGAGCAAATTTCTATTTCTGTTTCTTTCTCTCTACTATGTAACTTGCAATTACACATCTTCATTAAAATGACACATTACCTACAACCCTGCAAGAGAGGCTTCAGTTTTCATGATTAGTATATAGTGGTCAAAAAAGCTCAAATTTTCAGAGCCATATGTCGTACCATTTTATAGCTGTTTGTTTACAGTGCAGTTAGTGATTTTTTTCTACTAAACTAAATTGTCACCAGAAGATGGCAGCATTGTAACAGGTTTTCTGAATAAGCCAGCCAGTTTTGCAGTGAGGAGGAGGCTTCTGCCAGCTGGTTCTGCATCATCTTCTTTATGTTGCGATTTGTGTAAAAATGTAGTAACATTATCATATTTTTTTATCTTTGTCCATTAAACTATAAATATTCACAATAAAACATATATTCAAGCTTTTTCTGTTGGTTATTTACTTTAATATTATACCTAAATTCAAAAGGAGTTGCAATTTCCTGTAGAAATTGTGTTTGAAGTATGAGATCTTCAGAGACAACCATATAAGCCTCTTATTGTGATCTTTGATGGTTCCAGTGGTTGAGCTAATAGTCATAGTGAATAATGCTGAGATGGGATGTTATTCACGTGCATAAGCCATTAAAAAACAAACAAACAGCCATATTTGTACATGCGTCCTTGTCATTTGTGCCTTTAATTTTTGTCTTTTTAATTTCTTCCCAAAATAAACACATCAGATTTCCACACGTATTTGTCTGTTGCCTTTACATAATCACATCACATTGCTCTGCTGCCTGTCAGGAAAATGATGAAGCTTGTTACTGACTGTGGAGCCAAGAACTGCACAAAAGGTTAGAAATCATATTCAGATTAGAAGTGTTTCACAGAAGAGTATGCACTGCACTTACCATCTAAATAACTGTCCCTCTGGTTGTTTTAAGGGAATGTGGTACCATCTTACTAATAGCAAGTCAGATGGTTAATAGTGCAGAAAGACAATCACAGATGGGAAGAGACAGAGATAAGAGGAGAATTGGAACAGCACATTTGTTGTGACAGGCTGCTCAGTCGTGAAGTTGTAAGATTGCTTTGCTCGAAACCTGCATCAAAGCCTTGGAAACCAGTGTGAACCAGAATGCAAAACATGAACTAACTGGCACAGTAAACTTTCCCTAGAAATAAGCACCAATCACTACAATGCTGGTGTTTCCCCATTTAGTTTCTTTGTATATCAGACAATTGTTACAGAATCCATGTTTGCCATAGATGTACAAAACACCATTTTTTTCTGAGTGTTTGTAGAAGCAACACAGTGAGACTGTGAGCCAGTATATCCGTCTGATGGAAGTCAGAGAGATTTGATAAATTCTTCTTGAGAGGCTGTGTGTGAGCTTACTGTAAAAATTGTAGTGTTGTGGCAGTTTGTGACATGTGTGAGGTGAGTTGTCATCCACATGAAGAACCATCCCTGCGTTTTATGTTGAGTCAGTCAAAGTCAAAACGTCTCTACAAACATCCCGTGGAAAAGATTTCTGTACAGGAATTTCAATTTTATGAAGAATGAGGTTGGAGTTATTTAATGTTAATTTTAATATCTAAAAACAGTGGTTCAGAACTCATATGAGCCAGTATGATTGATCATTTGAAAAGCTGCTCTGCTGTGAACATTTTATTAAAGACAATTTTAAAATTTAGTCAATTTTGAAAGAATAAATAATAAAAAACAGTTATTCATACTCCTGAGCAAGACAATACCATATGAGATAATTTGATGAAGCAAAGGGGAATAAAAACATGAAAACAATAAACAGTAAGGATGTCATAAGAGCCAGCCATGAGAGGCAGAGATGGAATGTTCCTGCAGACACTACCTCTAATTTTATAGCCCTAATAATATTCCTTAATAACCAACAGCGCTCCATGCTTACCTAACTTATATTTTCTGTTATTTTAATTGTCACTAAAGATCAAGGGTAAAAAAAAAAATTTGCACTCCACTTTGCTTCTAACCCACATCCTAACCATCTCATTTCAGTTTGTATAGATTTAAGATCTTATGTCAGGCATTGCTTTGAAAATCTTAATCATGGATCCAGATGTAAACAGTCTTGCTGACATGATTTTGTCTCATAACAAGTTAAAAAGAACCAGGATAAAGAGCATAGATGGAGGTGCTTTAGTGTTGTTTCTGTCAGTTGTATACCAGCCATTGTGTTGTCACCAGTTGAAAATTTTGTGCTCCTCTACACCATTTTCTAAAGTAAAGACACCCAAAGTTGACCCTCGAGGGCCCCTATCCTGCAGGTTTTGGATGATCGGAATCAGATTGACGGGTCAACATGTTTGGGCAATGTTTGACAACTAGCTGTTGAGGAGAGCCATTTAATTTAAATCAGGTGTGTTGGAACCCGGTTATAAAGCCAAGCATGTGGATGGTGACAATGACTTCATGGTGTCTTTAAGTGCTCCATATAAATAATCCATTCTGCAAAATTTTTTGTTGTTTTGTTTCATGTGAGGTATAACGAGGTACCTGAGCATGCATTCATGACATTTCCTTTAACAGCATATCTATCAGATAATGACTGTGCTCATCATCAGTTGGCTTCTTACATTGTGACAGTTTAAAACAAAAGTCCTCTCAGGCAGCTTTACATTTAAGGCAAACATCTTAAATTGAACCAAATGAATGAAAGTCCAATCAATGGATCATAAACTCCATAGCAAGAGGCCCACTGTTCTGTAGGTTTTAGATGTTCCCACTGTTCACAGCTGACTGAAATTAATAGGTCATTGATGAAAACCTGACAAGCTTTTGGGTCCAGTTAATTTTAATCAGGTGTAGGAAGCTGGAAAGCATTTAAAACCTGCAAAAAGCAGTTCCGTCAAAGCTTCCATACTTCTGTCAAAGCAGGTCTTCTGTTTTATATATATATATATATATATATATATACATACAGAGAGAGAGAGAGAGATAAAGACGAAAATTGAATGAGCAATAAGATAATCCAGAGAATTTCATCTCCAGACAAAAATTATTTATTTATTTATGCATTTTATTAAAAAATTTTTAGTACTATACCTTTTGCTGAACAAGTGTGATGGTCCACAAACACCTTTGCTCTCCCAATATGATAGAAATTACATCCATGAATTAAAATGCCTAAAACTGCAACCTTTAATAATGGAAAGTAAATTAAAATTATTACTGTTTGTTATATATATATTCGAGTAACATTTTTCTTTACAATTTTTTATCCTCCAAATTTATTAAAAACAACTGTGTGGTATATTGCCTGTTATCAAGTACAATTTCTGTTTTGCAAAGGAATCAGTTTGCAGCATTACCTTTTTATATATGGGAGATGATTTTATCTCAGAATAAGTGAAAACTGGTTTATATTACTTTTGCTCTCATTTAAAAGGGGAAATATTTAGGATGCATGGCAAGGCAAGGCAAATGTATTTGCATAGCACATTTCATGTACAAGACAATTCAAAGTGCTTTACATAATACATTAAAAGCATTACAGCCTGGTGCAAGAAGCAATAACACGTGCATTAAAAACATACTTTAAAAGAAATAAAAGAAAATTTAAAAAAAACATAAAGGAAAAGACCTAAATAAAATAGATAAAAAGGACAAAATAAAGGTAATTTACAGTTAAAAAGTTTTTAACCCTGGTTTAAAACTGCTGATAGTTTCAGCAGACCTGCCGTTTTCTGGGAGCTTGTTCCACATTTGAGGAGCATAAAAGCTAAATCCTGTCTCTCCATGTTTAGTTCTGACTCTGGAAACAGAAAGTTTCTGGTTGGTTCATAACAAACCAGAAGATCCTGAATGTATTTTGGTCCTAAACCATTCAGTGCTTTGTAAACTAACAGCAGGATTTTAATGTCAATACTTTGACAGACAGGATGCCAGTGTAAAGATCTGAGGACTGGAGTTATATGATCTACTGTCTTGATCTTATTGAGGACTCGAGCAGCAGCGTTCTGGACTAACTGTCTGATGGACTTTTTAGGGAGACCTGTAAGGACAGCATTACAGTAGTCCAGTCTACTAAAGATAAATGCATGGACAAGTTTTTCTAAGTCTTGCTGAGTCATCAGTCCTTTAATCCTTGATATAGGCCGACTTCACAGCTGTCTTAATATAACTGCTAAAATTCAGGTCTGAGTCCATGACAACTCCCAGATTTCTGGCTTGGTTGTTAGTTTTAATCTTTGCTGTTTGAAGCGGAGTACTGACTTTATATCTTTGTTCCTTGGCTCCAAAACTATTATTTCAGTTTTGTCTTCATTTAACTGAAGGAAGTTCTGGCACATACAGTCTTTAATTTGATCGATGCAGTTGATCAGAGTTTTGATCGAAGTACCGTGTCTTGGTGAGATGGTTATATAGATTTGTGTGTCATCTGCATAACTATGGTAATATATTTAGTTGTTTTTCAGAATTTGAGCGAGCGGCAGCATGTAGATGTTGAACAGCAGTGGCCCCAGGATCGAGCCTTGAGGAACCGCACAGGCTATTTTGGTTCGCTCAGATGTATAGGTACCTGTAGACACAAAGTAGTCCCTGTCTTTTAAATAGGACTTAAACCAATTAATGGCAGCGCCAGAAAGTCCAACCCAGTTTTTCAGCTGGCCTAGTAAGATGTTATGGTCGACCGTGTCAGCACTGAGATCCATCAGTACCAGAACTGATACGTTTCCGTTATCTGTGCTCAGGCGGATGTCATTAAGTACCTTGACTAGAGCAGTCTCTGTGCTGTGGTGTGGCCGAAATCCTGACTAGTAGACATCAAAACAGCTATTTAGTGTCAGGAAGTTGTGTAGCTGTTGAAAGACAGCTCTTTCTATAATCTTACTAAGAAAGGGTAGGTTTGATGTCGGCCTGTAGCTGCTCATGAGTGACGAGTCTAGGTTTGTCTTTTTCTGTAGTGGCTTGATGACAGCTGTTTTTAGGGTCTCTGCGAAGAAACCTGAAAGCAGAGAGGTGTTTAGAATCTGTAAGATGTCTAAGGCCATGCATCCTGAAACATTCTTAAAAAGTCCAGATGGCAGGGCATCAAGACAGCAAGTGGTGGTTTTCAGATGGCCAATAATCTCATCCAGGTTTTTGGGACTGATTGGAGAAAAATGTGTCATGGTGCTCGTGTCTTTGAGTGGACACGGGGACATGTGTCCTGCCCCTGGCATGGAAGCACTGACTGCCTGCCTGATTTTCTGAATTTTGGCAGTAAAGAACTCATTACAGGCCTGGTTGGACAGAAGTTCTGGGGTTACTGACACATGAGGATTAGTTAGCCTGTCAACAGTAACGAACAAGGCACCAGCATTATTGCTGTTCTTAGAAATTATGTCAGAAAAGAAAGATCGTCTTGCATTTCTCAGCTCCAGATTATAAATCCTTAGTCTCTCTTTATAGATCTCACAGTGAACCTGCAACTTTGTTTTCTGTAACCTGCGTTCAGGATAGAGAAAAGTATATGAGAACAGAACAGAAACATGACATTATGAAAAAAGATAAAAAGCACACAGTATGTATGTACATCATACTATAAATGCAAGTATTTCTAAAATGTGCAAGGTTCTGAACAGTCTGCATATGCATTAGGGTTGTTGTTTTTTTGCCAGTTTGCTAAATTTGAATGCAAGTCAAGGAAAGGTAGTGACACTGCACCAAAAAGTAGGCAACTGAGGGCAAGTACTGCATTGCACTGTGGTGGGAGTAAATCTTTGTACCTCTGTACCTCATTTTAGAGAGGGCTTTGATGCCAATGGAATAAGCTGCAGCTCATTGAAGGAACATCAAAGATAACCATGTCCCAATAGTCCACAACCATTCATTGCACTGCAGGAAATTCAGGAAATGCCCTAGGGTCCCTTATCGTTTCCATGATTAATAGCTCATTAACCGGCCATTAATATGAGCAATTAACCCAGAAAATGCACAATAACTTAGGGTATAAAATGAGTGGAAATTTGAGTTTGTAAAATAAAGATAGGACTAATTCCTCTTTTGACTTAGCTACATATCTATTAGTAATATTAGCTTTTCCAATTGTTGCCAGTCAAACAAACTTATACTTTTTACTTAAATTTGACCTTTTACATAGCTTCTTCTTCTTTTTCAATGCATTCAGTGAGTGTTGAGGCAGTTGTCAACTTTTAACAAAATTGTTGTTTAATTGTGTCATTTGATGACAAGTTGATTTTTTTCTTTTTAGGTGTGTTTTATTTTTAACACAACCCCTCAAGCCTGAAAAGTAGGCGATTGTCTTAATTTGACGTTTTTAAAGGCATGAAACCAGAGAAAACCATTATATCTGAATATTTTCTCTGTAGTTCCTAGTGATATCTTAAAGCATTTGTTGGGTCTCAGTGATGCCGTTCTATGATAGTTCATTTAGGATTACAATTGGCACTGTCTCATGCACATGCTCTGAAGATTTTATGTTCTCTTCGTTCTGCCATGGATCATGCAAAACACAATAATAAAGCATAAAATAGGCTATAAGGAAGTTTCAGAGAAAACAACTCAGAGAACAAAGAATTTCACAAGATACTGAAGATTAAAAGCATTTTATAAAACAAAAATAACAAAACAGGAAATAGTGAAAGTGTTCTGCTGCTTCGTTTTCTGTTGCATTTTTGTGTTTTGTTTTGTGGGGATATGCATGTTATTATTATTATTATTATTATTATTATTATTATTATTATTATTATTATTATTATTATTATTATTATTATTATTATTTTGGCTGTTATTTGGTTTTGTTCTTGTGACATTCCAGAGCCTCTTTCACACAATCTATTAAGAGAATAATATGACTAAACTTCTCTTAGTTTTCCGCATTCTCCGTTTTTGAAGATGATATGCTTATGATGACGATGAAAGGTAGTACAATACGTTAAGTGTCAGAGTGAAGCCATAAAAACATCCTGTGCAGACAGAGAAGCAACTTTTCTAGCCTATTAGAGGAGCGCGGTGTGCAGCCAATCACAGGCACTCACTGCTCAGCTCCACTAATCATGGATTAGCCACAACCGACTGCAGTCCATAGCTCTAGGACGGAGGTAGTCAAAGCCATTCACTACACAGCCTCCTATTTATTATTAGCTGTCTTGGATCTCGTTGCTGCTGTGTTAATTTTTTCTCGGCTGCTGCGACTTTTTTTTTGCGCAACCAAGCAGGCTGCACATCCTTAGAGCTCAGGTAAAGGTGTGGAAATACAGCAGAGTGGAGCGACCGATTTTTGCTCGATCGAATATGCTACTGTAGGTCAGGTAGGACTCAGCAGATGGCTCTTTAATTTTAAACCCACAAGCGTAGTTACACCGCGCGCTGAAAGAACTGCTCCACTTCCCAATGTTCAAGACGGCCAATTACCCGGCGGTGGATCCTGCGCCCACCATCATGCACGGTGCTTGGCTTACCACGGGGTGCCTAGAAAACACGCCCGTGGCGGTGGAGAAACCCAAGAAAAAGGCGTTTAGCCTGGTTAAAATAATGTCTCTGAGCAACAAGAAGGCGCACGACCAGCATCCGCAGCACAACAACAACATACCTTTTACGATCCACTGTCAGATCGGGAAAGAAATAAAGCACATTTGCAGCAACTGCAGCCGCGGGAACAACACACAAGACGGTGAGTAGGCTTGTGTGGTTTCGCCCCTAGTAGCCTTGCAGCATGGCATCCAGGATAGGATACTCCTCGTTATTAGGCAAATGTTATGTCCGCAGGCTTCATGTGCGCGTTTGATATCCAGATTAGACGCATGTTATGTCTAATTAAACGTCTCTCCTTGAGTGAGGATCAGTACCCATGATAGTTAATCGATGCCTTCCAGTATTAAAATGATAATGCAAAACACTGAGTACTCTTGCTGTTTTTGGAAAGAGTCTGGATCAGAACTTCTCACAGCAGGGCTTGGCTATGACATGCAGATGAATCATTCTTTATTTATTGTTTTTCTTGTATGTTTCATTTACCTGTTTAGATGTCACTTTTGTGGTGTAAAGCTATGCAGTCTGTTTGCACAAAGCCATTTCAGAATCAGTGTTATTACATCATCACTCAGCCATCTTGGTAGCAAACAAGTGTTTTTAATTAAAACCAGCCACATTGTATCACAGCAGTGGAGAATGTAGGTTATGTGCAACACGATTAAAAGGGGATAAAAACGCAGGTGTAAGACTGAAGTCAGGGAGATGATCACCTATCATGAAAACACAACACTTTAATCACTCTAAATGGGATACTTGGAAGAGGGTTTTATTTTTCCTTTTACAGTTCAGAGTAAGCTCCTTTCTCTTCTGCCAGGATTTTGTCATCACATACTTAAAGTGCGCTTCTGGAGTCTTTTTTCTGCTTAGAGATCCTTCAGTAAACAAGATGAAGGTTAGGGAGTATTATTCACACAGCATGTGGATCTCTTGGATAGGGAATATAAAGAATGTTCACATGACAAGTCACCAGGATCACTTTGATTTACTTTCAAAACCACATTTGCTTCCAAAGCGTAATATATATTACAGTAATGTAGCCTTCAAAGATTTGTTTGATGTTCTGAGCCAATATTTAGGTTCTACACATTACTTTACTGATGCTGCTAAAAGTGAGTCATTGCCATTATTGTCCCACCCATGCAGTCTACTGTTATGTTGATGTTCCTGTGCTTATATAGCTGGTTTCTGTCTCTATCTTGCCTTTGGAACTCTATTAAAGCTATTTGTACCTGCTGGATTCAAGACTGTAAAGTAAATTATAGACTGTTATGGTGGCAGGATTGCTAAGATGGTGAGCTCAAGGCTCTGCAGCATTCAAATAATGGTCAATGGGACTGATGTCCTTCTAGCGTTACTGTCACATTATTTATCTCAATGTCCAATTTCCCTGTAGAGAAGGCTGTCCTGTAAAGTGATAATGGTTGGCAAATATTGTGGATGTGGTGTTTGATGGTTGCATTAATTGACAGCATGTCATTGGGGACATTTAATGTTGTGTTGACACTGACGGCAAACATGAAATGCTGCATGAGAGGTCATCCTTTACTTCTACACTCTTGACTTTTACTCAATTTTTTTCTGATGGTTTGGGGGACTTGTTTGGATTTTTCTGTCAACTGCTTTCTATTTTCTGTTAGCCAGTGATGTGTGCTCAGACATTTCTGAATATGTTAAAGAATAAGAATAACTGTAGTGTAGTAATCCCCATGCTCTTATAATACTCTTCTAAGTTTCTAGTCTTGCAAGATTGCCGATGTTACTTGGCTTTTATACTTTTGAGTGTTAATCAAAGTTAGCTGTAATGAGACTAAAGAGCTTAGAATTAAGTGATCAACCAGTGTGGGCTTTTGAATGGCTCATGCTGATAATTTTTAAGAGCAGGGTGGTTGGTCAACAATACAGGTATTGTGTTGTTGCTTTTGTTTTGAGTTAAAAACACTTCATATATTCTGAGACACAAAAACATTAATAAAAAACATCTAATATTTATATCTGATCCACATGTTTTTATAGAGATCTATATCAAAAAGAGCAGCCACAGTGACAAAGCTGCATGTTATCCACATGTTTCTGGATTCTCTGGCTCTTTTGTTTATTTTTTTTTTAACTGACCTTGTGAAATAATCTGTGGATGATTTTGTAAAAGATAGATTAATAAATAATTGATTGCTGAATATCCAAAATGTAAACAAGGTGATATGTTTGTTTTATTTAGATTTAATTTGAATGATTTGCCTTCTGTTTTCTCATCAAATGGACCACTTTTATCCCTGCGCTGTTTGCCCTTTTCAGGTTTTGTTTTGTGAGAAGAGCAGTTTGTAGCCTTCTCATTTGCATCACTTTCCTCATGTAATAGTTTGTCTTGAGACAAAATGCTTTACATTCTTGGCTTTTGATGTCAGACAGTACTTTAAAGTCAGAAGGCTGGGCTTTGTAAATATTTTATAAAGAGTAGAAAGATTCCCCTTTTTAATGAGCTGCTTATCTGTCTGTTTAGTGTGTTTTGTCAAGTCATGCCAATTGCTCGACGTGGAGCTGCCTCTAACTGTTTATCCTCAGAGTATATTCTGCATAATAATATCTGACACGCAGGTTTGTTTATGCTCTTGGTTCAGCCTAATTCAGTTAATTCAGAATTTAGGAGACCAATTGGCACATAATCTTGCTGCAGGGATCTTTGGAGAACGAAGTGTCTTCTGTTTTCACTGTTGGTTTCTTTGCATCATGACTTTCCGGAATATTGTCCAACCTGAACCAGACCCCGATTTCATTGACTGTATTTTTCCTTTTTGTTCCCATACAGCTGAGGAGGTTGACAGACTGTCCGCCATGCGCTCTGAGTCCTTGGTCTCTGGTACCCACACCCCACCCATCCGTCATAGGAGCAAGTTTGCTTCTCTGGGGAGACTCCTCAAACCCTGGAAATGGAGGAAGAAAAAGAGTGAGAAGTTTAAGCAGACCTCTGCTGGTACATATTTTTCCCCATTTTTATAGTTTTGGTTTGAAAACAAAAAACACACATAAGTGTCACATGTGTAGCAACTATGGTATTTGGTTGTTCAGTATATATCCTTTAACCAGAAGGGAAGCTTTTAGGTTTTTGGATCTCAGGATTATAAAAATGCTTTAAAATGATTGTATAGTTGCAAGACATGAGTTTTTAAGGTCTCTTTATTGAGTTCAGTTGATCTTGCAGCCCAGTGTTGTCAGATACAAGTAAAGGACATGGACTTTTCAGATGTGGCTGTGTTTGTTTTTCGATCCTTGACACATCCCGAATTCTACAGTCAGCCTGCTGGATGGGAGGAGGCAGTTTGTCAGACTGTGTGTGTCACAGGCTGGAAGCAGAATTCTCGCCTTTGCAGAGAATAAGCAATTACTCGTGGACCTGAATCCAGTCTGTGCAGGGCAGAATTTTCAGACTTAGTTATATGAAATTAACAGTTTCCTGGTGGGACTTTCCTCAATAGTTGAGCCTCTAACTGATTTGATAATGCTCCCTAAAACAACACTGTTTTTATTCTATCCTTACTCTCTTTTACTTCAGAAGGGACAAACATTAATTTTTTGGTTAATTCTACTTCTCAGCCAAGATTTGGTTCTAGTTTGTGTCTCCATCCCTAGCACAGTCCCTCTAGTACACTCTGAATAACTGTGCTTTTAGTTAGATACAAAACAGCTGATGACATACATTTTTTTAGCTTTAGATTCTTGACTTTTTTATGTTTTACTGTATTACAGTGAAGAGTCTTCTTGATAAAACAATTATGGAGATGCTGTGTCCTCATTGGTACATTCATGTATGCCCTTTGATAACTGCATCTCCCCTGTTATGGTGAAGAACAATAGTCAAAAGCTGGGCAACAAAAGATGTTTTTTTTCCTGTTTTTGGTGTTAATACACGGTAGAGCTGAGAGAAGATGGCTCCTTTCATCACTTTTGTTATCCACTTGTTATGCTTGCATAATGCAACTGTCTCTAAATAATTCTGGTGCCACCATTGTTCTCTTCAGCCGCGTTTGATGGCTGATTATGGTGTGCCATGTCTCACTGGATCGCCTTCTAGTTGAATTTCTGCATAGTTTTAAGTTACTGGTGGTCTTACAAATGGCTCCAAGGCTCAGGCAGCTGTGTTAGCCAAACACAAACTGCTGCAATGTACAGTATTCTGTCACAGCCATTTCAGTATGAAGCACAAAACTAATCCTAAATAAGTTGGATATAACCTGCGTTTATGCAAAAGCAACACCATTGCAGTAAACTGAAATGGTTGCAGAGATTGTGAAGTCAACAGCATTTCTATTGAGATTTTAAGATGTACCAGTCATTGACAGATTTTACCATCATCTTTTGCAGCAACTGCAAACTGCCTATTCTCTGTTAATCTGACAGTAGGGACAAGCGATCCATAGTATATTTGATGCTAAATTTGATATTGGCCTTGTTCCAAAGTGATCAAAAAAGGAAGAAATAAAAGGAAAATTACATTAAAAACAGCACATATTAACTCAAACTGTACAATCCCAACCCAGTAAAGCTATAAACAACAGAAGCTAATGAGTGCTCTGTTGTTGGTCAGTGCATGGTATTATTTTAGTTTTTATCATTTAGCATGAAGCCATTGCAATGTATGAGAAGCTAAGCAGAGTAAAGTGAAGGCTAAATTTTAAGGGGAACATTTAGTGAAGCTTGTCTTAAATGTAAGCAATAAGGCATAACCGTTTGCTGTGTATCAGATTTATTTCAAGAAAAAGAGCACACTGGCTGTTTTGTTGTCAAAAAGTCTGTGTTTAGAGGGACAAACGTTGGTTAATCTGATCTAGGAACACCACTGACTTTCACGACCTATTGCCTCACCAACCATAGTTGCTTTTAAAGTAAAAATTTTTAAGTTTATTTAATGTAAGGATGACCAAATGTTATTACTGCCCTCAATTCCTCAGATGACATGAACTAAGTTTAAAATAAGCAAGAAGACGTCTTCAGCATGCAGTTGGATTTATTATACTCACTTTATAAGCAGACTCTTTGAGTTAAGAGGGATTATTGCTTATTTGCCAGTCTTAAACTTGTTACTTAAACAGACAGGAAACATTCCCTCTGTGGTTTTACTTTACAAGATCTGATTAAATATAAGCAGATGCATAATGTCCTGCATCCCTTCTTTCATTTTGGACTTGGATGCATGACCATAGCTGTCTCAGATACCTAACTGTTGGTTATAATTCCTGCATCAGTAGAGCAGGCTTGGCACTGGGTATGCAGATGTTGTTGTGGATAATTGGATGCTGGGAACTATAAAGGATTATAAATGTTGTGTGATATTAAGCAGATGAATTCCAGCTGTGGAGGACTGCCCTCTTCACCTTAGGGAGGATGAAGGGAGGGCCTGACAGTTGTGTATCTTATTTTGCTTAGTTGTTTTTTTTCTTCTCTCTTTTTTCAAAGTAAAGGTTGTATCAGGAAGAGATCTAACTAGGCAGAGGTTTATCAAAACAACAGGCATGTGGTACGTTGATGCTATCTTGGCTATTTTTAATCCAATTAGCACGTCTTCCTGTGTGTACAACAGCTATCTAAGTTCAATGTTGTTGCTGATTATTTGAATAAATCTTGGTGTCAATGGAAGATTTCACACTTGCCAACTGATTATCTATGTTTTTGGAAGGAAAACCACATGTCCTGCCACAAGCTTGACATGCCCGTTAAACATCGGTACCAAAGTCTTGTTTAGCAATGCCTGAGTTTGTCACGCATGAGCTCACCATTGATTTTAAAAAAAGTCCATAAAATGTTTAATGTGGTTTTTGTGAGGCTCAGAGAGTTGCCTCTGTTTAAAGACTCCACTTTGAGCTAACCAAGCCTCGGGGTTGGTAGGATGTGTTCTGACAATCTGGGTCACTTCACAGTGGAATATCTTATTCTAAAAAACTAAGCAGTGTTCTCAAATCAATAGAGGATGTGCTTGTATATGCCAGTTTAATTTATTATGCTCTCAGCTAAGCCTCCCCAACGAGTGTCTAATTTTCTCCTCTTTGTACAGATTTGATTGGCTGGACTGTTGAACCATGACCCCTTTTGGGCCATGGTAGCCAACTAACAGAACTTGATTTAGAGGACACTCATACCATATAAATAGAGCTTTAATCAAGCTTGTTTAGTCTTTCTAATCAATGCACATCAGCTTCATGTTCAGAATTAATGAGATGTTATTGAAATTTGAATTGATTTCCTTTTTAATGACACCTGGCATTTAGGTTAGAGTGAGTGGGAGGTGGCATGCCCTTAACAATGAAAAAGTACAAATTAATGCATTTTCTTTGTATTCTTTTGATCTATAAATTTGTTTTTGTTTTTTTTGCATTGTGTCATCATCATGTATAGCTAGTATTTGACACGTGTTCACTTCAAATTGAATGTCTGCCTCTTTTATTTCATGAATGCACATTGCCTGTCAAATTTGAAGACATAATATTCTCATTAAAACTTTTGAGTTAATGGTATTGCATAAGTGCACACAGATAAAGCAGTTATGTCATAAAGCTTTGAGTAATTGCTTTTCATTTTGGATGAGTCTGCAGTATAATCCCTAGACACATTACTTCATGGCCAGCCTGGTAATGACCTCTAGCATTGGGTTTCCCCCGCTCTGGTAAAGAGTCAGCATTGATGTTTAAGAGATTTTATAAGTAGATTGCAATAACACAAATCAGGAATGTTTAATTCTCATTAAAGCTGACTTTCTGCTTGATGCTTTCCGTCAGACTGAAGGGTTATTGAAGGATTTTGAAATAAGGAAAATCTGTTTATCAGCTGCAATAAAAGAAAGCAGGGAAAAGAATTTGAGGGGAAAGATTAACCTGAGTGTGTTTTTATTCATTTGTTTTCTTCTATATTATATACCCCCCCCCCCCCCCCTTTTTCCTTTTAGTCTCACCACTAAGTCAGGTGTTTAGTGGTGAAAGTGTTACTGTTTTGTTTTTGTTTTAATAAAAACAAATAGACAGCACAAATCTGCCACATATGTCTTCCTGCTCTGCACATCCTACAATGCCTTGGAAAAACAGACCAATGAACTCGTTCCTTTCACTGTCAGGAAAAAAAATGTGCTGTTGATTCTGGGTCAACTCTTTGATAAGTCTATTTACTATCCCCTTGATATACTTGACCTAATGTTAAATTTGGTCCGTCTTGGGGAGAAAATCAGTTTTTGATGGAGCTGCCTGCATTAGCATCTTTAAAATAGTATTTATAAATGGCACAATTTACTTGGATTTCACGCTATCTTCAATTTATCTCTTCCTGGTGCTCCAGTGGTGGTGATTCTTTGAGTGAAATACTGGTGATATTTGTGATTTAAAAAAAAAAAAAAAAAAAAAATTCTGGCTCAGAGCTAAACTTTTGACGTTTGGAGTAATATTGAAGAAAGTTATAACTGGGCATGCTGTTTAATAATTACGTGCTCTGCTACAGTATTTTCAGGCACTAAATGTCACACTAGCCACATAATTGCCCAGAGGTGTCCCTGTGTGACATTTTTGTTTTTTAACTTTGGACTCTCAGCACTTCTAAATTTACTGTATCATGACCAAGGGCAAATAAAGGAGAGGTAAAGGTTCTGGTATTTTCACAAAATTCCTCTGAGGGTGTATTAACACTGAACACACTGCCCTCTGATAAAGTGGGCAATGTCAGGACTCCTGGGTCATGCAAAGCACAGATGGCAGAGGCTGTGATCTTCCTCATAAGCAAAAGCAACCGTGAAGAAGGCTGGAGGGAGTCTTCTATGCTCAAGTGTTGTTCCACATCCCCATCTTCCTCATTTTACATTCTTAACTGGTTCCTATGCAGGGTTAGCCTTTAAGATAACTATGTGATTGTTCTCTGCTTTTGTTCTGCCAACCGATAGGAAGAGTGCCTCATCTTTTGAAGCCTAAAAATAGAAGGAAACATAAGCTATGAGACGTTTCATCTCGTGCATAATGTATTACTATGGGAAGTGTTGCTGGAATATCTCTTAATCTTTATCAGGAGTTATAGCTGTTGAGAAGAGTCAGCCTAATATCTTTACAGCAAAATAAAGTTGTTGTTTTTTTAATTTGAGTGTAAAGATAATATTGCATAGTCAACTGGAGTAATAAGAAGCTCAATGTGAGTTAGAGGAGCAGCTGTGGGAAAATAACTTGCGCTGTGAAGATTGTATTCAGTGTAGTGTCCAGATATCACTCAGGTCCTTGCAGATCTAATCAGTTGTGGAAAATCCAGTAAAAGCCACAGCTTAGTGGAGCTGTTTGCCTTGCCTGGGAACAGTTTCTTCTCACCAGAGATGTGATTATAAATTTTAGCAATGCATTAGAAAGCCCATGTTTTTCTCTGGAACACTTTTTTTTTGGTCAAGCAAATTATCAAAAGCCAAATGCATCCTCATTTTTTTTAGCTATTATAAGCTGGATTTTCTTGTTCATATGTTTTGCTGTGATTGCAATGTGTAAATGTTTTGAATGAATTGTCTTAGCTAACTGAAATAAGCTGACATTTAAGGTTTTAGATATTTTATTGCAGGGTCTGATGTGGTAAAAGCAAAACCTGCAAATATGAATCAGTATAAAATGTTATCTTCCACATAAGAAAAGCACCTGTTTGTCGAATTATTAGCTAAGTAGTATAGAGTAATTATTTTTTTTTGTTTTTGTTTTTTTTTCAGCCGTGTTGGTAAGCTCAGCTTTAGGCAAGTCAGACTGGGTTGTTAGTGTGATATTGCTCTCCAGGTCAAATGCATTTTTCTGACTGCTAAGCTCTTTAGAAAGCTACGCAAAGCATCTAGTGTTACTATGATCTGCTGTTACATTACCTTCAGCATGCCATTAAAGATAGAATGCCTTTAATGTAAATATTCTTGCCCAGTCGGATTTCCATGATCAGTCTCCAGTACCATCTTCTTGTGGTTTTGAATTAAGGTTCAGAATAACTGCCCTCACTGTAGCTACCCAACTGTTATGGTAAATGACTTGTACTTATACAATGCTGAAAACATTTAACCTTTAAAATGTGTTTTTAAGCGTTTTTAAACCGTACCCACTTCAGGATTTAGTGAATGGATCCACCAGGATTAAATAGTCTGTTGTGTGATCTTTTTTATGACAACGTCAAATTAAGCATGTAACAATCTTTTTTTTTTCTTTTTTTTTTTTTTCTATGCTTTCAGCTTTGGAGAGGAAGATGTCACTGCGACAGAGCAGAGATGAGCTCATCAAGAGAGGGGTGCTGAAGGAAATCTTTGAAAAAGGTGAGCTTATTTTTATGCAGTTGCAGTCTGATTTAGAAGAACCGGAAACTACATAAGGGATAGACGTGGTGTGCTTAGTTGAAAACTTTCCAGTTCTTCATCTGCTCATTAATCAGCAGCCTCTGATGTTCAGTTTTCAAGATTAGACATGAAACATATATATCTACAGATATAATCTTTCATTATAGGAATTTGTAGCGTTTTCTAAACTCTAAACCTTTTGATCTTAATTTGACATCCCAAATTCAAAGCTAGAGCATAGCCTGTATTTGAGTCTTCACAGCAGGCTCTTCCATCCCTCGGGACATAAATACAAAGTTGGAAAAGCTGTAAAAGTCCACTGACTCTTGCCGAGATGTTAAGAATGAAGATAAAGAACTGTGTTGTCTTTTTATTATTATGTTACAAATCAAGCCAACTCTATGTCTGCTGAAGCTGCAGTCTCAGTAACTAAAGTTAAAGCTTGAGTACAACCAGATGCTTAAGAACATGGCTCATAATTCAGGCTTTAAACGACCTATGTACAGTTTGCTGAAATACCAGAGTTCAACATTCTTGTGTAAAAAAAACATAGTTTAAAAAGAAAATGCTTAAAAAACAAAACTAACCCTTTATTCAAATCTGAAGAGCATTATTGTAATTTTCTTTCGAAAAACTGCTAATTAATGATTAAATTTGGGAAGAAGAATGCATTATTTTCAAGCAGCTTTAAAATGTGATTACTCAGAAACTGTCAAATTGCTCAGAACTGTGGCAGAGAAGCAAAGGTTGTGTCAAACTGGTTTCTGTTACCATTCCATGGTCTGGTGTGAGCTGATAAAAAAGGCTCCGGGGTTGTTAAACAGTTTTAACCCCCTCTGTTTTGGGAAAAGCTTAATAAATACCATTTTAAAAACTTTGTTTGCTCTGGATTTTAGAGAAGGTTTGGTTCTGCTAAATAATAAACATTGTGATAAACATTTTTTCGTACTTATGTTCATTTTGTGTTTCCTTCCTTCTGTTTTAGCAAACGTTGAATTCCGGTCGTCAATGGACGGCAGCATCTGCACTCAGGAGCCCTCTATTAAGACATCCATGGTCCTGCCCACCAAGAAATCTGTCACTTATCCAGGCGACCATCAGGATATCCCTGCCAAGCCACCACTTTACCACAAACAGCCTCCTGCTCTCCCTCCAAAACCTTTCTCAAGGATCCCAAACCATAGCACAGGTCAGCTGCAGGTTTGCGTGGTCCAAATGACTCCAGGCAGTGTTTCCCTGAGCTATCATTAAAGTGTAACTACACACCCTACTTTTTGCGTAACTCCACCCACTGCCGATTTTGAAAAATGCCTGCAACTACAAGGGTTGGGGGCAAATGATTGACAGACAGCAACTCAGCTCACATCCCTTCATATGGGTTGGTGGGCCTGCATCTGGAGGGAGGGGGGCTGTGGTTTTTATTTAAAACAGTTGATAGGTGTCACTGCTTGTTCTTTAAACTGCACCTGTGCTGCCACACGTTCTTAGGATTACAGTAGTCTCATTAAACCCCCCATGTTTAGCTCATGCTGGGCTCTGTCTGTCATTGTCAATCTGTCAGAAAGAAGTGGCATTACTCTGGCCTAATTCCCACCACTCTGCATTGACGTCTGATAATCGATGAGCTGTGTTTATCTCACTGCACCAGCAAACTGTAGTAGAAATGCAATGCAGTCTTTTTTATTTCCCTTTTTAAGATTGCCAGCCAATGAAGTTGCCCTGCATGCCTGGAGGAAAGCACTCTCCACCCTTGCCTCCCAAGAAAGTGATGATTTGTGTGCCTCCAGGGGGTCTGGACTCCTCCTCTCCGTCCCCTAACCCTCTCAGCACCCTCCCTCCCAAGTGTGCCCCTCAACAGGGCGTGCTGCCTCACCACGGCACCCTGCTGCCCTCTCAGCTCGCCGGGTTATCTGGGTTTCACCAGAGCCACGGTCACCCACTCCAACTTCAGTATGGCAGTCTGCACGCCCCAAGCCGTATAATCGAGGAGCTCAATAAAACCCTGGCACTGTCCATGCAGAGGTTTGAGAGGTTAGTAGCCATCAGTGCTCATTGTTAAATCTGATTGTGCGAAGGCAGGGGACGGATTATAGATTGGCCTCTATCAGCCTGTCTGTACATCACATGGTACATCCTGGTTGGATTCTAAGTGAACGTCACAAAATATGTACTCAGAAAGTACAAAGACAGATCTTATGTAACAGATCTCTAGTTTGATGCCAACTTTTCTAAAGGCTGTACTGGGGATGTTTCCTCTGCAAAGAAGTATTTCCCATTATTCGATAAGCCTCTGGTCATTATGATGAGATTAATCTTTTGTTACCAAATACTGTTGTTAAAACAGCACTAATCTGACTGACAAGAAAGAAAGATAAAGAAAGACTTGGATTTCAGTGTAGCTGAAGCCTTTAATTTTTGTGACAACTTACTTTAAAATTTATTCTGATATTATTGAGGTCGCATCCTGCCTTTTCTGCTGTACAGGTCTAAATCGGCACACTGCCTCACAGGGCAGCATGGCCTAATTTTTAAGTAAATGTGTGTATGTGTGGGCACAAGCGCACGGAGTAGGCGTCCCTCCAGCAGTTTGCCTGACATAACATGACCAGCTGCTCTTGACAAGAGCTGAGTTTCTTCGTGTTTTGAGAAAAGGGACACAGTAGCGGATTGGACATTATGTAAGCTCTTACATTAGGATCTCTTTTTCACCAAAGCTATTTGGGCAGAGATAAGGAAGAAAATGCTCCTGACATAGCTAACAATTAGTTTAAAAGCTTGGACTCATTGCATAATAGTGGCTCATCAAGAGAAGCTTCAACCAGGATGTTTATTGATCAATATGTCAAATATGTGACAGGTTAACCTTGTGATGGCTCCTGAAAGTGTAGTTTCTTCTTTTCACCTTGGTTTGGAATTATACTGATGGTATAATCTGTTGCATTTTTCTTCCTGTTGTTCAGAGAATTGCACGGCATTGCGGAGGACTGCACAATTTAGGTTCTTTGTCTCATTCAGCTGGTTTTATACCATATATCTCCCCCTCCCTTTATATCTGGATTAAAAGCTCACTAAGCTATCATTATGTGCTGTACCATAAGCCAGAAGCCCATTTATTGTGTTAAGCCACTTCCAGTCTCTGCATCGGAAAGGTTTGCTATGAATGCTCTATCAGTAATACTATTTGAGAATATTAAAAAAAAGATTGGATATACAAGCTTATCCCTTTTGGAAATGATATGGTCACAGAAATATAACATTAATAGCCAGATTTAGATCAAAACCTTCATCCTATTTGTCATTTTCACTCTTTAGCTCTGCTTTGCATGGGGGTGTTCAGTGTGTTCCACTGGATAGAAGAGAAGTGCCATCAGTAATCATAGAATACGAGGATGACAAGGAGAACATGCCCAATGAGTCCGATTATGAAGATCTGCCCAGTATGTACAAGGATGAGGAAGATGATGTGGATGATGATGAGGATGATGATGAAGATGACGACTCTATATTTACAAGTAAGTAAGCTAATACTTTACCATATATAAAGTTTTTAATCTTGGTAAAATTTTTGTAAGATATATTTTATATGAAATAAAACACAACAGGTCAGATAGTTTGAGTTACTAAACCAAGCCATTCTGATGCCATTAGAGGTTTTTCAGGAAGAAGGCCTTAAAAGGCAGGAGCTACAACGGAGCATTTTTGACAGAATGTGATGAGAGGTGCTGCAGCAATGTGCAATATGAGAAAAGTTTCGCATTTCTTGAACATAGAAGCATGTAGATCTGGTCTAGTAAACCCCCAAAGTAAAATTGTGAACTTGCAAAATAGCACAACATGAGCTCCTTGACTTTGTGCCTATTGCTCCTCATATATTTGGTGTTTGGCTTTAGGTACGCTGGCTCAGAAGGTGCTTAGAAAAGATTCCCTGGCCATCAAGCTGAGTAACCGTCCATCCAAACGAGAGCTAGAGGAGAAAAACATTCTGCCCATGCAGACAGATGAGGAAAGACTGGAGTCGAGGCAGCAAATAGGCACCAAACTCACCAGGTGAGACACACAGATCTTTGTTAAAATCTTGAATGCAATTACAATACACGTATGATGGTTGAACTGTGTATTTTTACTGAAACAAACAGATTAAGCCATAAGCACCTTAGCAACAGCTGATTGACACCTGCAATAACTTCTCTGCCAAATCAAACATTTTGGACAGATAGAACTGTGACTCACTCCAACACAGATGTCTCTCCCCTTTTTGTTTGTTCTTTTTTGGGGTCTTTTAATTTTTTGGTTTGTTTGTTTGTTGTTATCCTTACATTGTTTTCCTTTTCAACATCCAATAAGGATACACTCTTCGTGTCATTTAAAAGAGTCTCTGAAAATGGAGCTGACCTAATTTCAACAATACACCCTCCCCTTCTTTTGCTTCTCTTGTCTTTTCTCTAGCATGCTCTCACTATTACTATCTCTCCTCATTCTTCCTCCTGCCTGACTTCCTCCCTCGCTCACTGAATCACCACGGTGATGCATGTGCCAAACTATCTCCACCTGACTCCTCCACACAGCAGCACCACGCAAGCTTTTTCGTACCAGCAGTCTTTCATTCTCACACTGCACTGGTGCAGTATGTACAAATCATAGGAATTTGAATGCACAACTTGGGGTTGAGAATTCTAGTAGATATTGTTTTTTAAACTTGATTTTCATAGCTAAATGAAGAGAATGTAATGATCTGCTGCAGGGAGAAATGATCACTAAGCATATGAAAAACATGAAAGTCGTCGCACAATAAGATATAAGATGTCAAGGACATCAGAGACATGTTATCAAGAAAAATTGGAACGCAAGCCAGTTAGTATTCTGCACTGTGACTGGAACATAGTGCATGTTCCCAGAAGGCCTGCATACTTAGTTGTCATGCTCTCAAAAAGCTTTGTGGCTGTATCCTTAGCACAGTGTCATCCAATGCACATGTTTCCTCATCACTGTTTTTTAACAGCAACATTGTGTCTTGTAATATGGCTGCCAGGTAGTCAGGTACCAGGTAATGTGCCAGGGTAATCAGAACTGATTGTGATAATGTTTGAGGACGTGCTGACCTCAGCTCAGTGCTGTTGCCCTGATTCTCTGGGAAACCCTGGGGAGTGAAGGAAGTGCTTCAGCTTTAACCTTCCAGAAATAAAGCAGATAAATACTAATCTGTCTTTGCTTGGTTGTTTGATATTTCACTGACTTGTATTGTCTGTATAAAGTAACTTTGTTCTTTACTTTCATTTAAATGCAGCATGCATTGTTAAATCAGCAATAATTACAGCCTTCTTTTAGTAACTGGATACTTTAGATGCTTTGTTACACAGAACTATGTAGGAAGATGGCCATGGAAGGTTTTGGAAAAGGCCCCCTTTTTGCCCATATGTCATCTTTAAACACAATATTTGGGGCTGCACAATATTAGGAAAGAATTTGCTAAGTCATACAGTATCACTGATTATTACAATACCAATATGATTTGTGACATGAAGTATAAATTAATGCTTCAGTGTATGGTGCTCATCTCAGGACTGTTAATAAGGGCTGTTTTTAACTTCTTGACCTATGCATGCTCGTTGAGTATAGAATATGCACAAAAGCAGAACTTTCTCTAATAACCCATGCTTGTCCTGTTTTTGTTCAAATGCCATTGTGTTTTGTGGTTGTCATAGGAGTACTTACATCACTCATGTTGATATTGCAGTAATAATAGTTTCATGTAGGTATTTGAATTATTTTTTTAACAGTAGTATAAGACTGTTACTTATTAAAATATTTGATATACAGTATACTCAGGTTTCATGAAGCTGTGCGTGACTTAATGCAATCTTAGTTGGGACAGACTTTTGTTTAAATTGTTTACCAATTTATATGGATGTTTGTCTTTTACTGACATGACTCTGACACACAGACTTAGTTAAGAGGAGCAAAGCTAAACTTTGGCAACTTGTCCTGAATAAAAGAAATAACAGCACGATGAGAAGAGACAAGATGAGAAGAGACAAACATCTCTAGTACCAATGCAGTCGTTTTTAGCCTACTCTCACTTGGTCTTTGCACAAGGCTGTCATTTTTTAACTGTAAACATATTGATCATCCTTTTAGTTTTTCCTTGGATTTTTTTCTGTGCCACTTAAAAACGCAGCAGATTGGAGGTGATGGGCTCAGTGCATCTCTTAAGCTGTTATATAAGTGTGTGTCGTGGATATGTGATGAAACCTTTCAGGTGGCTTTTAAAGGTTTCACAGTAACTTTTACTTTATTCATTATTACAGGAGAGCAGAGTCTTGAAGACTGTCAGGTTTTTGCAAGCTTTAAGTACTGCATTGCATCAGTGGTTTGTCACAGAGTGACTGATTTGCAATTGATCATACCAGAATGAGGATTTTTTTTAAGTGTACCTGTCATGATGCAAGAGTTTGCATTTCATAATATGATGCAAGGAAAAAAAGAAGAGAAAAACTATGTAAAATTGTGAACGAAAATAAATTGCACATTAGCAATATTAGAACACATAGAACAATAATCCCAATTTTTCAGTTTAAGACTGCACACTACATCTCAGTGTTAGCATTTGAAGAAGTATTTATTATGTGAATCAAAATGAAGCAAAGTCATGTTTCCTAGGGCTTTCTCTCAAAGCATGAAAGTAAATGTTTGGCTAAATATGGGGAAGAAAGAATTAAGTGTCCAGGTTTTCCTCAAATGCCTCAATTTTCCTCAAATTCTTCAGATTTCCTCAAAATATAGGATTTATCTTCATCTTGTTCTGCATCACTGTTTGGATTCAGACCTTCTGACATCTGAAGTGTGCAGAATTTATTATTCTTATTAAACCATTGTGAGATGTTTAGATTGTGAAAATTATACTTAAAGTATCAAGTAGAAAAATGGTTAAATTGTTACTGTAAGGGTGCAAATGATCAGCAAAAATAGGCTAATAAAATTTTATGAAAGCTTCAAGCTATATATAATAATAAATATAGCTTGAAGCATTAAAAAGTTACTAATTCAATATTAAGATTCTGCAAAGAAAATTCTCTCCACAATGTAATACCAGAAGCAGTTTGGGCTGTTGACACAAGACAGGTTGGGTTCATGGATTCAGGCTATTGACTTCACATTCTGACTATATCTTCTACAGCCTCAGTGGAAGTTTAATTTTTTCCTATAAGACTACATCTTTTTAGTCTCCAGCAGTCCGGTTTAGTCGAGTCTGTGCCCACTGCAGCCTCAGCTGTCTAATATTAGCTGACAGGAGTGGAACCGACATACTCTTCTGCCACTGCAGCCCATCCGCATGAAGGTTTCACATGTGCATTTTGAGATCTTTTACTGTGAACTTGTCAAGAATTGTTAACTGAGGACTAGAAGCCTTCCTCTGAGCCTGATCCAGCCTGCCTATTCTCCTCTGACTGCTGTTGGACAAGGACATTGAATGCTGTTGTTTTTTTTTCTCTCTCTCTCTCTCTCGCTCTCTCTCTCTCTCTCTCTCTCTCTCTCTCTCTCTCTCTCTCTCTCTCTCTCTCTGAGAAAACCCATGAAAGCAGTGCAAAGCATTATATCCTGAAATGGTTGTGAATGAGTATTTTAAAATAAATTTAGTCACTTCTCTTATTTTAATTTTAGTAAGGTGGTCGATGTGAACTTGTATTTGTATTACACTGCTATTAGATGATTATATTTTTCTAAGTTATGAATAATAATATAAGTATTATAAAGAAGAAGTTTATTTGCATTGGAATTTTATAACTTGTTGCCTCTGTGTTGCCTGCTGAAATATTCCCTTTGATTATGTGCTGACAATGTATGCTTTTCCACAGACGCTTAAGTCAGAGACCTACAGCAGAGGAACTAGAACAAAGGAACATCCTCAAACGTGAGTCCGTTAAATCTATGTATCTAACATTAACTCAAAAGCTGCAAAATTTAACTCTGAAGTGTGATTGGTTTGACAAAAATATGACTTTGATGATCTATTGTAACACTGCATGATTCCACAGTGAATGCGGTCTTTTATGCACACTTAGTTTATGTGGTTCAACATGATAATGTGGGAGACACATTTATGTGAGTGGCATACTTCTCCCTTTATTCCTCCTTGGTCTGCCCTTTCATGCGAAGCAGGCGGACAGCAGGGCTCCCTGAGAAGTAATGTCCAGAGAGACATGTTTTTTTTAACTCAAACACATGCATTATCAGAGAGAAGCAGTTCTGTTGCCTAGGACTCTGCAGCTCTCACATCAAAGACTGACTTACCAACAGTTTCTGCTTTTCCAGAGGCTTCTGTGTGACAGGCAGTGTGCAAGAAAAAAGCACAAATGAGGGACAAGCCCGTCACTCATGTGATACAATACCAAGGTTAAACTAACAAGACTTTATTTTTTAGAAAGGAACCCTCTGGAATTCAAAACTATAAATAGTAATAGCAAATTATGTTCAAGGAAAAAGGCAGTTTTTGTAGGAAAGCTTTTGTTAACATAAGCAGTATCCCAGTGTGGCCATTCTTTGTTCTTTTCTCTCTCTTTGACTTGCTCCTCTGACTTTCATGTTTTTGTCTTTGAAACGTAGATTAAATCTGTACTAGAGCACATGTATTAGATACATTTAGGAAGACAAAACCTCATATATTACCCATTTAAAAGAATACAAGTTTATTCTTAAATAGGTCAATAGCTTGATTATAAACATGTTCCCGGTTAGCAACGGAGAACTTGAAAGGAACAAAACAATCCATCCCTCCCCATATCTATTGCTAATAGCATTAAACAGCCATAATGGAAACTATTTTAAGCTGTGAGGAACTTATCCAGTTTAGTGTGAATCTAATGAGGCATATTATGCAAATAGTGTGTTTGTACCTCTTCAACATCTCATACACATTCCACAGAGTCCACTGTGTGCCTGTACTTAAAATATACCACTCTTATCCTTTGCAGCCCGAAATGAGCAGGAGGAAATGGAGGAAAAAAGGGAGATAAAACGAAGGCTGACACGAAAGGTGAGTCCAAAATAGCTCCAAAGGTGCAAACCCACACTTGTTTTTCCAGCACCTGAAGGGGGGTAAATTTCAGGCCAAGATAAACAAACACCATGATAGTCACTCATCTGTAGTGAGAAATTAAATCTAGTCTGCTATAGGACTGGCATTGTACTTCTCGGGTTTCCCATGGGAGACACTGATGTCCTTGTTGCCCTTGCACTTTCAGCAGGTTGCCTGCCAAATATTTGACCCCAAGGGAAGTGTTGAATAAGTTCCTCTCACTGTCAATTAAAGGGTAACACTTTCTGTTTACCTACAGAGGCAATGCTCATCAGAAAAGCTGTTAGTAGACCAGCATGTGTGGAATTAGTGACAACAAGATAACAAAAAATCTCCGAGCTAGATGATGGCTCAGCATCACCTGAGCCAGCAATAACTATAATATACTATATAAACTTGAGAAGAGGAAGAGAGTTTTGAAATGAAGAATGATATGTTTGTGTGAGAACAGTTTTGAGAGAGAGCAATATGATATTTGAGTGTGAAATCAAGAAATCTTGCTCTCAAACCAAAGTTAAGCTTTTGATTAAAGATGGGGAAATATCCTCATAGACATCTAGATAATAAAGATTTACAATTGTGCTATTCCAGCTTAAAAGTACTACAAGTACAAACTAGTTTTTCAGCATAATTCTAACATGCACTATAACGCAAAATTAGGAACATCCTCTTTTAAAGTAGACATTCTTAGAAACACGTTTTTGTATGGGTGAAAAGGCAAAGATTATTTCCAGGTCCTTATAGGAATACATAAAGCCAAGGTAATGCCATCCAGGATAACTATGTCTAAGCCCCAAACTATTTAAACACCATGCCAAATTTTAAGATATTGGATATTTTTTCTTCAATAACTGGTTGCTTATGGAAGAAAAAGTGATTAAAAGATGGTACAAATGAAAATATAAGTATTTAAGTGAAAAGAAAATTAACATCAGCTTTCGCACAGAACCCAGTAAAAGTCTTGTTTTTCTCTGCACTAACTTTCCACTTGCAATAATGGCAGTGATAAGATGAATATTTTACCATTTTGCTGAAGTCCTCTGAATGATATATAATTAAAAATATGATGACAGGACTGAAACTAATGTGTTCTAAGATTAACCAAAAACTTTACTAAATCAAACTAAATGATGTTTATATTAAATTAATTCTTTTTAGGTTACATATTTAGATTGATTTACATTTAAAAAGCCAGTCTCCATGCTTTGTTTATGATGCATAATTTTTTATAGATTCAGCATCGCAGTTCTTGTAATTGTTGAATGTTTGTTTATTAAATAGGTTGGCTTTTTTTATCTTGTCTTTTCGCTAAGATCATGCAAGATGTTAAGATTTGTAATTGGTGTTTTCAGTTGTCCAATGTGACACAGATTTCAGATTTGCAAGAGAAGAGCTCAAGTTTTATGCTATTATTAACTGTTTTAACAACCTTCTCCAGTGAAGAGGATGTTCAGGGACTTAAAAGTAAGGCACTTATTTAGATGTCCAGAATGCCAGAGCAGTGTGATCCTGAGCTTTTCTCTTTGCATACTTGCACAAGAAGTAGTGGATGTGCAAACCAGCATTTTGAATATGTTTACAAGCGTACCATAACTTTTCATTCTTATGTTTCAGCTGAGCCAGAGACCCACTGTAGAGGAGCTGAGACAGGCCAAAATACTCATCAGGTTCAGTGATTATGTTGAGGTGTCAGACGCCCAGGACTATGACAGACGAGCAGATAAGCCCTGGACGAGACTCACAGCAGCTGATAAGGCCAGTATTACTTTGACTAATGTAGTTAAACTAAGGTAATCTTTTAATATTTTTGTCCCTTCTTGTCTGCTTTTAAAATTTTTCCACTCACAGTTAAGCTCTCATTTTGCCTCATCAATGACTCATATGAAGCAACCACAACCCTCGTAAGGGGGCTAGTTCCTACTTTCTTATAGTGGCAAGTTCCACCTCAGCTGTTTGGTTTTCTTTTGTGAGTAAACACCCTGAAGCAGTCCTGCTGCTCACTGTCCAGTGAGCTGTGCCTCTGATTTATTTTAATGAATGCTAGACTATTGCTGAGCACATCTTTTGCTGCCTTTGCTTGGATGACGTAGCTCCAAGCACTCCAGGTTACACCTGAGGTTGAAGTCATGTGAAAATCAGAGGGATTCAGCATTTTGATTACGCAACAACCTCCCTTACATAAGAGAGGAATTGGATAAGCCACGCCTCAGGCCCCTTGACCACATCACTGCTCTTCAGATGTATTTTCTTTTCCCGTTTCTTCCATCCACCGCAGAATTTAGTTTGTTCTGCTGTCATCAGAGCATCTTCCCTGAGGCTGAAGATGTCCCCTTGAATGATGCTAAATAATAAAAGGAGTAGCATCACCTGTCTGTGCTGCCGTCACACATTAAATTTTAGATCGGAAGTCAGGTCCCCAGGCTTACAATTTTCTGTCCTGAAGCCTTCCAATGCAGACAAAACCACAGAGATGTACTGATTTAGTGGGCATCGTACCAAATACATGTGCCTATACAGTTGCATCTTCAGTTGGGAATCTGCTTTGGTTTGGGCTCAAAAATCTTCCTGGAAATGGGATTATAGATGAGTCGAGGCCTTCGTGTATAACTACAGTGTCCCCTACTTAAATAACCAGAACACTACAGGCTTTATTTCTAGTGTTTCCAAGATGTGTTTTTAATGTTGTAAATGTGTACATTTTACTCTATAGACTGTCATCCCCAAATATAGCTTTTATCCTCTTAAAAAAAAAAAAACAACCCTACTAAACAAGGCCATTATGAAAGTCATGCATCTTGGGTGACCTCATCACAAGGTAGATGTCAGATTATAACCACATGACCTATAAAATGGATCCAAATATTTGGTGTTTTGCTCACAACATTTGAGTTTATTGTTGCTGCAGAAATCAATTCAAATCAATACATGGATCCAGTATATTTGGACTCAGTTTGGACATGATACATTTTCTCACAAACGACAAATTACTAGCAGAAAAAACAGTGCTCATGTCAGTTTAGCTGGTGAGCTTTGAGTGTGGCCCAGGAAGCATTTTCATTTATAATGATGAAACTAAATGTGGCCACATGCGTCCTTGAGCGTGTATTGTATGGATTGCATAAATGGATTTTCAGTGTGCCCTGAGTTCATTTACAGCAACGCTCAGAGTTGGTCAGCTGTGATTGCATCACCGAAGACTTCTCTCAATCTTCTTATTTTTCCTCTGCAGGCAGCTATAAGGAAAGAACTCAATGATTTCAAGAGCAATGAGATGGAAGTGCATGAGTCAAGTCGCCATTTAACCAGGTAATGTGCAGATGAATGAGCTTGCATCCGTGCATGCTTATGAATTTAAACCTTTATGAAATGTGACACGATGTTTAAAATACAACTCTTTATGTTGGTGTTTTCAGGTTTCACAGACCATAGTAGACCACCACTGTCTCGAGCGGTGCCGGACCTGGCACCCCGCTCCACTGAGAACCTTAAGTGCTGGACAGTAAAATGGTGCCCGTTTCTACAATAAGGCCATGTCTTCTGAAAATGCCTTTCAGGACCCACAAAACTGAGTCAGTACTACACCGCAAGATGCAGACACCCACTGCTCCATCCACTGTTGTAGCACATAATGACTCTAGTTAATTAACCTTGCCCCTGTGAGGAATTTGCTCAACTTTCATTTAAATCTCTGCTGAGCTCCCAGGCTGGCACTCAGTTCTGTGGTAACTGGACAGTGGAAGAGTCTTTGTTTGCAATTGATTGACACTTGCGGCAAATCTACTTTGGTTCATCAATAACACCAGTGGACATGTCTCAGTTCCCTTCGTTATCCCGTCACCTTGGACTCTTCCTCTTGTGGACAGTCTCATTATATCAGCAGAAGATCCATCTTTAATGCACATGCTGGGATTTTGGAAATGGTTTAGAGAGAGAGTAAGGAAGGAGGGAGGTCTCTAACTTGAGTATCACATGCAATTTTTTTTTTTTTTTTTTTTTTTTTTTTTTTCTGGTTGTTTTTTTTTCCCACGCTCCCGCCCCCCAGCGTTTTTTTTGTTTTTTTCCTTTTTTTTCCTGCCTTCTTTCTTCCCCTTTTTATTCCTGACTGTACCAGCAATGCTGACATCTAAATGCTAACTGTGAATTTGAGAGTTTGGGAAGTCCCTGCATTCTCAAAATGTACATTATGTTTATACTGAAGACGGAAAGTTGCATTTAAAAAAAAAAAAGAAAAAAAAGACGCTTAACCAAGTTTGAATCATTTCAGAGTCATGTGCATTTAATGTAAAACTGCAGCTCTCAGATATGCTCTGGTTCCAGAGTGTGGAAAATGTTATGTTTCATATTAATCATTCGGTTTTAATTATTTAACTGACGCATTTTAGTCCTAATTAATTTACATGCCTTTACACATTCCAGCACTTTTAACATTGTTGCTTTAACAGAGAATATCAAGAGATGACTTTCTTCTTTATCTCTTACCTCTTTAAGTGAGTATTTTTTTTCTTCCAGCATATGGTAATAATCTTGGTATTGAATTACACACTTTACTTTTATACACGTCACTTGAGCTTTTGACAAAGCAATACCCTTTGTTTGTCGAGAAAAGGCTAAACTGCAGGTAAATTACTACCACTATTTTTTTTTTTTCTTTTAACTGTGCGTATACACAATACCTGCACTTCAGGGTTATGAGTTTAATTACTACTTTAGGAAGGCTTTACTCCGGGGAACTTGTACCACTTTTTTTCTCTCTTGACTGAGCCACCAAAAAAAATCGGCCTCGTCGACAGCTTTACTGACATTTTTTTGTAATCTGATTAAACTCTCATTGAAGATGATGCATTCACAATTGGAAATGATGGGCACATTTTTTCGTATGTTCTCTGGGTTAGCTTTTCTGAGTATTTTTACTGCTTAAATACTTTGCACTGTTAAGCTTTTTTTCTCAAATGTGTAAATTATTGTTGAATGTCTGAGATGTAATCCTCCGACTGATTCCCCATCAGTATTTTAATGCTCATACTTAAAGCTTTGTGTGCACAGAATATTTTTTATCATTTTTTACTGTATTACTTTTAAAGTTGCAAATGAAATTCAGATTAAGAAATTTAGTTGAGGTAAAGGTAGATGCTGTTGGCCATCTACTGTAATCAATATGTCTGCACAGGAGTGTATGTTTTCCCTTATTTTCAAGGTATTTATCAGTGGTAGACTTGGTGTTGGATGACCCAGTAAAATCAGGGAATAAACAACATAAAATAGGTTTGCTCTGCATGTTTTGTACGTGCTAAAATATGGGTGTTGGTGTTTCAATTGGTTTTTCATTAAAATCATTACACTAATCATTCTATTAGTCCTTTTGGAAGAATGGATCTAAATTTCATTGGGCCATCTAATCACAGATATTTAGAGACGTGAGGTGTTTTTGTGTTAAACCAACTGCTGCAGGATTCAGGTTTGTTATTTTTATTCATGGATTCTGGAAATTTATAGACTAATATGAATGAATTTATAAAAATGCAATGAATACAAATTTCAGCTGTAAGTAAGAACCTAAGCCAGTAGACTGAGCATGACAATTTTTTATTTAGCTGAAATAAAGGAACATGAATTCAATAATCTTTCCTTTCACATACTGGCAAAGCACCTCAAAGTGGTTTATTTGTTTCCCTGCATTTTCTGAAATGCAGAATAACCATGTAAGGGACACATAATTTCAAATAAAATCCATTTCTGAATGCATTTGAAACTTGTATGCACATTTTTTCCATCAGTCACTGCACCTGAACTTAAACTCATTTCCTAAAAGTAATCCTATGTGTGTGCAGTAATTATATATATATAATTATATATATATATAATTATATATAATTATATATTATATATTGCTCAAAAAAATAAAGGGAACACTAAAATAACACATCCTTGATCTGAATGAATGAACTATTCTTACTAAACACTTTGTTCTTTACTTAGTTAAATGTGCTGACAACAAAATCACACAAAAATTATCAATGGAAAACAAATTTATTAACCCATGGAGGTCTGGATTTGGAGTCACACTCAAAATGAAAGTGGAAAAACACACTACAGGCTGAT
>JBAMHW010000008.1:17770414-17780488 GCA_037177495.1 Rhadinocentrus ornatus
TCTCCACGGCGTCTCCAGACTGTCACGTCTGTCACATGTGCTCAGTGTGAACCTGCTTTCATCTGTGAAGAGCACAGATTCTCTCTACGTAGAATTCCAGAGGCAGCATGTGAAATGAACTCAGATCTGTTCCACGAGTGGAAAATGGGAATTTTTTTAACCTGAAAAGCAGTAATTGCGCATTACTGACCTGGCATCTGTAATATTATAATGTTTAAGCCTTACTGCAGTGGTTGTAGGTTGTGGAATGATTGACAATAATCTTCCTGTATGTTCTTCTGTTTAGGCAAACCTGGAGCAAACCAGTGGCTCTGTTCATTTGTGGTTCGATCAGCCATGGCATTGTGCAGACATGTGGGATAGATTTTCATTCCCTTTATAGCCCTGGACCATGAGGAGTGGTCAGTTGAACGTTGAAAGCAAAACTTTTTCATGATTGTTTTCTGCTACAAACCAGTGTAATGGAACAGGTGAAATAATCATTCCATTTCTCAAGTATTTCCCTCAGTAAACAAGCAAACTCACGGGTGTTAATGTGAACCATTTCTATTTGGAAAAATGTGTTTTTAAAGTCTGAAAGTTTAGATAATGGATGGTCAATCTTAGATCATGAGTGATTTAAAACTGATTGAGGAAATATATGAGGCTATGCCATAACAATGCACTCATTTAATTTAAAACCAAGAAAGACGTTTGTATTTTCTTGGCCAACTGAACAAAATATTGTAGTTTTAATAAAAAAAATACTCAGTTTTGTTGTTATTTAAAGGTCAGCTATTATATGCAACCTGCTAGCTTTCTCTCGGAGGTCAAAGCAATGTATGTTTGGTAGAGGATCTTTTAATTCTCTTGAAATATAATAAACTCAATTATGTATTTCATGTACTTAATGTTGGTCTGAGACTCAAGAAGAAATGTTTTACTCCACTAGATGGCAGAAGATACAACATAATTGGAAACTGTACACTGAGCCGGTCTATGTGGCCTTGTGAAATGGCGTCCTGATGAGATGGTGCCGAAGTTATTTCCCTCGCCGCCACTAGTCTAAAGTGAAGACATCGACAGTCAAATTTAACTAACTTAAATTACTTTACCGATAGGAAATAACCTTTCTGTTCAGAGTAAATTCTCATCAGAATGCTAAATATGGTGATTTTGCCCACACATTCAACAGTTGAGACTGCAAACTCGCGTTCAGACCGTGGGAACTACTTTATTTTAGCTTTGTGATGGTCTCCTTCGTTGCCTCGGGTGTAAATCTACCTATGTACATTAACATTGAAGCACACAGACGAGGACACACGTGCTACAGCGGTTAAACGCCGAACATTTTATAGGAGCTATGTTTACGCCTTTCGTACGTTCACCACCTTACTTAACCGAAACATACGAAAAGCTTCTTGGGAAACGTATTTCTCCTAAAGTGCCTTTCCAACAGCAACTGCGGGACGCTTGTTAATACAAATACAATTCCCACAATTCACTGCGTTGTTGTTAGCGACCCCATCTTGTGTTCTCCTCATGAATATATATTAGTCAGTATTTGCGTAGGAGGTCGGCCGACGTTCATTTCATATTCTATCAGTGTATTTTGCTCCAAATGGGACGCACGATACAGCCACGTCTCCGCCCTGATCTGTGCTTTAGCGCCTTGCCTCCTTCCAGCGAATCAGTAAAATGTTTTTTGGAGCAGCGGTGGAGACTTTCAACAAGGAAAGGAAGGAAAGAAGTGAATGACTACTAGTGGAATAACTCAACAACACCGCCCAGTTGGCGGACATTTATCACGGTGGTCACGTTTTAAGGCTTTTAAATGTAGAGGTTTCAGGTATAACCTGGTGCGCTCCGTAATTTATTTTGAGTGGGGGACTTTTCATTGGCAGAAATGGAAATTGTTCAGGCTGTCGCTGAGGATAGATCGTCAGATGGAGGCGCGAATAAGTTAATGAAGAAGCCCAGCGGACTGTCTGTCGCCCGTGGGAATCCAGCGGATGATGGCGGTGGACCGTTGGCAACCTCCCGCGTAGAGGCAAAGAACGGGAATAGTCATTCCGCCTCCACGGCTGGGTCTAGTGCGTCAAACCGAGCTGTGGCGTCTAATGGCCGGAGCTCATCCAGTAACTCCAGCTCTCTCCTGTTGAGACGGCGGCGTTTGAAGAGGAACCTCTCCACCGCAGCTGCAGCCACCGCCACCTCAGCTGTCACTGCCGTCTGCAGCGCGAAGATGAGCTCGGCCCTGTCCTCTGCCTCTCTACATACTCGGAGTCTGGATAGGAAAACTCTACTGAAGCACCGACAGAACATGCAACTGCAGCCCGCAGATCGCGAGTGGGTAAGAGCGGATCTCCACCGGGGCTGCATACATGTACACGACAGACTGACGCCTTCATATCCCAGGCCGGTTCTTTGCACTATGGACACCACAGCCGGCGAGGTGGCACTTCGACTGAGTAAACTCTGCAGCAAGTCTAGCTCTCTTATACGCTTTTTTTGTAAAGATAATTCTAAGACCGACCAAAATGGTAACTGCAATATGAAGTATGAATATAATGATAATTCATGCAAAGTGAAAGAAGACTCAAGTGTAAAAGGAAACCACCTGACTTTCCTGGAATCCGCAGATATAAGGGGCCATCCAAGTGACAGGTTGAGACTGCTGCTCATCGAGAATGCAGCTGATAGGCAAGAGCAACAGGACATTGATGGAAAACTTTTCACCCCAGATTCAGAATCACAAGACAATATAACCTGCTCGCTATCAGACTTAAACTCTAACATGGATACCCCTAATGATGATGATTTGGAGCACAGGAATGGCATGGACAGCTATGGATTGAATTCTGGCTCAGATGTAGAGAGCAGTGCATTTGATGACCTGAGCTCTGGGGCCCGACTTAGTGAACACAGGGACTCCCTTAGTGATGATATGATTCTGGGAACTGAGGCATCCATCCTCAGTCCCTCCTTTGATAGTGCCACGGAGGGCAATGACATGTACGGAAGCTCGTCAGATGAATTGGAGCTTGACTGTCCTGTGTCAAGTACAGGAATGGACACCATTTCCCAACACCACACAAATGGCATCACTGCTGTCACTGCCAGCTACCAGCAGTGTCATTTGAATGACATGACAAACGATATCGGACAAGAAATCAGACTCAACCCACACAGTCTCGGCAGCTTGCCACACAGCAGCAGTGCCGGCTCATTGTCAAGAACTTGTTCTGCAGGTAATACACCTGATATCCAAGATCCTGACTATGGCCAAGGTGCTGTAAAATCAGAGCTGACAGCACACCACAATTCTGATTCCAGCCCCACACTCTATGTTCAGCTGCATGGTGAAGCTGTGAGGAGGCTGAGTCCAGATGAGAGGCCTTTGCAGATCCAGAATGACTTTCTCTTTAAGCTTGGATTTAAGGACCCTTGGAGAGTTCAAGAGGAAGGGCTTAACACGGAAATTGGCTCCTTGTTACGTTTTTATGCAGGTAAAAGAAAATAAACATGGAGATAATTTGTGATTAATGTTTCTACGCACTCTGCAACAGGCTGAGGATTTCTTTTTTGCACACACTAAGTCCAGATGCCTGATATTGTATTGCCTTAACAGGTTAACAACCTGTATTAGAATGAAATGCGTGCATGTGGACAGATGTATGATATGAAATCATATTGTAATAGAGATTGGCAACAACTTATTTTAGTAACTGCTGAGGCAGCATAACATTTTCACATGGGGGACGAGCTTGTCTCTGCTGCACAAGACTTATATTGTTATGGTTATTTAATTTAAAGGGTTATTATTTAACTTTTGCTAGTCTAAGCTTTGTCACTGTTAAGGGCTACTATGTTCAAGTTTAACTGTGGTTGCATGAGTGGGATAATGGTTTTAAGGCTTAAGGTTTGTTGTCCAAATCTACCTTAAATCACTGTCATTCTTTGATTTATTTATTTATTTCCGGCCTGAACTGTTGTTATTGGCCTGTAGCAGCACACTTTGCTCCCATGGACACGCATGACATTGCCACAAAGCCATCACCAAAACTTATGGTGCTCAGACATGGGGGCCCTTTCCGGCTTTCGCTCCATTATCATCTAAATGAAAAGCCTGAATGCCTTTGTGGTTAGATGGAGAATAGGGGTGGGAGCAATATGGCTGGGAGGACCATAAACCCTCTCTGTGGACTCAGTGAATTCTGGTCATTGAGATGCTGCACAGAGATGGTGCTTGTCCAATTGGCATCCAGCATTGCTACTGTCACACTAAATGCCTGCCAAGCTGGACTAACGTGCTCTTCCAATGCTCAGGAAGTCCCTTTCTTCACTATGCCTCTGCCTCCAGCACTGCTGCTGTTGTGGGAAGTGAACTTGGAGGGTGGTGAAAAATGTGATTCTAGTGAAGATGTTTCAGAAGCAAATGCTGGATGTAAAGTGTGGAAAACAGACTCTTAATTTCCTGTTGCAAGGGATATTGAACAAGAGGTTATTCGGCAGGAAGTTAGAAATGGCCTCCTGTTCACATTCACAATCACATGTGCTTCATGACCTATCTTGCTCTTGAAAGAGTAGCTTGCTTGAGGTATTGATGGAATGATTTAATACAGCTGCCATCATATGGCAGGCTTTATGTGCATTCATACAGTTTCTCATGTGAACAGATGTGCATTTAGAGTGGGAAAAAACAAATTGACCTCATATTAGTCTGTACAGTCAGCTGAGATGTAGCAGCCGCCTGTAAGGGCTGGCAAAAGAAGCCCTAACAGCCTTCATCCCATGTGAGACAGCTTAACTGTGGTCACCTGAGCTCTCCTCAAGCTCCCCCACAGCCAAGAGCACCACTCAACAGCCAGGCAGGAATCGCCACAAGTGGCCTAATTCTCATTCAGCAACATGTAGAAGGACAGTGAACAGCACTTTGGTCCAAACAGGCACTGTACAGAGAAAGCAGTGCTAATACTCCCGTGTAACATCTGGCTTGCTTCTCTCTTGTTTCCTTATGTGATAAAGGCATGTGAGGAATGTACGCTAGCTTCTCTAGAATGTCAGGCACGTTTGCTGAGAAGGAAGTGGAGGAAGGGGGTGTGGGAGTCAGGTTGTATGAAGGGATAGTTTGTTGACACATGTTGAGCTGACTTTGAATAGTTGTTCTCCTCAGATAGGGGAGATAAGACCGGCCTCAGCTGACTTACTGGCTGGCTCTAAGGCACAGCTGCCAGAACTGTAGACCTCAGTCAGTCTAAGGGCCTTTTTGCTTGCATGCCTTTGTACGCAAACTGGCCTTTGATACAGGAATTCCAGTATCCAAACAGTGCTTTATTGCTTAGTTGCTCAATAATTGCACTGTGCAATTTCGTTGGTAACCTAGATATTAAGTTTGTCGGCAAGGCCAAATGTCAATTTGTATTTCTGACGTGTGACAGATGAGGTGCTTAGCATGATTTAGCTAGCAGGAGAAGTTCTCATGGTGCATCATGACAGATGCTCTAGACAATGCAGAGACCAGTTTGACTTTGAAGAAGTCAAGTCATGCTTTGAGTGCACCGACTCTGCAGTGGCCAGATGAGAAAACACACTTTGCCCAACTAGACACACATACACATGTACAGAAGGCCGCTTAGATCAAAGGGCCGCTGTCCTCTTTGGCAGACTGATGAGTGATCCTTTCAGAGTTGCTCACACAGGAGTCTCTTGTAATTCCCAGCCAGCTTTATTAGCGTTTGAGTGGAAAGAAAAGGGTAAAAAGCATACATACTTCTTTAATCAATAGATGTGCATTCTGTTGCAGGCTAGCCCAGAATGCCACAGCTCTAAAGAAAAAGTCCAATTCCTCTGGAGACTTGGGGCTTTTAAGAGTTTTTTTTTATTTTTATCTGTACACTGAGTCATAGCCGAGGTTTAATTGCCCATCTAGGTAAAAGTACAGCCTGCAGGTCAATGTTGCTTTGTAACAGAGCTTTTTGCTCTGGTGTAAAGAAATTTTAAGTCCAACAAGTAATGAAAATATTCTTTCTTTGAGAGTTTTATTTGTTAACAAGAAAGGTTGGGCTTTTTGTGTATCTGTTAGTAAATCTGCATAGAAGAGATGTGGAATAATAAAAAATAATACCAACTAGCAAACCGTTGAGGAGCCAGAGTTCTTAAAGATACTATTGGAGCACACTTAATTATTTAGATTCATTAGCCAACTCAGCTTTTCAAATGCACTCATCTATGTTCTTCAGCTTTCTAACCTGTTAAAGTTGACATGTGGAGCATTCAGTGCTAGTTTGACAGATCTTTGTGGTATATCACAGATTTACTTTTAAGAAATTTACGTTAAAAACTCAATTAACTGCATGGTACCTTGTCAAAATCCTCAAGTTCTGTTTCCAAATACTTTTTTAGAAATTCGTTTTCTCAAGATTGCAATTGTGAGATTTTTTTATTTTTAACTTTTTCTATTCTTTTAGAACCAATGCCTATATTTTACAAAAATGAAAATCAGAGACAGGGCTCAGGAATTTTAAGTTCTTTAAACTTGATAAATATTTTGCATAAAACTACCAAGAAAATCATGACGTGGATAATTAGATGAGTTGGCATGGAATGACCCATATTACAAGCTCTCAGTTGTAATCGCTTTCTTGTCTGCGACCAAGGTTAACTTGAAGGAATTATTAATTTAAAACTAATTTCACAGAATGATGCTGATAATTCCTCTAGTTTGATCTTATCTGCTACAGAATGTTTGTAGCTTTGCACATTTATGAGAAAAATAACGTCTTTATTATGTAGTGAAAAGAATGGCCAGTTTTTCTAAATATCTTATCATGCACCTTTTTATATAACAAGTTTTTTTTTGTTCATACTCATTGGTTTACTGTTATTGAGGCACTTACTTAGAAAATCCAGACAATAACTTTAGCTTATTGCTGTGAGGTAACACCACAAGTCCACATCTAACATTGCCCGGAGAGTCTCCAAAGCATCTCTACATGACATACCATCATATTTTTAAGAACCTATACAGCAAAGTCCTTTTAAGTCCTTTCAGTAAAGAAGTGCTGTTCATCACTAGAGTTGAATGCTTCTCCATTATGATCTACATCTATAACACACATTTATAATGGATGGACAGCTATTCCCCTCTGAAAGATGAATAAGAGCATAGTAATTATTTATATTTACTGACTTGTGGCTTGGATTTCTGATAGAATTTTTTTTCTATCAGGGCATAAAACCACAGTTCATAAGCAGACAGTAGATCTATTAGTAATCCACAATAACTTGTCTAAAGATTGATAGTTACAGGATTACAACAAGCTTCGTGAAATTGCACTTCAGTACTATATCTTTGCAGTCTTACCTTGGGGACTCTCAGGAGGCAGCGGCCAGTGACGTGATGACTTAAAGGACTCTGCAGGGTTTAAAGGCTTAATGAAGCTCCCAGCTTTCTCCAGCAAGCTCTGTGGCAGCTATTAAGCAGAGAACCACTCACTCTGTCTTGTCAGTGCCATGTTGCTCCCTTCGTACAGTCATCACGACAGATTGCTCCCACACGCTCGTATTTCTATGAAAACAGTTTTTAAAGGCAGAATAGGTTAAGTCTTTAGCTTTGTGTTGTTGCTTTCATGAGCAGTCACTGATCACCCTGATAGCAGCATTCCTTCCAATGGATTACTTTGAGTGAATTTTGTTATGCAAATGATGTTTCACTCCGAAACATTTTGAGATGCAATATTCAAGTGTCACTTTCACTTAGATCTACTGAAATTCACCAGTGCATCATCATGTTTTGAAGGCTCTTGGAAGATATTTTGCTGAAGTGAGCCACTATGCTGCTTTATCCATGCTTACATCCTTGTCAGCTAATGGTCTTTCTAATAGCCCGCTGTAGAGTCATTATGTAATAGTGTAACCAGATTTTACACGTTCCAGAGCTCAAATCCAATACACATGTGCCAGTGTGCACTGCTGATGCTTTTTTAATTGTGTTCCCAAGAGAAAAGCGAGTAATCAAACAACATATTTATGTTTTCTTGCATCTCTTCACATACAAATCATGCATTCAAAGTTAAAATGGGACCACTTCAACCTCAGCCGTTAGCTAGACATGTGTCTCCGAGGATTTGCACGTGTGTCTACTGAGGCAGATGTTAAGAGGACTGTTTTTTAGCTTGTATCAGTTAAAACCATAGGAACTGTTTTCTGTCTAATATATGTAGATTGCCTTCTTGGCTGACATCCCTCCCCTTCTCTCCTCTCACACCAAATCTTCCTCCCTCTCTCAATTTCTCTCATCATTGATCCTCCATCCTCTCCTCTCACTATCTTTTCTTACATCTCCTCCCTCACACCATCTGACAGTTTCCATTTATCTTCCCATATCTCTACCTTTCCTTAGCTTATTGCTTTTCATTCCAAGAATTACTAGTCACTTTCATTACAGTTTAAAAATACAACATAAAGTCAAAAAATAAATAAATAAAGCCGAACCGCCACAGGTTTAGAGCACTTTAAAGCTTTTGTTGTGAGTAGATGTATGTGCTTATATTTTATTTGGGTTGTACCCCTTGTGGAAGTTGGTTTAAAGAATAAGGAAGTTTACAGTGAAAACATTTAGTGATTTATGGTAAGCAGCTGAATCTGGGCTGAGCAGTGTCAGTCTGATGTCACTGCTGTCTGCAAGCAGGCATATATTACATAGCAAATAGGAAAAGGCAGTAGGGAGGAGCAGTGGCTTCTTCTGTCTTATGGGAGAAGTATAGTCTCTGAGCTGTCTGTCAACCTGCCCTTGCCAAATGTTCCCCAGAAACCTTGCTGGGTTAGAGCTGATGATGCCCACAAGCAAGGCAGTGAAAAGGTTCTCCCTTCAACAGGGTCATGGAGTAGGCTGACTGTCCCCGAGCTGAGCACCAGCCCTGGCCCTGACCACATGCATATGAGAGGATTAGAGACAAGCCAGCAGGGGCTCACTATCCACAGCTTTGATCAGCAGCAGCACAGCCTAATACCAGACAACATCTGCAACTCTCGGCATTAAAGAGGCCCAAAAATTCCGATTAGGGAACACGAGGCCCTTCTTGCCTGCTAATGTACAGGACAGAACTGTGTCAATTCCTGGATGGAAGGTTTCTAAATACCACCACTCCAATGGGCCTTACACTGATTTGTTTTACCAAGCCTGGGTCTCCTGAGAGAGAGTTTAACATTTTGTATCTTAGCAATTCAATTTTCTTTAACAGTCAAGTAAATGCAAGAGATACGATTAGTGTTGTTTTGGGGCAGCTTTGTATTATATATTTTGTTGTCAGAGCCAACAGTGCTTTTTTGGGTTTGTCAGAGACAAAAGGCCAAACAGATTATATATTTTCCAAACATCATTGTCAGTGGAATTAATTGAGCCTGTCCCCAAATCATTGTTTGTGTCATCTGGATGCAGCTAGATAACGTGTGTTTGGCTGGAGCTAGTTGTTTCTTTAATGGTGTGGAACTGAGTTGATGATATGAAATTACCTAGTTTAAAGTTCACCTCCCTCAAAAAATGCTTATGTGTATGTGTGATACTTCCTCCTTGGCAAGGGAGTATAAGATAAAGGCTTGAAAATTAACTAATATAGGACAGCCACATCCCAGGACTGTAGGTTTGCAAGCTTACTGCTTAACGCTAACGCACAGAATATTTCACTAGTATCTGTGGATAAAACCATCTAATGATACAAGGACAGTAATATATAAATGCTGAGACAAGGCCATGACTTAAAGAGGATGATTCCATGGCTGATTCCAAATTCCTCCCCTTGGCTGTATTGCTCCTATTTCAATCTTGCAGGAAGGTTAATACTAAGGCTGCACGATATCAGTAAAAAATGCGAGAACACTGTTGAAACTTGCGATGACAATATGACCTGCAATAAATAAAATAAATAAAGCTGCTGCTTTGATTTTTCCCCACATGGAGCTGCACTGGCAAAACTCTCAGGCACATACGTCTGCTGAACTTTATAGCTTGTGCCAAAATAACGCTAGTAGCGTGTTTTAGCTAACGCTAGATTCTTGTAACTCTTCTTAATAAAAAATTATTTGGTCAGCAAC
>JBAMHW010000008.1:17786649-17797784 GCA_037177495.1 Rhadinocentrus ornatus
AACATCTAATTCTAAGCTACGAGAACGCTTTCATTTGGATGGGACTGTGATTAGACTTTGGTAAAATATGTATTTATTAAAGCAATTCTTTAATAAATTGGCTAAGAAAATACCAAAAAAAACCTACACACTGTACCTTTAAAGAGAAAATTGCTGCTTTTGTTTAGTGCAGGGGTCTGCAGCCTTTACAATCCAAAGAGCCATTTTTCCATTAGCCCAGCTAAATAAAAGTCATTCAGAGATGCAAATGTTACGAGACATTTAACTAAAGACAACTTATAATTTTTGATAAATATTTTCTATAGGAAATATGTTGTCATTCTTGAAGAACCACATTTTTATGACTATTTTTAGGTTTTAAAATAAAGAAAAAAATAAACCTTTTGCATTAGACAGACTTTCTTCAATGGGATGTAGATATCTGTGAAAATTATGTAAAACAAAAAAAAAGAAAAAGAACGATAAAAAGCCCATAGTTTCCAACCTAATGACAAGAAAAATAGATTTCAAAAAGTACTGGTACTTCTAGTGTCATTATGTTGTGGAATTTTAATGTAATTATTAAATAAAAAATATGAAAAATTGCTAAAAATCTGCATTTGTTATTACAAGAACACATCAGCTTGATATGTATCTGATATCAAATGACATAAATGCTTGTCCTTCATCTCATTTGGGATGAAAATAAGTTAAAACAAGAATCTTTAGCAGGCTGCAGTTTTCAGCCTGTCCAGCATTATTTTCATCTTACCAGCAATACACATGTTATATGATTTTACAGTACAGTACACTGCTCTGGTATTCACCCAGTCTCTTGCTCACTCCAGTGCTATTCTCGTACTGCATCTATGAAAATATTGCTGCCGCCTACTTTAATCTGCTTTTCCTCCACTTACGAATCTGTCTACACAGATTGGTAGCACATGTGCATTGTACGCACTATAGATATAGCCACATCTGTTCACTGTGATTATCAATCACCATTTCATCCTTTACCAACGAACAAAGTATACTTAATGTTATTGAAGCCTATAATGCAGCTAGCATCACAATACATGGTTCAGAAAGAAACAAAACCTGAGTGGTGTTTTGTTTTGCATACACTTGAACTTGATTCCAGCACTAGGAAAAAAACTAAACAGGAAACAGCACAATGAAATTTGTCTTTTCAACACCCAGTTTTACACCCGTTTCCATGTTTAATCTGTAGACATGTCACTCTGCTGAGTCTGCTAACTTATTAGGGCCTCAGCTTTTGAACATCAAGTAATTTGCTGACATGTATACAGACATACATATTTGTTATTACAAATAAAAACAATGACACCTGGTTTTGGTGGAAGACTAGCAATTTAATGTGTGGGAGTGATTTGTCAAGAGGGCTTTTTGTGTGCTTGGTTGTCAGTTCTGATGCTCCCATAATTATGATTTTTTTTAAATTCCAGTCATTTTAGCTTGAATTCCTTATGGATTCAATGTTCCTAAATACAAGCATAGATTTTTACTGCATTAGACACACATCTGACAATCCAAAAATGATTAAGTAGGTTTTTTATCCTGGTGGTGAAAGAGTCTGATAATCTGCAGAGGTTTTTGTTTCTTTGTGATCTTTCAGTTTTTCTTTTTTAGTTCCGTCCATGTCAGCCTTCAACCAACTGTCATTAGATTGTTTAATTAGCAATATTTGTACAACCGTACTGTGCTAATATAGGGCCTGCCTGACATACTGATGGGTAAGCTAGTGGTTACAGAGGTAGGCATGGGTCTGGAGAACCTGGGTTCAAGTCCCCGGGCAGGTAACTAAGGTAAACCAATGTGGGCCCCTGAGCAAGGCCCTCAACCCCCAAGTGCTCCCCAGGAGATGGAATCTGGCAGCCCACTGCTCCTAGCAACTGGGATGGGGTTAAATGCAGAGAAAGAATTTCCCAGCTGGGATTAATAAAGTATAATAAATAAATAAAATAATAATAATTATAAAATAAATAAAAAACAAAGAACGTAGGATGACTCAGATAATAGATTCAGAAAATAGTTTTCAGATAAAAATGTTAATAAATAAAAAATATTTAAGATACAATGATCACTGAATATGCGATGCCCCATTTCATGTCTGGTAGGGACAAACATTATTTTATGCAATGGTACAGATGAACAGTGAAGCCCAGAGTGACAAACATCTGGGATTTCCCGCAGCCTAATTAATCATTGACATAAACATGCACGCAAATGTGTGTGCACATGCATGTGCTCTCCTCCACAATTAGCTGTAACGTTTTGCGCTACATCAAACCTTCACTGGCTTACCAATTAGCAAATTCCTCTTGCCTCTTTAGCCTTGGTATCAGAGGGAGGTGTTGTCAGCCTGCTTCTTATCACTACACCCCGTCATCCCTGACTCACATTTCACCCTCCCCTGATGCTCTTCCCAGGGGCATTGAATGCTAGGTGAGTAAGACTAAACCTCTGTGTCTGGAAGGCCGTTATTGTACTGTGCTTAAGATGATAATATCCCATTCCCCTCTTTTTTTCAATCGCTTTAGTTCCCTATATAGTGTGAAGCGCTGCACATTTTCAAAGCTGTAAACCATTGAATGCTGCAGAGACAGCTTGCTGCTGTATACGGGCTATTAGCAACTGCTGAGTGACAGAATGTGGAGGTTGAAGTGACACAGTGATGCCAGTGATGAGCAGCCAGTGTCCTGAGTGAAAAGATAATGCGTGTGTCTGGGGGACGATAAGATTTCAGTAAATATTAAAAACCATATCTGCAGCATAATCAAGCATCTGATCACGATTTACATTCTGCCCAGGAAAACTATTCCTGCTCGATAAGGGATTGCTGAATGAATTTACACTTTAGTTTAATGACTTTTTTTCCATACTGTAATAACAAAGAACTATGGAGAATGAGGCGTGAGACGACATCTAGTCCTTTATTTTCATCTGTGCTCCTTCTGGTCTGACCCCGTAGAACATACTGTAATGATGAAACAATGTGTAATAGTGGGATGTATGCCACAGTTCATACCTTGTTTTGATTATCCTCCAGACTCCATTAAATTATTGTTATATATCATTTAAGTTTTTGGGAATTGATTTTGGGGATACTTTACCCATGATGATGTGTCCTCATATGTTAGTGAGAGAGTTGTTAGATTAAAGGCGAACAATGCATCATTTATGAGTGTGTGCCACCCTGTGCCTGGACTTTAATGACCCATAGCTGTCAGCAGTGTATCCTTGAGCATGATGGCACAAGCTGTGGTGAGGACACACTGCAGGGCCCAATGGCATGTGGACGTCTGTGGGTGGAGCCATGGGTTGGCGGGCCAGTCTGGGCCTAGAAAGGACCCTGTCAATGTAGAAGAGTAGGGACCTTTCCTGTTCTTTTTTTTTTTTTTTTTGGTCATTTCTTTTTATTCTGCCTGAGGAGGTCAGAAGTCCCTGTTGTATCCACAGACATTTAGGCTGGACAAGCCATGTTCTGACATATTTCAGTAGAGGGCTGCAGCTTCGAGAGGATGTGTGAGTGAAAAAAGATTTGAAAGTGAGTAAGCTGGACTAGTAATGGCGACTGCCTGCAATGACCAAGGCATGAAGCCAGAAAAACTTAATATGAGCAGGAGAGAGTAAGGAGGGAGGAGAGAACAGAGTGTGGATGACAGCTCAAATCACATCTATTCCGATGATATGTACACCAGGGAATAGTTATGGAGGAAGATAAGAAGGGAAAACGAAGGAATTCACTGCTGCTGGGATTATTCTTGACCCGTGAAACATTGTAATATGTATACACAGTTAAAACCTTTCCAGTCACAAGTCATTTAAGTGTGTGAGCAAGAAAGTAAAACAGACGTATTATATAACTGGACACCATGACTCTCCTGCCAGTTTACTACCACACAGCGGTAATTCAGTTCACACGTGTGGAGGCTTGCTTCATCTTGTGTGTGAAAGTGCAACCTCTCATTTGTTTCTCATGTTCATAACCTGCTGGTAATTCATTATTTTTCCACGTAGAGTAACCATCTTCCATCCCAAAGGTGAAGCTGATGTTGCATTTTAATCCTATTACACAAAGAGGGTTTGGTGGAAAATACATTTGACTTTTCACTAACATGATGTTGAGACATTCATTGCAAGGGATGGTAGCTTCAAAGACTTTCGCTCTGAGTTGAAAGTAAAATAGAAGAATAAAGGGTGACCATTAAATTAGCTTGACAATATGTTACTTAAGGTAGTGTCAGAGGGGATGCTTTTGTTCACAGAAATCTGCCAGGACAGGACTGACTCCCAATTGTTTTTTTGTTTTTGTTTTTTTAAGGAAAATCCCAGTGTTTTATAACATCACATTAATCAAATCATTTAGCTTATTTTTATTTTGGTCACTATTCATGCCAACAACACAGTAATGTCATTATGTTCATTTAAAAGATTATCCAACAACTTATATTAAAATGACACGTTTGTCACTGGAGGCAGCAAACCAGAGATCCTCTACAAATACACAAAACAACACATCACAAGCTGAGCTAATGGGTTAAAATGGACTATGTTTCTGTTCTTCTAAGTGTGCAGTTAAAATATTCTGAATATTGTGCAGATGGCATTTACTATATTATGACTTTAATTGTATGATTATATCAGTACATGTTGCTGTGCTAAAAATAACATGTCGAAGCTCTTCCTCTGGAAACGCATGGTGTTTCCTCCAGATACAACGTAAAAAAAAGAATCGGTCAGAAACATTTCTGACTTTAATTGTTTCCTTGAACTGATAATACTTTTAACCTCTAAATACTCTTTAGATAGGATGGATCATTTGTAAAATCATGTGACAAATGCAGTAAATGACTGTTGAGTGGGCTCTTGTTTTCCAACAGTGTGTGAGGACACTGTCACACTGTTGGAAACACAGCATACTGAAAAAAGACAATAACAATTTGTATTTTTTTGGCTAATTGAAGACAACCCTGAGCAGTCTGAGTAAAAAATAGCTACTGGAGAGTTAATATCATTTTTAAAACAACCAAAAATCAAGCGCATGTGAACTGAGCACTCATTTTGTGTCAAATTGAGGTGAACAATAAAAATAATACTCAAAATATCTTATCTTTGATCAATCACTGATTGAATTCTTACTTTCTGTATTGGCTATGTAGCCAAGTTTAACCTAGTTTAAATACTTAATAACTGACTAAATGTTTGGAGAAAACCACACAAATTAAGTTTACAGAAATTTTGCATTAACAACCTTTTATACATAATAGCATACCATCATGCATGCAGTGTCTAATTGTAATATACCAAGAGGAAGCAGTATTTTGTCTGTTTTGTGCAACTTAGTGCTCATGGGTAAAGCTGACTGGAATGAGTTCACATAGCCCTGTATCACTTTTCTCTTTTGAATATCTGCCTGAGGTGACAGGATATGCTTGTAGTTAAATCTTCTTCTGTCTGATTATACATCTTATCTATCGATGTATTATTTTTCTTCCTTGTCTTTGTTTCAGCCATCTAACGCCTAAGTTTTCATTTCACACATTCTTACACACAGAATTTATACAGCATTTGTATTCTCTTGCATGCAAACAAAGGGCTATAAAACAATCCCCAGGGCCCTTGTGTGTCTGTGTTTGAGTGTATGAGCTCTTAGGTAGCTGATCAGTGGGCTTGTGTTTTCCAGTGCAAGGTTTCATAACACACACACATTATGTAATATCAGCCAGGAACAGAGCTGAGGAGAAGGGGGAGAAGGGGGAAATGCATGCATGTACATAAGTGGACAAGAAATCACTGGGGAAAATCACTTTTTTTTTTCTCTCTTTTTTTTTTTTAAATCACATTTTGATAACAGAACCAATGGATTAAAACCTTGGGAGCACAATTCTCTACTCTAACCACTGCATTTAAATCTGTTTTTAGGGGATTTTGTTTCAGTAACACTATGTCCAACACAATATGTTGGACACATGTTGGTCATTATAAAATTAACAGAGGCAGGTGATTTACCAACCGTTTACAGAGCTTTTGTTGTTCCTCATTTCAGCTGTCAGGTGTTAGGACCTATGATTGTACGTTTATACCTTGTTTGCATCTGCTTTGGTGCCAGCAGATAAACTTAAATTTGCATCAAGTTCACATGATGTGATATGGGCAGGTACATAAAATTTCTGCAAGCGTCCTGCAACTTTTCTTTGAAATTACAAAAGCAGAAAGTTAAATACGTGTGCAATAAGGCCAAATTTAAGAAAAACAAATCATAACAAAAGTAATAGTGATAAATAATTCATTATTATAAACACAAACAACAATACTCCATCAGGTAACCCCTTCTTCATTATTCTTCCCACACTGCTCCTAGTGGTTGTGAGTGGTAATGCCATCACCTGATAACTGAACTGTATAATCCCTCTAGCAGTGTGCTGTTTAGTTTCTTTCTCCCTCTGGGCAGAGGGTAGTAATGGTCTGATAGAGAAGATACTGCAGGCTGTGACCTAATTTGGATTCAGGATGTGTTTCACTGGACTGAAAGAGGAAGTTTTGTATAGTGTCTTGTTGAATGTGCTTGTTTCTGTGTGACTGCGTCCTTCCTTGTGACATCCTTAAAAGAGATGAGCTATCAGAATTTGATCATCCTTCAAACTATTAATTGTTCGACTCATTCACTCTCTGGGGGGAGAAGGGGTGTCTCAAAAACTCAGGCAAAACATACTTTGACTGAATCTCCTGTCTCCTTGGCTCTGCTGCTTACTACTGGAGGGTGGGGTGTGTTGTCATTATGGCTGTGCTGTTAAAGCTAAAGGATGTTCAGTATGATGTAACGGAGCTGTCAATTAGGACTTGTGTCCACAAGTTCACTTCTATGCATATTAATCTTAAGTTGTACACGAGTAAAAAATGTAAATTCTTTTCACAGTAGTTTTACCAGTTTTTTTTACAGTTTTTTTTTTATTTGTGTATTGCATCTGGAGTCAACTGAAATTAGTTCAACAACAAAGTTTAACATAGCTTTAGTATCCTAATGACAAACACTTCTCTAGATTCAAATACTATGACAGGACAGAAATGTCTGTTTTCAGATTACCAGGCATGTCTGTGAATGTAACAGGGCACATTCTATGGTAGTACAGAATTTTCTTAACAGAATGGTCCATACAGTTAACGATTAAATGTCCTGGTAATTTTCTGCCAGGACATTCTCTGTTTTAAGTAGACATTTTACTTAGAGTGCAGGACGCTGCAGATCAGTTGGGGTACTTAATAAATTCCCGACTTCATGACAAATAAAATTATTTTATTTATAACTTAGCAGAGTTATGGGTGATCCCCCCCCCCCCAAAAAACAAACAAACAAAAAAAACAACAACAACAAAACAAGTAAAAAAACGTCATTAAATCTTCCAGTCTACATCGTAAGATAGACTGCCAATAACAGCTGGCTAGTAGGGATGTATGTTTGACAGTGAAAGGCATTGATGCACTTGTTTAATCAACAGAACCTGATTAACAGAAAGAGTCTTATGCGTGAATTTCGCACACCATTTGTGGGGTTTAAATGTCACCTCTAACAAAGCTGCTTTATAAATAAAGACTTCTACACATATCTTTGACAAATGCCAACACTGAATGAAATCAGGTTATGTTAAACAGTATTTAAATCTTACCAGGGATGGTGAATCTGAAGCTTTGTGAAGCACTGAATCACTTGAACATGTCTGCCATGAAATCGACTCACTGCGATAAAGAATTTGATCCAGTGAAAGTGTGCTATCTGCTGACACTGTTTGTATGTCTGTGCGTAATGCATTTTAGGGGAAGCGTTGACAGGACTTTATTACTCCGTCTGTTTGACTGTTTAGTAAAGGATATGTTCTCAACCCAAGGTTACTGCTTTTTTCTGACAGTGTAAATGATGAAAAAGGGTTGTTAGGTTTTTGGGAAACACTATAAGATAATGGTTTACTTTTTAAAAAGTAACTAATTTGTAAACCAGTGGTGGGGAATCCTCGCAGGGGCACATGGAAAACTTGCAGGAAAAGGGCCAAGGTTCCCCACTACTGCTGTAAGCTTTTCCAGCTAAATAAGTGTTTTTAAATGAGGGAAAATATGAGAGAAAGTGTGCTTATGCAGCTGGGGTAGTAATTGTGCTACTATATTTTAAAAATTCTACTGTAAAAGATACTGACACGACTAGGTGGACGTGTTTGTGTGGTTGTTTTAGGCGAATCATGATGCGGACGTGGACAGTTTAATATATTCTTTAACTGTTAATTAACACAAGGTTTTTGAATGCAAAAGGTGGAACTCAAAATTGCAAAAGTACAGCGCTCGGACAGTCTGGCGTGCACATAACAGACAAGATGGCTAAGCGTGAAATCGACCGGTACCCCCTGCATTAAAGCTAGTGTGTGGAAGTACTTCTAAGGGTGGCTTAATGTCCTCACACCTCCCCCAGTACATTTGGGGAGGTATAAATGTAGGTTTTGATTAGCTTCAAGTGAACCAAATGCAAGAAGTGGACTACAACGCAAAGGGCTTTGTGGGTTCAACGCAGGGCATTCTGAGCATACACAACCAAAATAAAGTCCTCTGGCTTCCAATTAAATTAAATATAATCTATAACGAAGGGTTTGGGTGCAGTGTGAATTGGGCAGCATCCAAAGCCGGGGACCCAAGCAGTTTGATCCTCGGCGGCAGAAGCTAGCCTTAGGGATGTGGAACTTCACCTCTCTGGTGGGTGAGGGGCCTGAGCTGGTGTGCGAGGTTGAGAGCTTCTATAGTAATAATAAAAAGCATTTAATTGCATTTCAGTTAAAAAATAGTAGAAAATGAAATATAAAATGTCTCTATTTTAAATGTTTTTGTCCACACTCTTCTTTAATAGGTATTCATTTTTGACTGTAAGCCAGGGCTGGATCAGCCAGCTGCAGCTTTGAGTCTGGTCATGAAGCAGAGGTATATATCTGCTTGGGAGCTGGGACTGATGCTGCGAAGAACCAAGGCTGTTGAATGTTTATGGACGAGGGAGGGGCTAAAAACAAAGAGTAAACAATATGTTCACATCCGCCTCCAAAAGTTTAAAATTTTATTTGTTGCTAGTTGCTTTTTTAAAAATAGAATTGCTACAGGGGTCTGAAAACTCGCTAAATATTGCGCCCTAGCTCTGACGTGTGTGTCACTGTAATCGTGCACGGAAAAACTGCTATTAAATGCATACATTTTTTTGTAATTCATGTATCGTAATTAACCCGTTAAAGTCCCTCCCCTAATACACACACACACACACACACACACATATATATATATATATATATATATATTATAAGTTTACGAAGGTCTGTGAGATTAATAGACACACACATATATATAAATATATTTGTATGTGTGTGTGTCTATGTCACAGACATACGTAAAGCTATAGTATAACTTCAAAATAGAATTAGTTAGATAAGATATGTTGGAATCTTTTTGTGGTTCACCAACTTTGTTTGCAAACATAAACCAGACATAAACAGCTAACGCCGAGTCAGAATTTCTTTAGAGCTGTTTCACTCTGGATAAAATAGATGAACATCTGATCAAACCCTCGGACCAAATTCTTTAAGACACACCGCCAGCATTTTTATCCAACTTCTTGGCACAAATTAAACCTTTTTATTTTCTCCAGTTTGTCCTTGTATGATATTTTGACTACTGAACATTTTGTTTAATTCAGCCTTCCTGGCAGTCAAAATATTAAAACCTAAGCCTTGATATTTTTCAAATGTTAGAGCAGCATTGCATCCCAGCATATTTAAGCTGAAGACTGTCCAATGTAAGAACACACAGAAACATTTATGTGTCACAGCGATAATGTAGGAACATCTTACTTATTTCCCATGCAAATGCACCTCATCTTCTTATCACTTTTACACAAAGTACAGCTTGATGCATTTCACACATCAGCACATCCTCGGTCCCTGAGGGAAAGACAACCCTCTCTAATGCCCCTGCAAGAGCTGCTTGTATGAGAACATCTGGGAATTTTGTAAAGAGGGTTTGTAACATTAAGAAGCTACTATTTAAGGATCGCTAATTTCAGAAACTGCGTAGTTTAAATAGGCTGGAATCTTACTAAAATGATACATTTTGTGTTTCTCAGAGCTATACATCATCAGTTTGGGAATGTGCATCTCTCTGAAAGGTGCATCAAAGTAAAATGTAATGTATGAAAAATGTGAAGTGCTTAGGTGAGTGTAGCGAGCAGCCTGTCACCCATGGTGGCCTTTGCCACCTTCTAGCAAGGCTTGTGTACTGCTGTCGGGCAGTTGGCTTAACGTAGCCTGTCACTTTGGATCTGAGTAATCACTTTAAGTTATCCACGGAGACATCCATTGAGAAGTATGAGAAGAAGAAATAAATAAATGGCATGGTTTATCAGATGAAGGCAGCATGTTCTGCTCTAGCCTTAAAACGCACTGTAAACAAAATGCATTTTGACATTGTGTGTGTGTGTGTATGCTATCAACCAGGACAGTGCGGTTATTTGTGTCCCAGAGTTAACATAACATCTGGCCTTATTAGTTTAAAGACACACACACAAACATAATGTGTGTATATATATATATATATATATATATACTACTCAAAAAAATAAAGGGAACACTTAAACAACAAAATGTAACTCCAAGTCAATCACACTTCTGTGAAATCAAACTTCACATGAATCAAATCAAATCAAATTTCACATGCTGTTGTGCAAATGGAATAGACAACAGGTGAAAATTATAGGCAATTAGCAAGACAACCCTAATAAAGGATATAGAAAATCAATGCGAGCTGTGGCAAGGTTTGCTGTGTCTGTCAGTGTAGCGCCCAGAGCATGGAGGATAAGTGGAGGAGGCCGTAGGAGGGCAACAACCCAGCAGCAGGACCGCTACTGCCGCCTTTGTGCCAGGAGGAACAGGAGGAGCACTGCCAGAGCCCTGCAAAATGATCTCCAGCAGGCCATAAATGTGCATGTGTCTGCTCAAATGGTCAGAAACAGACTCCATGAGGGGGGGATGAGGGCCCAATGTCCACAGGTGGAGGTTGTGCTTACAGCCCAACACCGTGCAGGACGTTTGGCATTTGCCAGAGAACACCAAGATTGG
>JBAMHW010000008.1:17797884-17808051 GCA_037177495.1 Rhadinocentrus ornatus
TATATTAGTGAGATACATCTTCAGAATGTCTTGTATCCAGATTTTAAAGATGCTGTCATCATTTTTCAATTGTATTGCAAAACACCCCAAAAAAATAAGGATACTTGTTATTCTAAAGCCCGTATGGGCTAAGAAGCATTATAAGCCACTGAATCTTGCCATCCAGTACATCACATCTGCTATCGCCTATAGAAAAACAATTGTGTGTCTATGCATGCTCATGCTCTGATGGGACTTATGTGGGTCATGGATGCCCTACGGTAAAATATGCCCAGTCCTGAAGTGAAGGTGTGCTAATATCAGGTAGCATTTAGCAGGGCAGTGTGATTAAAGAGGGATGTGTTGTTATTATTAGTAAGGTGGTCCAGAGGAAAGAGGTATTGATCTGTTAAATGTAATATTGATGAAGCCTTCTTGGGTGCTGATTTCCAACAGTAAGAAATTAAAGGGGGCAACAGCAGGGCATCTAGCTGCCAGTTTGTAAGTGTGACACTAATAGCCAGCACAACAACAGGAACAAGGGTTTCTTTCATGTCAGTGCAGTTTTCTTTGCAAATACAGATAAATAAAATATTCTCAGAGTTTGCAGCTGCTTTGAATACTCATAATATTTAATGATATATATTTGTTTAATTTTCTTTAGATACTCTTTATAGATGAAAACCTTTTATGCAGGGCCAAAATTCATGTGAGAAATTAGCAATTTGTCACATGCTGTCTTATTCTTACCTTTGATTACGTTTGGTTGCTTTATATAAACAAGAAGCTTTCTTTTAACTATTTATAGTGATGTGATTTACCACCCAAGCTTTCCTCTCTTAGACCTCATACACCAAACTGACATGGAAAAGCCGCACCAACAAGCTGCCCCCTGCTGGGTCTCCTTGCATCACCAGTGTCTCATCAAACAAACTGCCAGACAGGACATACAATCTACACCGTTGCAGAATATAGATCAGAGAATACGACAGTAGAATGTACATTATACAGTAAGAGTAAGCGGAAGACCAGGTAGATTTAAAAAAGATAGCGCCTTTGCTTTCTGTTTTCAGTAATGCCGTACAGACCTGAACTCCTTCCGTCATGGTAATCAGTTGGTCTTCACTGTTATTCATTTTGTAATATCGACCTACATTATAACATTTGAGATGTTTTATGTGAGCTGCTTTGTTTGAGTTTGGTCATGGTGCGTAAAAATAAAAAGCATGCCAAGCACAGCCTACCTATTGTTGCCAGGTAGTGAGAGGTGTGCTACTTATACATTTGAAATACAAAGAAAAAACATCATTTATTCTATTTGCTTTGAGGCAGCAGCTCTGAGCTCCCAAGCACGATGATGCCTTCAAGTTCATATTGTTTAAACCAGTCTCTATGTTGGAGGTCAGGCTGGTTTGCAGCGTTTCTGCGCATTTTGTCTGTCACCTGCGTCGGTTGATATAAACACCACAAACTTAATAAGTCTTGCAAATTCCACTGAAATAAGTTTAGTAAAGATAAGCATTGCTCACATTTGAATGCAGAAACATGTAGTAAAGATAAATGTACTGTTTTGGATTTAAATGATTGGCACTGAGTATTTATGCTAATCATTACTTGTGGAGAGGGCATCATGTATCAGTCTTATTACAACCATTGCAGAGACAAATTATATTTTCAGTTAAATGTCAATATCAGCTTTTCGAAGTGTACCTAATACATGGTTGTGCTCAGTGCTTTTGTTAAACATTTACAGCTTTTATCATTTTTTTTTACCATTTTCTTTCTAAAAGGTCTTGGTAATGCATAAACAAGCATATCTTTACAAAAGCTGCCTCTACAGCATAGGATTTTGATATCTGGTGATCCCATTAATTTAATGTACTTTGCAGACCAGCTTACAATGTGAGATTTTTTTTTTATCACTGGTAAAATGTTTATGCTGCATAAATGATTAAAGACTTTGCAAAAATGGAATCTTTTGCAGACTCCAAGAGCCAAACATGCCATGAAATGAACACTTATCAAATTTATAGTACTATAATCAGAAATCAGTAAGTATGCAAGTTAACTATCCGTCTGTTGTAGATACCGTATTTTTTCCGGACTATAAGCTGCTACTTTTTTCCCACGCTTTGACCATGCGGCTTATACAGAGATGCAGCTTTTCTATCATTTTTTTTTTCAGCCCTCAGGGGGGCGCTCTAGCAGGAAGTGCAAAAACGAGACAGGCTGTTCTGTTTGATCAGCATTTTTACTGCGGTGTCAGAAACAATCAGTTCAGGTATATGAATAAACACTTATGGTACAAAATCTTTCTATGTAAATATCCTATTTCTCAGCCTGGATACTGGCGGCTTATAGTCCGGTGCGGCTTATATGTGACAAAATATAGATTTCTTTTAAATTTTAGTGGGTGCGGCTTATATTTAGGTGCGCTCTATAGTCTGGAAAATACGGTACTCTTTGATGCATTGTAGAAACCTTATTCCTCTATGATTTGTTTTTAATTTACTGAGGAATTCTGGAAATGCAGTTAAAATGCAGAATAAAGCATACTTTTCCAGAGATAAATTAATTTATTAACACTATTCATAGGTGCCATAATATTCTTCAGGACAGCATTATAGCAGCAACAGAAAACATATGTATTGTATGTTAAGTATATCAAATATAACTGTATATAAACTAAAACTAAGCTATTTCCCACTCATTGCATTGCAAACAGCTACTACAGTGTAACTTCATGCCAAAATAAATTAAATAAACCACTGATTCATTGTCCATACATGTTGACCTGTCGGCTTGTTTGGATGGATCACCGATTGTGCTTTTTGCCTTTAAAAGAAACTGATTATTAGTGAAAGATGCCTGTTCATTGGTCCTGTGAATTTGTGTGTATATATGTTAGTATTAAAGCAGTAGGGGCGTACACATGGGTATTGGAGCTCAATGTGGATGGGAAAACTGTTATTTCCTGAGCCTGGGGGAGAGGAAGGAAGGAAACTATCTGTGGTTACAACACACACACACACTGAGGCTGTAGTACTCCAGCTCCTTTATACAGTAGGTGTAGGAATAGACCAGCTTCTTTATATGAACACACCCACTTTGCAGGCACTGACTATTTTTAAATTCACATCTTGTGCATTCCCCATAGATTATGGTATTACTGACCACCATGAGTAACATTGTCACTGCTCAAAATATTTCTTGTGTAGGTGGTATATGGTTCATGCATTTGGAATATGGCAAATAGAATTTCCTTCCCCTACTGCAGAGTTACCAGGAGATCCTGATTTTCTGTGGCCCTGTCCTGTAAACAGGATGCTCACGTGGGACTCCCACCCATCTTCTTGTTTCCTCCATTGTGCAGTGGTTAGTATGAAATGTGTGTTTCCATCCAGTCATTCCACATCCATGTCAGATGGTCATAGCAGCTTACTCTTATTACAAAAACTTTTTTTAAAGGGGCAATTAGAAGGATGCACATCTGGAGTCTGTGAAATGCTGTCACTGTGACTGTTAGTGAATATAGACATTACTTGGGTGCTAAGAGAAGTTGAGGTTTGTGTTGCTTGCGTGGGAGAGAGCATGCTCCAACAAAAGGCCTAAAAATAGTAAGAATTTATCCATGTGACATATTGAGGCTAAAAGCTTGTGAATAATTTGTCTAATGCAACACATACTGTCTTCATAAGCTCAGTTATGCAAATGCACTACTGCTGGTAACCTCTGCCAGCCTGCATGTTAGAAGGGATCAGGGGAACCAGTCTGCTCCATTACCCCAGTTGGGTTGTCTGTCTGTTTGCAAGATATCACATGGATGGCATTTGTTGGACAGATTGCTCTTGGTATGAAACTAACTCTAGCAACAGTTTGTGTATAGTAATCATGTGTTTCATTGTTGCATATATTTTAGATCTGTTAGCAATTCTTTTTAAACTTAACTTCCTCATCTCATCTTCTTCATTGCACGTTCATGTTTCTCACTTATATTGAACTAAAAAATGAAAGATGGCACTTGTTATATTTGCCCATTGCCTTGTAAAGCTGTTTCTGTGAACCACTAGTCGCAGTTGAAAGAAGATGTTTCAGGGATGAACTCTTCCAATAGTAGTAGTCATCTTATATTCCAATTAAATGAATGAATTAATACGAGTTTGATTTGTAATTGATTGGTAATTATGTTACCTTATAATAATTATGAAGTTATGCATGAGGTATTGCTATTATTACTCAGCAGCAAAGATTTAATCCAGATGATAAATGGGTTGTAAAGATCTAGCCAGTACCTCTACCACAGCGCACACATCGTCATAATAAGAGAAATGCCCAGTTGTTGAATAGCTTTTCCTATAGAGTGGATGGTGGTAATAAAGTCTTTTTAAAGAGTGATAAAATCCTGCAGTTTCATTTGCTACACACTCCACTTGTTTCAGAAGAGAAGATCAACAGGGGAATTCAAGGCTATACATATATGCAGATGTTTGGATGAATATAATAATCCAACGCCAAATCAGATTTCAGTTTTATGTCATGCATAAACTTGCATGTGCAACATAAGAACAATGAGGTATTACAGATCTCTTTCATAACCTGTCAGCTCATTCGTATTCTTCATATTCATTCATATGTACTTCTAGATTATGATTCCTTGCTTTCATCTGCTGCAGTGAAATTTAGGCGGACTGCCAGGACACAGAGATAATTTTCGACAGAAAAGTGTGCTTTTATGCTCCTTAGGTAATACATTATAGTACACTGCCATATAAAATACCATACATAATGGTGTTTCAGCTTTTGTGCAGTATAAATTATGAGGCCATATTTACAATAGCATTACCAGAACAATCCAACTGAGTTACATTTATTCACAACTTAATGTTTATTTTGTATTGTTGTTATCTGATCTGTCTATCTCTGATTTTTTCTATTTCACATGGGATGAACACAATGTTAAATTGCAGTGTTATGTAATGCATGCTGTTGGGACGATATGACATGTGGCTAGCATATTTGGCTTTGTGATCAACAGCCAATCTGTGAGTTGGCCACATCTTTGCACATTATGCATTGCTTCGCATTTTCTGTTCTGTATTTTAATGTTGAAAGCCACCAACCCAGCCAGACATCTACATTTAACAGTTTGGTTTTATGTTACATACTTGGCCTTTTGTTAAATATCCTTTTCAAGCCAGTCTATCGATTGTGTTGTAAATGTACAATTATAGTTTGAACCACAAAAGAGATGTAGGGTGCAGTTGATGTTTATGTGTTAAAGCTCTTTTACACTGAACCAACCACAGAATTGAATGGGCCCTTGCTGTGTCTCTTTAGGGTGCCTGAGTCTAAGGGGGGGGATGCTATTGAACGCACTTCAATGACCAAGTTCATCTCCCAGCTAGGTTATACAATCTATGCCTGCTTAAGTAAACACAACTTTGTAGTACATAAGAGAGAAGAAGTCTATACATTATTTAACAGGGGATACTGGAAGACAGAAATGTTTGCATAGTCAGGTTTTAATAGTTTGGTTTTTAGCATCCATCATAGTTTTTAGCCCTTTTTGCTGTGTTTTAAAGTGTTTAGACTCATAATCCTGTGAAATAATTTAAACTAACACATCGTATGGAGTGCTTTGTACATCAATGCTGTTATTAAACATTTAGATTTCATACTTTGAAAACAACAGTTAACATTAAATTATTATAGTGTGTATTTCAGTGCTGAACAGCCAATCAGAGGGATCTCTTTTATTGACACTCCTGATTCGGCTTCAGCAAGTTAAATTAGCTGTTAAATAAATTTAAAAAGTAAAAATATTGTAGGATCTCATCTTTAACCCCACATCAGCTAATATAGAACCACTTCTGGACAGAGAAACCCTGTGGGCTAGTGTGTTATTTTAAGCTAGTGCGCAGTACACTACCATGCTACATTAGCCTTACAGTCAGCATGTGAAAGACCTTAATTATTTAAAACTATGAGTGCGTGAGCAAGTTCACACTTGCTTACCCTACTGACTCTTTCTTTACCAACCCCCCACCTCCCTGCTTCGTTCGCTCTGTTTAGAGTAAAGTGAAATATGTGTGAGGGAGACAGCACAACAGATCAAACTGCTGGACACAAGACGTTTTCTATGGTCATCTGTCGTTTGGAGAGAAAAACTTAATAAACCACAGCATGAATCTCTTGGCCAAATAAAACAATGAGGTTAAACATATTCCAAGCGCAAAATACAAAATCTATAGATAGAATAGAGAGATCTTAAGCCAGGCAGTCGGACAGATAGAGTAAAAAAAAATATGGCGGAGGAGAACAGTGCATGCCAGCCCAGAGAGGTTTTGCGGAGGTGGAGGTAGACAGAAAGCAGGTGGATGTTTAGACAGAATGATAACGCAGCCTGCCTGACAGAATGCCTGATAAGCAACCTGACTGTTAGGTTTGGCAGGGTGGTGGTGAAGTGAGAGGGCCAGGCAAAGAGAAAAGACAGGCAAATGGGTAAACCTGAATAAAGCATGTATAGAAATTTTAAGAGCATAATTTAGAAGAGATGCACCTGGTATTGAATTTGAGTCTATTATTTTAGGCTGCACTACTATGAATGTAAATCCGGACTATTCAATTCAATCTGCACAGTAGTAGATTATCCAAGGCTGGCAATTTTACTGAATGTAAATCTTATGTCATCCCACCATTGTAATTGTGTGGTGGTGAGAGCCCTGCTGTGAAGCACTACGTTTGGCTTTGTATGCTTTTTATTTGTATGCTTTATATGCTTTTTTAATAATGGGTACCTGTTGCATACTCAAGCTCTGCTATCATTAAGCTGATTTTATTCAGTGATGGTAATTTAAATATACAGTATCTGTTTCCTTCTCAAACTCTGTTAACTCTGGGACATCAACTGAACTTTTGCTATAAACATCAGATATGCAAATAACAGATTTTTATCTGTTTGTTTGTATTTGTGATTGTTTAATACTACTTACACCACAAACGCCACTTTAAGGCTTCCAGTACCACAAGTGTAACAGTTTCACTGTTTTCTGTATTTATATGGAGGCATATGTTAACAAATATTAGGTTTTTTGTTCTAACTACACAACATTTCTTTCTTATTTACAGGTAAGCCCCAAAGTGTTGAGAGCTCAGAGCGGGTACAGCTGTCGGGGACCTACAACGTTCGGAAAGGGAAGCTCCAGCTACCAGTTAACCGCTGGACCAGACGGCAAGTTATCCTGTGCGGCACCTGCCTCATCGTCTCCTCTGTCAAGGAGAGCCAGACAGGAAAGATGCACATCCTGCCGCTCATTGGAGGAAAAGTATGTTAAAGTCACACAGTAACAGAAATATTGCAGGGTCACACAGTCTTTTTCTTTACCTTGTCAAGCCTTTATGGGGTGTGTTTCATAATTTATGCTTTAGATCGTAAAACCAAATGTCACATCACCAGAGAATGACCTGATAAAGTCAGTCTTTTTACCCTCTAGAAATGTCTCCCACTGCAGTGACGACACATCACCTTTAACAACTGTTTGTCCTTTAATATGACATTCTGTAATGCTGCCTGTTTTGTTCATTTCTAATCTTGAGTCATGACTCACTTTAATGTTTTTTTTTAAATTGAGTACAATAAACTCAAGTGACCCTGATATCACTCTTTCTTTTATAACCTTGATCTGTTTATTGCTGTGCGTGTATATCTGCAAAATTAGCTCTCTTGTGAAAAGCATTATCTAGTTGTATTACTGATATAAAGGACACTTCATACCCCGCCACACCCAGTTTCTAAACATTTCACACATAACACGTGACTTCGCATGTGTTTGAATGGGGTGAGTTTGTGTGTTTGCGTGCTAGTGTTCTATTCAAACCAGCCAGCTATTCATTCACAGAGAATATATGCTTAAGAGTGACTGAGTGTCTAAAAAGCCCTTATTTCATGCCATGACACATGTGTTTATTGTAAACTTGTGTGCCTTGCATGTTTTTTAAGCATACTGTTTGACTGAATCTAGCTGCCTTGCAGGCATTTAATGTCTTATTTTGTTTCCTCATATCCGCTTTAAATCAGAACTAATCTTTTGAGACTTCCATTTGTCAGCTCTTCCTTTCCGTTTTGTTTACATCTATTTTCTGATTCTATAGGCATGAAGTTGTCATTTCTATTCTGTCTGGGGTCAGGGATGTCAGTGTTTCAAACTCATATCTCTTGTGTCTTTGTGGCTGCAGGTGGAGGAGGTGAAGAAGCACAATCACTGTTTGGCCTTCAGCTCAGCAGGGCCTCAGAGTCAAACCTACTACATCAGCTTCGACAGCTTCACGGAGCACCTTAGATGGCACAGACATGCTGCCAAGGTAGTGTGAGTGTGTGCATTTGAGGCTTACTTTAGGGAGTGAAAAGTAGAACAAAAGCATGTGCTTCCTAGGTGCTACATAGAAAGACAGCTTTTGTCAGTTCCATTTGATATTAGTACATGCTTATCAACCCTTCTCATTACTTCGTCGTGCCATATAACCACAAACTGTACATATGATTTTGGAAATATTTGTGACCTCATTAATGTTAACACATTTTGTAATTAACCAACTCCAGTTATTTTCATGTTTTTATTTAACTCTTGGAGCAGTTACTAAAAGTGCAAGTAGGAAAAAATATGGGAACCTTTTGTGTGAACAACTTTCCCAAAAGCTTCTAGGAGTCACAGGTTTAATTAAGGACATGAGAAAGGAGGTGTGTATTGAAGAGGTGCCATTCTCTTTAAGTGGTGGCTTAAAGAGAATGGGTACTCTACTAATCTGGAAGATGGATAATCCACAGTGAGACAAGCTGTGTACAAATGCAAGAGATCCTGGTCTGGTTTATACCTTTCCAAGAACTTTGTGTCCTGTAAAGCTGCAGAAATTTCTAAAACTTGAATTAGATTGCTTTCAATAGAGAGACATCTGAAAAAAATAACTGAACAGCTAAATTTATTACCAGCCAGCTAGCATGGTGGAGGCAGTATAATGGTGTGGGCTGCTTTGCTGTCTCATAAGAGGAAGGCTTACATTCATGAAAGTAAAAAAGAACTTTACCATTCAATGTTCATAGTTGTCAGACCACTTTTTTTAGAAGTCCTTGTAATACAATAAGGTTGGCAAACTTATTCTTGCAATTGTATATTGCCCCTGTCTGATCTAAAATTACTAACCCAAGTGTCACTTGTCACACATAAACACCTTTAATGTCTCCTTCTTCTGTCTCTTGTTTGAACTCAAGTAGGCCACAGCCAGAAAACCTCTTTTCTAAATATTAACAGGGACACGCATGTCACTGGCACCCAGAGGGCCACTCAGAATAGAAGCCTGAGTAGAGGCAGCACGTGCTCCAGTGGTGCCTTAAGCTTACTCCTCTATAAAAGGCTTGAGTTCACAGACAGGATTTCTCCTTTAAGATGAGGCAGACGTGTCAAGTATGCTGTCATTTCAATTCAAATAGCTCCTCATGTTTCTGTGATCACCAAATGACCAACACAGCCTTACTACCCTTAGTATCTGCTTTTAACTAGATTACGCAATGTTGAAATGCATATTGTTAGGTCACTAACCTCTTGGGCTTTTCTTCGACTTCTTCTGACTTTCTAATCCTAAGAAGATTGACACTTAATGACGTTTGACCCCAAGTCTCAAACCAAAAACACACCATAAAGCGAGTAAAGTCTAGTGTGGGTGAGATAATCCTATTTAACTCCATGTACCTGTTTTCTCTTTTTTTCACTCTTGTTCTTCTCATCTCCACTTCCATGTAGATGGTGTCTCAGAGAATCAACTCAGTAGATTTATCTTGCTGCAGTCTGGAACATCTTCCATCCAATCTGTTCTATAGCCACGACCTCACCCACCTCAACCTTAAACACAACTTCCTGCCTGCAGACCAGCGCCTTCAACAGCTACAGAGGTAAAATGCTATCATAAAACTTAAGGGAACACATCTGACTTCAAAGGAGTGATTATCAAGAACCAAGTATTTGGATTTGAGGATTCTAGAGTCTTTCATCACAATGTTCAAATATTTGAGCTTCAAAACTCATTTAAAGGGTTCTTGGGTAAGGTGTGTGTGTGTGTGTGTGTGTGTGTGTGGGGGGGGGGGGGGGGGGGTGTCTGAGGGATACTTTTTCCCTCAGAGCTTCCAACCAAAAAACA